>JAJTIW010000034.1:0-555629 GCA_021365295.1 Tricladium varicosporioides | reverse complement strand
TATTATTAATATTAAATTTATAAGAAGATTTAAACTATTTTTGAACTTTTCTCGGAACTAATTTAAATAGCCTTCGGAGTATCTTTGCTTCTAGGTCTAGTCAAAGGATATCTTGATTCTTTATAAGTATAGCTTTCGCGATAAATATAAGTCTTATATTTAAGCTAATATTAATAGAAGAGATTATATAATCGAGAGAGATAAACTTCGGAGATATATTAAAGTAAATATAATATATTAGTCAAAGCTAATATATTCTTTCTATACTTAGAAAAGGCCCGAATTAATATTAATATAAATACTATATTAACAAAACTCTCTTTCTACTACAAAAGCCAAGTCTAGTAGAAGCTAAGTTAGAGATATAAAACAAAGGATCGTTAGAATAACTTAAGAACTATTATTAGTAGAGAATCCTAAGTTAGAATCTATTACAAGACTAAAGAGAATATAGAACTACTCTAAACTAGCCCTAAAACTTTATATTAACATTTGCGAGATCGACGCAAATATTTTATATTATATAATAAAAAGAGCAAATACTAAGTTCTTTCAGACAAGTCTATATAAGATTAATCGACTTCTAGAGAATCACGAACTAAATATAATTCGAGAGGATAACGAGACACTAAAGCTTATATATCAAAAGCTACCTAAGTATTATATTATATTTAAGGATATCTTCTTGAAGTCAGAGTCGAATTAACTCTTACTTTATAAGCTATATAACTACAAGATTTAATTAGAAAAAGAGTTAACTTATAGTTATATATCTTTATATAAATAATCTATAAATAAGTTATATATTATAAAATAATACTTGCTAAACAATTTTAATTATAGTTTTATAACTACTAGCAATTATCCTTTTGCCTTATTTATACTCTTTGTAAAAAAGCCTAATAGTAATCTATATTTCTATGTCGACTATTGTAAGCTTAATACTATAATTAGAAAGAATATATATTTATTATTATATATTGACGAACTTCTAGCAAGAGTCTTTAAGACTAAGATATTTATCAAGCTAAATATTTGACAAGCTTTTTATAGGATCTGAATAGACCTCAAGTTAAAAGACTATATAACGTTCAGAATCTAATACAAGATATATAAATACAAAGTATTATTGTTTGAACTCTGTAATAGCCCTTTTATATACTAGTATTATATAAATAATATCTTGATAGATTATTTGAATAATTTTTATATAGTCTATCTAGACGATATTCTTATTTATTCTAAAGATCCCCGAGAGTATAAAAAGCAAGTTTAGAAAGTACTCTGACGTCTATACAAAGCCGGACTATAGGCTAATATCAAGAAAAGTGAGTTTAGTATAGAAAGAACTAAATATCTAGATTATATTCTTATAACTAATAAAATCGAGGTCGACCTAAACAAGATAAAATATCTATATAATTAAGCTCACTTTACTATAATTACTAATATCAAGTTATTTCTTGGATTTTGTAAGTTCTATTGATAATTTATATAGAACTTTAGTATAATAGCCAAGCCTCTAAGTATACTCGGATGTCCTTCGGAATCTTTCAACTAGATATCAGAATACTAGAAAGCCTTCGACGAGCTTAAGTACTAACTTCTAATAATTTAGTATATTTACTACTTTGATCTCGAATTAGCTATAAAGCTAGAAACTAATTTGTCTAATAGTATAATTACTAAAGTACTCTCTTAGTTATAGGACGACGAAAAGTAATATTTTATTAGATTCTACTTTTATATCCTAAATAGACACAAACCAAATTAGGAGATTTATAACAAGAAGTTATATATAATTATTAAGTTGTTCCGATAATAGTAACCCAAATTGATGTCAATATAGACTAGAGTCAATATATATTCGGATTATAAGTTACTTGAATATTTTATAACTATTAAAGTATTTATAGTCAAGTAAGTATACTAAATAGAATTTTTGTCTAATTTTAATTTCCAAATTATTTATACAACAGGCAAAAGTAATTAGAAGGCTAATATTCTTATATAACGAGAGTAAAATCTAGTAGTATAGGAATAAGTCAAGCTCGACAGTCGATCCCGAGTCTTGCTAGGGCTATATTAGCTTTATTCGCGAATTAACTCCGAACTAGCTTTAACCTTTATAGCTAATCAATATAATTAAACTACTAATTTGATATCTATTAATATTGACACTTATACTAAAGTAATATTAAATTTAGATTAGTTATAGGATTTATTCTACAAAGATAATAGATCGTTATTTGAAGACTTATAAAATAAGATATTTATTGATTATTTAGTAAAAGATAATTTACTTCTCTACAAAGACTAGATATATATTAGACATAAAACAGTACTTTGTATATATCTGATTCAAGAGGTCTATATTTAACTATTAATAATATATCCTAATATTAAGAAGATCTATTAGTTACTAACCAAGTAATATTACTAAATTAGAATAAAATCAGATATAAAGTAATTTATTAATAACTATATCCCCTATAGCTATACTTATTTATACTAGACTTAATAGCAAGGTCTACTTTACCCTTTATTTATACTTACCTATCTATAATAGTATATCTATATAAATTTCAAGGAATTCAATAAAGACAAATATAGCTATATGTTAAGGAAATGTAGTGTAGACTATATATTATGTGACTACGCTACTAAGCGAATTGAGGTTAGCTCCAATTCGTGTATAGACTACTCTAGACAAGTTAAATAGACATTACTTCCTATACTAGATAGGTTGCTGTAGTTGTACTATAGTCAAGGTCAATATAAGTCGATTCCACTTACTAACTTCTCTGTACCTTCCCCTAAGTTGACTATAGTCAACTTGAAGGAAGTCCTCTTACAAAGGACCGAATTCTTAATAAATTATAAGCCTAGGTTTGCGGATAATATAAGTAATCGCAATTAACCTCTGGAATATCAATCTAAGGACTTTAGCAGATTCGATTAGGAATCAACTATACGGGTCGATCTAAGGACCCTAGCTACGATTCGCGGAAGAATCAACTACACGAGTCAATCTAAGGACTCTAGCTACGATTCGCGGAAGAATCAATACCTCCGATCTAAGGGAGAAGGACGCGAAGCAAGTCGGCGAAATATTGACTATATATATCAAAGAAAAGACGCGATTGAGAGTACGAGCTTGTCGCGTAATATTAATATAATAACCCATTATATATCGAATCACCTCCTCGATCTACGACATCTATATCTACGACACTCTATATCACACTATCTCTATAATCCCGAATATATATAAGATAGCAGAAGAAAAAGAAAGGTAGAATGTCCTAATACTTGCTCGAGATAACTACGAAGCTTGGTTCTGCCGATACAAGATCAAGCTCAAGGGAAAGGGAGTCTTCTATGTCTGTAAGCAAATGTATATTGAGTATTGTATGTAGCAACGGTTGGAGACCTAATAGAGGCTCTCGAGGAGCTGGATATTACTGAAGCAAGGGGGAATAAGATAGTTCGACTTAATATTGAGAAGAAAGCCAAATATCTCAAGGATGAAGTAACTACTCTTGACCTCATATTTAGATTACTTAGCGACGATGACTAATACCTGATCGACGAGTACGAGCACACTTACGATCTATAGATATATCTTTAGAAGAAGTATTCCTAGACTAACGCTATAACTGCCAATATATATATAACAAAGATCTAGACGTTTGCCTAAGGAAAAGAAAGTATAGTTACTAGCTCCTGGGATAAACTGAAGGAGTATAGACGCAAGCTAGGAGTAGTAGATACTAATACAAGGTCTGCCTACAACAATACTATACTACTACTCGTCTTAATCAGATCTCTCCTGGGTCATTCGAGACTATAATCGATACCTTGAACGCTCAAAGCAATCTGACAGTCGAAGACAAACTCAAGTACCTCGAGGAAAAGAAATCTAGAATATATTATACCGGAGAAGTAGCTTAGGCCATATTCCAAGTACAATCCACGAAGTATATCTCGCCCTACTAGCGCCGGAGGCAGAGTATAGACTCCGAGAAATCTATCTCGTCCTTTAGCAGGCTAAAGTACTACTTGTATAACAAGTGACACTTTATCAAGGACTGCCCAGATCTAGGCAAAGCCTAAGAGGTCGTCCACAAGGAATCCCAGGACCGAAAAAGGGTATATATAGCAAAGCGTCAAGCTAGAAGCTTAAATAGAGTCGACAAATATATTACTAAGCTAGACTCTAAGGTTACTAGAAGGAAAGTCCACGGTTATATAGTTAATAGTAATACTTTCTTAGCTCTTGAAGACTTCTCTGAATCCGATATTATAAGAAATGACAAGAAAAAAGAAGTCTACTACCTCTTAAAGGAAGAAATTAGTAAGGCTATTTCTATAGCTTGACTAGCTAATACTAGTATTACTTTGTATATATCTAATTAATTTTCTCTCTTTAGCTTAATAATCTCGATCAAGTATAGATATATTAAGGTTGGAGGGGGAGAATTAGTTGCGAAATATATAAGTAATATAAAGTTGGAATATATAAATAACTTTTTTATAGTTCTTAGAAATATATTATATATATTATAACTTGGTGTTAACTTAGTATTAGCAAGGAAGCTATACTAAGCAGGACTAAAAGACTTATTTAATAGTAATATAATATATTTCAAGAAAGACAAGAAAAAGGTTATTATTATAACAATAATAAATAGATTATATATTATAATATATATTACTAGAAGCTACTAGAACACTATATTTGTTATAACCGAGAATAATAAGCTTAATACTAAGATAAATCAAGCTAAAGATATTAAACTAACTAATATTACTAATAGAAAAGATTTCTCTAGTCTAGCCTACGAAAATAACTCAGAGCTTACTTAGAAAAAGAAGGATTATTATCTAAGATATTATTAGAAATTTATATATCTAAACCCAAAGAAAATTATAAACTTTTATAAGGTTATAACTCTCTTAATTTTAATTCGAGTTTCAAGAAAAGAAAATTATAATATATATAAAGTCTATATACTAACAAAGATATATAATAGAATTCCGAAAGAGCTAAGTCTATAAACAAAAATAATTCTAGGTAGAATTTAGTTTGATATTATAAGTCTATTTCTGACTTTAGTATAAGAAAATAAATACTTTCTATTAATTATTAATATTTATTCAAGAAGAGACTAAATATTACTATTCAAGCGAAAGAGTAATATATATAAAGGACTTAAGGTCTAAAGAATTAGTATTAAGTATTAAATTTAAACTAAGATTATAAATACTTGATTTAATAATATATCTGAACTACTCAAAGTTACTAATAAATAAAGGATTACGATAATATAAAAGCTTAATTGATAATTATAATATTATTATACTAAAATAACTTAGCTAAGCAAAGTATTTAGACTATAAAAACAAATATATAAACAATAATTAAGAAAGTCTAATTACTAATAAAATTCTAAAATAAAGTTATAAAGGTAGACTTATATATACAAAATCGAACAAATACTAACTTAAGAATTAATAACTAGAAAGTTAGTCTAATATAAATATTTACAAAAGAAGTCTTTTTATTAATTATATATATAAATAAAGGAGCAAATATTACTTCTATATTAATTATAAGATTATTCCGCTAAACTAAAAATATAATAAGCTAATAAACTCTAAAAAAATTAATATATTTATAAAATACTCAAAGTCAATAATAAAACACTTCAAGATCTATTTATTAGAGTATAGTTATATTATAATAGTAAGCTAACTAGAGGTAAACAAGAAGACTAAAGAAGGGATAGTTGACTTGAGACTAAAAGTTAAGGCTAAAGTATAAGAAACTAGGAATACTATATTAGACTAAAAGGCAAAAGGGCGACCAAAGAAGAAAATAGATAATAGTTTTACTAAAGAGAATTTGCGCGAGAATTTACAATTATAGTCTCTTACTAATCTAGGTTAACAAGAAAATAGCTTTACTAAGGCTAGTATTACTGACTTAGATTAGCAAGATAATAAGTTAGCTAGTATTATTGACTTAAGTTAACAAGGTAATAGATTAATTGGCAAGAGTAATCCCAAGACTATACTAAGAGTAGAGATTTTATATTTTATTTTACTAGAGAATATATTAGCTTTCAATAATAATAATATCTTAGTCTTATTACAAATTACTTCTAGCTAGCTAACCTCCTTATAACTCTAACAAGTAAAAAAAGTACCTTGATACTTCATGAGATCTAAAACCAAACAAAAGTAATCTAAGTCCGATCTAGCTAAAGATAAGAGACTAGCCAAGATTGTAAAGGCTATACTAGTATAACTTCTCAGTATACAGGAAGAGTTAGAGA
Source organism: Tricladium varicosporioides (assembly GCA_021365295.1). Lineage (NCBI taxonomy): Eukaryota > Fungi > Ascomycota > Leotiomycetes > Helotiales > Tricladiaceae > Tricladium > Tricladium varicosporioides. The sequence continues at coordinate 549,288 of JAJTIW010000034.1, read as the reverse complement.
TACTAAACGACTACTTCGGAGATCAAGTAGTAGACTTTGTATTTCTAGTAGAAGTTATTCAAGATATTCGAATTTTGCGAACTTATAGAAAGGCTATAAATGACTTTGACTATACAAATAGATAGAAAACAGTAGAAGTAGAAGAGATACTCTTATTATATGTGAACTAGATAATATAAGAGATAATCTTATTAAGGGGAGCGAATCTTGTATTATATAAGTGAGTCTATACTATAAAGACTTGGGCAGATAGATTAGTCGAGCGCTTTAAGGCTCGACTAGTAGCTCGAGGATTTAGCCAAGTATATAAAAAAGACTATACTCAAATATTTGTATTAATAGTTTGTATAAATACCTTGAGACTATTTCTTGCAATAGCTATAGTAGAAGACTAGGAAATCTCTCAATTTGATATCAAAAATATATTCACAAAATTATATCTTAAGGAGAAGATCTACCTTATCTCTCTACAAGGAGTCGCGATCAAACCTAGGTATATATAACAAGTACTTCGTAGCTTGTATAGACTGAAGCAAGCCGCAAGGGACTGGAATATACTTATCAAGGGAGAACTTGTCAAGTGGGGTTTTACGTAAAGCAAGGCAGACCTATATCTATTCACAAACTACGGACGAGGTATATACTTACTCGTGTATATAGATGATATTGTAGCCGGAGCCAAGAAACAGGCAGACATTGACTAGTTCTATGAACGACTGTCAGGGAGATTTAGCGCCAAGAATCTGGGGGAGATTAGTAAGATTCTTGGAGCAAGAATCACTCGCGACAGGCAGAACTGTGTAATTGAAGTCGACCAAGAGCAATATCTGACAAGTGTACTTGACTGCTTTGGAATTACGCAAGAAACTTATATCTCAAAGAGAGTTCTAGCCGTAGACTACGAAGTACTATGCCACTCTATGGACGAAGACAAAAGAATTAATATTACTGAATACTAGCAAGGTATTGGAAGCTTAATGTATGCTATAGTGTTTATGCGACCTGATATTGTATTTGTCCTAGGCAAGCTTAGTCAATATATGAGCGAGCTAGTAGAGTATTATAGAAAAGTACTTAAGAACTTGATGTGATATCTGAAGTTAATAATCAAGCAGAGACTACGTTACGGACTAGGGGGAGAATACGAGTACTTTGTTGTATACTCCGATGTTGACTGGGCTTCAGACAAGTCAGACTGTAAAAGTATGTCAGGAAGTGTTGTATTATTTTATAATAGGCCAATCTTATAATCAAGCAAGAAGTAGCGATCTGTCGTTACGTCAAGCTGCGAGTCCGAATATATTGTACTCTTTATATATATTAAGCAAGGACAATAGATTGCACAAGTCTACCGAGATCTCAAGTTACCTAAGTATATTAGAAGTAATTCAAGAACTATATAGATACTAGGAGACAACCAAGGAGTACTAGTACTAGTCGAGAACTCTTATCTCCATGAGAGGTCAAAGTATATCGATATCTATTATTACTATATTCGAGACCTTGGGGAAAAGGGAGACTTGCGAGTGGACTATGTCCCGACAAGCGAGATGATTGTAGACGGTATGACAAAGCTACTAAGAAGGATTGCGTTCGACAGGTTTAAGGCACAGCTAGGTCTAGTGAGTAGGCAAGGATAATCTACTCTAAGGGGGAGTGTTAAGGAAATGTAGTGTAGATTATATATTATGTGACTATACTACTAAGCGAATTAAGGTTAGCTTCAATTTGTGCATAGACTACTCTAGACAAGTTAAATAGATATTACTTCCTATACTAGATAAGTTACTACAGTTGTACTGTAGTCAAGGTCAATATAAGTCGATTTTACCTACTAACTTCTTTGTACCTTCCCCTAAGTTGACTGTAGTTAACTTGAAGGAAGTCCTCTTACAAAGGACTGAATTTTTAATACTATAATATAATTCTTGTATTTATTAATAGACTTGAGAAGGATTTAGTATTAATATTATATTATAAGACAATTGACATTCGCGGGATAACTTAGCTATATATCTAGTAAGTATATTAATTCGGATATACTTTAGAAATAATTATTTCTAATTATAGTCTATAGTTTATTTCTTTATTTTAGCAAGAATTCTGTTATATTATTAATATCAAGGTCAAACTCTCTATAGTTTACTACAAGAAAACAAATAGTCAAATAGAGATTATAAATCAATATATTGATTAGAGATTAAGATTATTTATTACTTACTTTTAGAATAATTAAAGCGAGTTAATATCTATTATAAACAGGGCCCAAATAATATTATTATACTTTACTATTAGAATAACTCTATATTAGCTCAAATATAAAATAAAACCAAGAAATAACTAAAACTAGAAATTGTCTAAGCTAGCTACTTTAGTAGAAAGACTTAATATCAATAATATTGTTTTGTTAGCAAGTTAAATATATAGTATATAGCAAGTAACTAAAGAAAATATCAAAAAGACTTAAAAGAAAATAATATAACAAGTAAACAAGTATTAATATAAGGTCGACTAGTAACTAAATAATCAAGTATATCTCTCTATATATAATCTGAAGAACTATTAGCCAAATCGCAAACTAAGAAACAAGTTCAACGGACTATTTATAGTACTAGAACGAATTAGTTATAAATATCGACTATAATTATTAGACGACTTCAAGATTTATAATATCTTCTTGTCAGATATTCTAAAGAAGTATTTAAACAATTTACTACTAGATCAAGAGTTAACTTAGTCTCTGAGTAAAGCTATTACTAAAAAAGAAGAATAAGAAGTAAATAAGATTTTAGCTTCTAAACTAGTATAAGAGAAACTCTATTATTATATAATATAAGTCGGCTATAATCCGGACCTAGTATAATATCTAATCTCGAATTTCTTAGAAGCTCCGTATAAGCTAAGAGACTATTACCAAGACTACCCAAATAAGCTAGGTCCTCTACTACGACTATAAGAATAAATTCAAGTATAAAAAGAAAAATTAGAGGAATATAATTACTTAGCAAATAACTAAATAACTAATAAGTATATAAAGATATAGAAGAGAGTCAGGCTAGTTTTAGATAAAAAAATAGTCAATTAGGACTATTAATTATTATAAAGTTATAAAATCCCTTCTAACTTAGAGTACTAATAGATTATATTACCTCTCCTCTAGAACAAGGCCAAAACCCTCTCTATAAAATAGCTTTCTTCTTAGTACCTATATTAGCGCCTCTATATTTCTCCCTTACTACCTCCTCTACTCTATTATTATAGGGGTCGACGACCGAGTCGGATCTGATTAAGCTACTACAAGAGTACTTAGAGAGTATACTCTTGACCAAATCTCCTATATAATACTTTCTCTTTTACTTGAGTACTAGTGCCAAGATAGCCTCCTTCAAAGTTACAAATACTACTAATAACTTCTATATATTATTAACTTAATATCAAGACTAGTTTAGTTTAGACTTACCTCCTGACTTACTTTCTCTACTACTAAACTCTCCTCTAATAATACTCGAAGAACATATATCTCCTCTAACAAACCAAGTAATAGTCTAGAAGTATCTCTAAATATACTAGAGGAGGTTAGACAAAGGATATAATCTAACTCTATAATAGCTGCCTTTATAATAGCTTTGTCGTTAGCTTTAATAATAGTATCTAACTTCTAGAATTTGTTATTAATAAACTATAGAAGCTTTATTAGTTAATATTAAATCTATATTAGATTAGATTCAGGATACTTATAAAAGTATATATATTCTTCTAATATATATAATAGCTATATTTGGACAAAGTAATAAAACCGAAATTATATTAATAATTATTATAAACAATTATTTACTAAGTATAGTAAATATAATAGACCCAAAAGGTCTCTATAAATATATTAGAAACAATTAAGACTAATATTTTTCTAGTCTAGAGTTAATACTATTTTGTCTTAGAATTAGGTCTAATATATACTTGATTATAGTAGTAATAATAGTAGAAAATTTTATTATTATTATAACTATAATAATAATCTAAAGAAAAAGAAAGAAAGAAAGAACTAAACTCGAGATAAATCCTGAGTTTTATTTATTACTCTACTAATCTCTTCCTTTAGAACAGTTTCCTATTATAGCTAGAACAATAGCAAAGTTGCGATTCACTGTTAATAATACTAACAATATTTATCATTGAATATATCAACTAATATTGTAATTACTACGAGTCTCCTCCGACCCTATATCGAAACAGTATACAAAAATTCGGTAGTTGGTTAATAACCTCGCGATAGGCTGCGCCTCCAGAATCAGATTCAATTCAGAACCTGGGGTCAGGTTCTCCTGGAAGGAGGGGGGTAATGTGACGTTGATATTTCACGTATATCTTGGTCAGGTGATTGTCGTGCACGAGACAAGTTAAGAACGGGCCAACCTCGGACTGGAGTCTGTGCGTCAGGGGTAGTGAAGCTTGAAAAGGAGCTTGGGATTCTTCTTCTTCTTTTCTTTTGGTATATTCAAAATATCCTTAGATATAGCCTATTAGTTCTAGTATAATCAGACTCATATTCGCTCTCACACGTCTCAGAGCAGTACTAGAGCTAGCGCCGTAATAATAGCGGCTTAGACAACCGTCAGGACTATGAGGATCGTTATAGCGGTCAGTCAAGTAATTATAGTCTATACTATATTTCCTTAACAGATAGACTATATCTAAGAATATTTTGAATATACCAAAAGAAAAAGAAGAAGAATCCCAAGCTCCTCTTCAAGCTTCACTACCCCTGACACACAGACTCTAGTCCGAGGTTGGCCTATTCTCAAGTTGTCCCGTGTACGACAATTACCTGATCAAAATATACGTGAGATGTCAACGTCACACTTCGACATCTTTTCGGGGTGCCATGAATTGTCCCTATAGTATGACTAAATCAGTCAGCAATAGCCAGAAATATATGAGTAACGGACTTACTCCAAGCTCCATTCGTATCGGGGGTAACCTTAAGGGAAAGACCGGCGAACTGTTTGTGTTTAGTATTAAAGGTACCCCGTAATCTGATCGCAAATCTACTCGTCTCTAGATGGAGAATCGGTCTAAGGTTCAGTTTTACGCTGCAGAAACAGTGTGCGCAAGTATCAAAAACGGGGTTCTTTCTGATGTCCTTAATAGATAGCTCATATAACCTTGGAATGTCTCTACATCTGTCCACCCTTGCATTCTGGTTCCCCGGCTGAGTGTTAGCATTTTAGATTGGGCGTGGTTGACAATGGAAGAGCAGGTGTAAATATGCTGCGTGTGAATGGGGCAATGACAGGTTGGCCTTGGATGTTGTCGTAGCAGTAGTCGAGGTACAGGGGAGAATCGCCGTGTCTGGGACTGATCAGACATGGGCTAAAAATTTGGCTGGAAAACTGGTCATTCACGGCGTATGGACACCAAGCCGGGTCTTGGCTGAATTTCGGCCAGTCCTTTGCTGCGACGGAAGGATTGGTGACGATGATGGGTGCCGAAGCTCCATTCGGCCGCGACTCTACTGCCACACCCGGCATCCACTCCCCGTTGATACTTGATGGTGATTCGATATTATCTGCGCTGACTCGAGAATGTATTTGATCAAAAGTATCGGACTCGTCAGAAGGAATATTTCCATCTGTTTCCTGAATGCTCCCAAATTCCTTCAATTCTTTCTCGAGCATCTTGTACTGTTCTAAACCCCCACCAGTCCATCTAAGAGATTTACGGCCGAATCGATCGCAGTAACTATTTTTAACCCGTTGGAAATAGTCCAGCATCTTCCCGAATAGTTTAAGGTAACCTCTGGCCATTTCTGAACACCGACTCATCTCCTCGAGGGCCTTCAAGGCCAGGCCAACATGGCTTTTGTCCGGGAAGTCTCCATTGATCTGGTCTGTCTGCAACGGTTGCCCTAGCAAATGATGGCCTGTGTCCATGTGCGGGAAGTGGGCCGCATAAAGACAAACGAATGATGCTTGCCAAACGGCGAATGCAATTTGGGGTGACTGAGGAAGGCAATTGCTATCCCGACAAGTTCGTACAATATTCACCACATCCCTTGCTGCTCTGAAGATTGCCTCAGCACTCTGCTCCCAGAAACCCTCAGGTATTTCAATATCTTCTTCGGCGAATGTGGGTTCGTCTAGCGGGCCTTGCGGCTTTTGGCACCGGAGCGGTATGAAGGGGATGTATTCCCTATGGAGCATGATGAGACAGAGCGAATAGAGCGTGTGCATAGAGGCGTAGGTGGACGCGTTACGCTTCTCGATATAGACAGATAAGTTTGCTTCAGAGAATGCTAGAGTCGATGGCAACGCAGCTTGAAAGTCATCGAGTTGTTGGCGGAACTTCGAAAACTCGGTGGATGTGTCCCACGGAGGCCGTTTTTCGGTTCTTCGACCCCCAGCATAGCTCCAATCACATAATCTGCCAAATATCTCAACCAAAGGAAGATATCTGCTCAGAGCTCCAGCATTGCTCAGCGCGGTGCTCTTAGCCTGGGGGGATATGCCATTTCGCAACCAATCTGATCTTAGGAAGCTAGTTTGGGTGTTCTGAACGAACAGAAACTGGTCATCTGAGCAGGGAAGGTAAACCCGCAAATCCTCAACTTGAATCATTGTAGGTCTATTCTTTCCAGCCGCAAGCATTCGGTCCATAATCAAACAACTCCACAATGTGCGCCTCCGAACTTCTTTCTGAATCAGACCCTCACTGGTATTCGTCTCCCACTTGCCCGGACCCCGTCCAGGGGAAGTCGTACAAACAGGGTAATCTGGGTCATCCTCATATGTGAGACCCAATGATTGTGCCAGTCTTATAGCAGTGCCAACGTATACCCAGGCCCTCAAGCCCCTATCCTGGCCCCACTCGAACAGGCCAAGCATTAGCAGTGCTTGAATAGAATCGAGCGAAAGGTTGGTAAGATCCATACTCCGCGGCTTGAGGGCCGACGCAAGTGCAGTAGCATAGTATTCACTAGCAACCAGAGGGTCGCTCGGCTGAGAGGATGGTTGGGAGTGATAGGCGATCAGGTCAGGGTGGAATCGAGCGGTAAGGGTTAGGACCCCAAGTAACAAGACATCTTCGTCCTGAGGATCCGATTTTGTCTTGCCGCAATGATCTCGTGGGAAAGATGCTTGACGTATCCGTTTCCTGAAAGTTGGGGGGTGAAGGAAAGGCATATCTGTTGCAAAATGCAATTTAAAGATATCATAGACGTCGTCTAACACCGTCTTTGTAAGGATTGAAGCGTGCAGCGCATCTCCTCCAACCCGATACCTATTACTCTGCTCAAGATCGCCAGTCTTTCGAACCATCTTCCTCTTGCTACCTCCCTCTTCTTCGATACCGGTAGAACCTTTCGATCGCTTTGGCGACAATGCTGAGCCCGATGGCGAGTATATACAGCTCCTAGAGCTCTGATGGCAGGCCGTGCACACAGAATTCACACCGGTATTGATACCTGTACTAGGTGTTAGTGGGATGTGACAAGTGCGTAGTGAAATACTTACACTTCGTCTTCCTCATTTTACACGGAGTGCACGCGATACTTGCTCGTGCCATTTTGCGGATGGTGATGCGCCTCCAGTTTGTTAGTGGATAGTATCCGATGAAGAAAGAGACGGAAAAGATGCTGGTTGGGGATGGCTGTTGGAGTCGAGAAGCACAACACAAGGAGAGGGGTACAGTTAGTTGCTGTGGGTACCAATTGCGGCAATCACATGCGTGGCCAGATAAAATAACAACGAAGCAAGGGCTCGCGCGGTCGACAGCCAAGATCCCTCCTCGCTCATGAGATGGAGATGAATTGCCACGCGTGGTAAATTCCGCTGGTTTTGGATCTCGGTTGAGGTACTTGTATACTTCGTACATGGCCAAAATAACGTACTTTCCTCGTCCGTGCACCTCTCGAATCTTCCATCAAAACGGGTGATTTCACCTAATAAAATCCCGAGAATTATCTACTTATTACTAGGTCTAGTTTAGAGGGATCTGAAAAGCTCAGACGGTAAATGTACATTATTTTGGCCATGTACTGCTTACCAATTAAAAACAAAATATTGAGAGGTGGATGATGGGTTTCTGACTGCAATACTGCTACACCCCGCCACAGCTATGAATTCTAGGGTTTCCCCTGCGATGAATTTCTTTTCAAAAGCCCATATCCTGATGAGGCTTCCACTTCTGGAGATATGAGTTATCCCAGAAAGTCAGCAAATGCGAGCCATAATTCCACAATATCAACAAAGCCATTTTTGAGATTGTAAGTTGGAGTCTTACTATTAAAGATCCCATTGATAGTGTATATTTCTCTCAAGAAGCGTGATGTTTTTGAGTGTTGGGAACTGCCCCCCTTAGAAAATCCGATGTTTCACGGATAGCAAATTGAAGGATAGACGGCCGTCCGTGGCTCGGTTTGTAACTGTGGCGCTGCAGTAGCGTGGGGATGCGCAACTGGGGATGCGGGTGTTGTGATACAAAACCAAGGATGCCTGGCGCCAAGCAAGAGAGGTTGCGCCCGTCGATCCTCGATTATACCGTCTTTGCCGCCCGGGGTAGCACCAAGTATGTACTGGATTGGGGCCTATTCACATGTAATTTGACGGAGATGCCTCCGGATGCGCGTGTTCGCAAAAAGTAAGCAGCCCATGCGGGAGGCCTCGTTCGAAAAATTTGGATGGCTTGCAGCACTCTGCATCTCCTTCGACAGGTAGGTACGACAGGGGCTATAATAAACTTCGGATTCTACCGTTGCTGATATTTCTCAATCTCGATCTTAATTTCGATCTCATATGGAATGTTTTCGAGAGACCGTGAGCTGTTGAACCCTCGGAGAATCCACACGCTAGTTTTCTACGATCCAGTGGCGCCTGCAAATATAGCCTTAAATTTTTACGTTGGTCGAAACGTTGACCCGAACCGAGACCTTGGGAGCCACCCGCATCCATCATGGCGGATCAGTCTGGGGAAGGGTATGCTCCCGCTATTCAGATATCAGAAAACGGCTGGAGTGCTCGGGGCCCTTTTTTGTGGGACACGACAAAAAGTAATTATGAACTGGCCAACCGGGGTGCAAGTGGATTTTTGCTTTCGATTTTCCGCCACCTCTCCGCTACTTGAGATATAGCTTTATTCAAGTCATCTACCCAGTATTTTGGTTTATTAAGGCGTCTTCCTTCCCCTCCTCCTCCCCCTTATATCCTTGTAGCTCAACAAAGATGATGATAGAGTTTTGCAAACTCAAATCAACCACCCATCCTCAAGGTCGGACTATCCAAAGGGGTGATGAGATCGGCTGGCATGTTGCATGCTTTGAAGAGCTTAAAACTGAAAACCCAATAATGTTGAGCTTCGCCCTTTGTATTAGGTCCCTCAATCGCTAGCTTCCTTCGCTGTTGATATCGAGTATCACATTTGCTTCCGAGGCCGGCCCCTGGATAGGTCTCCAAGTTGCAGAGGATTGGGGGGATCGCAGAAATAAGGGGTGAGCAGGAATAAGGGTTGGCAGAATTATACAGTTTGCGGAAATAAAGTGTAATAGGAATATAGTAAGAGGTGAGTGGAAATAGGTGGGTAGCGGAATTAGGCGGTCCGTACATTGAGGAGGTTGGCAGAATTAAGCGGCCGGTAGAAATATGCTCCCCCTTTCGTGCGTGTGTGACGTGATGAGCACAATGCAGACATCAGCATTTGGTCGCTTATTATTCGTTATCAAATACGCCCCCTTGTCCAACCATCAAATTCACTGGGAACCTGTCCCACATCCTGCACAAGTCCTAATCTATACTATTTGCCACTAATGCAATACATCATGATTAGCACGCTTGTTTACCTATCTTCACTCTGCATTAGACCGAAGTTATTTAACAAAGAGCCAGTCTTGCCTTCAAACCAACGAATCGATTAGCTGCCAATGCTGGGCCACGCGAAGTATATAGCCACGAACCTCTGCCGCGAAATTCTGACTTAATTTTTGTAACGATACCTTGACTTGGTCGAATAATTGCTTAGAATTCAAAAACTAAAGAGCTATTCTAAGAATCAGAGGAAATATATACAGGTCCGAATCGGTTCCAGGTTAGTCCCGATTCGGTTAGTAGCCACGTGTGGTAATATCACGTGTTACGAAGGCTTGTCGTAACAATTTTCACCCCGTCTACTTTGTTAGTTCTACAAAGAATCTATTAGTATCACTTTCACCTGAGTATCTACCGGGTATTTTCACCAATTCAGAGTAATTCTTTTTGTTGATAGAAGTTATACAACGTCACTCCTTCGAACTCTTCTTCTCTATAGCAACAAGTTCTTTTAAATCTACTTAAGTCAAAATAAAGATTACAAACTTGATTTATAATATCGACCTTCTGTTTATAGAAATATTCGGAATACTTGATCTTATTTTCGGTATTGTTAGTTTAATTATCTACTGTCTTTGTTTTTATTATCTGAGATATATTCCCGGCTCTCTTTTGGCTAGGTTGACTTATAGTTATCAAATTTACTATAATATCTTCCTTGGTAATCTTATACTAATACAATTACCTAAACTTTATTAGACCTACGGTTTTATTATTTATATTGCTTCAGATAGAGTATATATTAATTGTGACGAGTAGGCATGTCACGTGCGTCGCACGTGGGAATAGAATCAGGGAATAGTTGCGAAAGGAATATATATTGCTTGAAACATATTCTAAACAAATCTCTGGCGGACCTCCAGCGGAGGTCCGTCGTGCCCCGCGCGGGTATAAGAATAGCTGGGAGGGGGTTTGAAGAAGGACATCGATTAGTTTCTCTGTTTTGCTGAAGGGTACTATTACTTGCATATCAATTGAATTATCCTGCTTGTAGCTGCATCGCACCCTGCTATTTGGGCTTCTCACAACACGTCTCAGAGCCATACTAGAGCTAGCGCTGTAATAGCAACTAGACTTGACACCCTCGGCAAATTCGCGCTAATGCGTTATATATGAAAATAAACGGACTTGGAGTCAAGTCCATTCAGTAATTATAGATAGGAGCCAGACCGTCTAGCAGAGGAGGTTGCTGGTTACTACAAGGTAATGAAGTGAAGTACACCTATCACATACAAAGTCGCAGGACTACTCCGGCATAGCTATTGACTACAGCGGCTGGAACCGAGTATAATATAATCAATCAATCAATCAATTGGGCCCTATAGAAAGGTAGATGGATAACAAGACACCGTTGCGATTAATGTGGCCTTCCGATTGCCTGGGAGGGCATATATAAGACATATGCAAATAGAGAACAAAAAAAGAACCAAAGCCAAAACTCCATTTCCCTCCAACCAATAACCTCGGCTCCGTATTCGCATTCCAGCATTGGCAACCACTTATTAATTACTTGGCAACGGCAGAGCCAAATTACTTTCGCTCATGCTGGCACTTGCTCGCCCTCTACACTCCTCCTCATCGCCCTCATACTTAATCTCAAATGCCCTTGTTATCTGAATCCCTTCTTCTTCCCGTTCATCCCCGTTCTCTCCACCTGACTCCAGAGATCTTGTTGCCGAGATATTGATCGTCGTCTTTCCATATATGAAATTCGATATAGGAAAAAAATCTTTATCACTATTCGTTGTTCGATCTCGTTGTGTATGTATGCAAACGTCTTGAGGTGTGCGACGAGTAGAGTAATTAGTAAACAGCCGAGGAAAGATCCATAGAATGAGGGGTTTGAGAGTTGGCAAGCAGGCACAGATAATGCCAACATTGACTTCGACCGTTGACCACGTCGCAGCGCCAACATTATCCCAGGTAGCATCTGTGGAGACTGAGATTACGTAAATGGAACGCAGCCGAAGGACTGATATTAAGACTGTGCTATTTATTCATTAGCCTTTTTGTTCCCGCCTAAATGCAAGTTAAATGGAAAGTGGACTTACAAGCCACCTAAAGCAAAGATGCCTATAACGCTAATCTTCTGCATCCGAGGAAGCTGCAGTGATTTCAGAACTGGCATAGGCGTAACCAAAATCATGAGATAAGAAAGGATATTGATAGAAGCATTACAGAACCAAAGAGCTTTTCGATTGAAGCAGCTGTGTGATGTAGCTATAGATTTATCCCAGAAATAGGCGATGGGATAGCAAGCCAAGGTGGCTAGGACAATAGAGAGAAGCGTATGAATGCACACAAGAGCGAGAATCGCGTAGCAGGTTATACGTATTGCTTCACCAATAAAGATGCGGAGATACTGGGTTAGGATAGAGATTTTTAGTAGTCCAAGGGTAAGGTTGTAGACAATTATGCTGACCCATAGTATCTTGTTTTGAACCCACATTAGCTTGTAACTACAGTACGTGAATAGATGACGAGAAATCAGGAAAGGCTCACTTGGAGGTTGCGCGTAGATTCTTCCGTGGGTAGAGTTTCAAAGTGCTTTCCAAGGCCCAAGTGCACCTCTTTGTAACATTAGTGTCAACTGCGGGTAGCATCCAGCTCAAGCTAGAGGCACCTACGTTCTATTGTAAGAGCAGCTAAAACGATGGATGATAACTGGAGACAGACTTTTAGCAAGTTTTCATAATAACCAGAAATTAAGGCCAAGAAACATACCATAGCAATCAGAATAAGCCAATCATCCATTCCAGCAACTCTTAGAATTGAAACCCTCGTAAACAGTTTAAGCATCACAACCAACGCAGCGAGAGCGGTAAACACCACACTCGCAATAGCTGCTTGTTCTCCTTTCGATTCATGGTAATCTGGTAAGGTAGCTGTCGACGACATTGCAGCCTCGTAATCGGAAGATCAAAGATGCACACGCTTTCGCAAGATAAAAGTAAGAAAGAAAGCTGTTCAATAATATCGTGCTATAGGGAGCCGGATCCTACTCTTTTTTCTTGCGAGAATCAATAAGAAGACAAGGAAGCAGATATAGGTAGCCGGTCGCTCCATCATCAACTGCAGTTTGAGAGAAGGTCGAGTTCCTAAAGGAAAGAGCCGTAGTGCCACAATCACATTTTAACATATCTAAGGTTCCGAAACAGAGCGGGATTCAAGTCATCATCACGAATCACAGCGCCATTGCGCACTGTGACCAAAAGATGCAAACCAACTGTTTCTCAACGTTTTGAGATCATCAAGTGGGCGTCTACGGAAACGCTTAGGGCTGAGTTCGTGCGCTCGGGGACTACTTCCGAGAAAATTGTCTCACTCCACCTGTCAAGGTAACAGATAAGGCCGATTTTTCCTCTATTTCTACTATAGGCCTTGCCTCGTCAGCCTTCCGAACCGAAATCTATAAAATTTTAGAGTATGGCACAATCTGGAAATTGTTCTTCAGACTTTCCTATAATAACGCTTGCTATCTTTATCAATAAGTTGTTATAATAGGTTTTAGATCTTCGTTCACTTGGATATTTATTCCCCCCTCTTAAATCACTTGAAAGGACATTAAAAATCTCCGGAAAAAAAAGTATTTGAGACAGCCTAAAATAAGCCACTGGCAATTACTTCATAAGTTCAGACCTCTTTTTATTTTCATGCCTAGTATTGTGGCTGGAAAGAAAAGATGCCGTGCCGTGCTATGTGTATGCCGAGAGCAGTGGAATGCGGGCCGAAAACTCCTGACTCCGCTTTATTTCGGGATGGCTGACTTTTAGCAGCAAAGCATTCCTAGCCAGTAAATATACACGTTATTTCAAACTCAATCAATAGGCATTTCTAATCAAAGTGACTAATTTTTGGTATAATATTGGCATGCTTAAATAGACAGGCAATTTATAAGCAAGCTAGTATCTGAACCGAGGCAGAAATGGAGGGTCTTTTCAAAGGGCAGGACACCAACAAAGCACCTGGAGCACATGTACATGCCAGATGATCATGCAGGTCCCCATCTCTCCCCCCCCCCCCCCCCAAATTTTCTTTCCTCCTCAAATGCATTGCCCTGTATGCCAGATTAAATTAAACTAGGTCAGAACAAAAGAAGGCCACTGCATAATCTAGGCTCTGTCACATCTTGCCGTAAGCCACAGTAAAGGAAGGCGAACAAAAGCAAAAAAGAGAGAGAAAAGCCCGCCAACGTACTGATTACAGACTCAAGTTTACTATTTTGTGGTGAAAGTTTAAATGGAAATTGAGTATAGACTATATCCTCCACTCAGAGTTCTAGATTATATGCGCTGCACCTTCGCTGTATTAACTGTGTCGACGACCTTGCTAGAGAGCCTATCCAACGCCACACTGTCCTTATCTTCTTCATACGGTGTCAACATTCCAGAGGGGGGCCTCTATATATCTTCTCTCGAATTCAAATTTATGTTTGGGAGCATTATAATAGTCTTGCTGTCAACATTAAAACTGTCCCCAGTCGCTGTTTTATTGCCAAAAATAGCAAGTATTTTCCCTTGCGAACTAGATTGCTTCGCCATAATGTCACTATCGTCGGAGTCGCTGTCAAAGTCGTCGTGATTGGCGAAAGACGGGTTTATCCCTTCCTCGCTATCTTCCTCTATATCCACTGCTATGCATTGCTGAACTTGCTCATTGAACTGAATGCTTTTATTCTCGCCTGTGTTGAGTGCTGCCCAACTTGGTAAAATCGAAGGCAACGTGCTATTCATTTGCCTTAATGAAAATGGGAATCGAACGTGGCTAAAAGTTGCAGCTCTCATGAGAGGCGTATCGGATTTCTCCTTCAACTGCTCTGCTTGGACGGCGGCGGCGACCTGCCTGAAATGCGAGGAGGCTGAAATAGAACCTTGGAGAATTGTTTCGGATAGGCTTCGTTTTTTCAAATTTGACTTTTTGTAAGGGGAAGACTTTGAGCCCGGCGTATGACTGTTTCCGTATGGTGAGATATTCGCCATCCACAACGCCTCGTCAGATCCGGCTTGTAGTGGTCCATACAGCCAAGTCACATCGTAATCTTTGTGCCTGATAAATATTAATAATATTACACTGATATTTGACCGTCATAAACGGGTACGAGTAGGATTAATACTTGCCAATCAAGGGTTTCTGGGGAGATGGTTTTTAATTTGTTCTTCAACTTCATCCATGCTCGCCAGGACGCATTCTCCAGTCTCATATTATCACTATATGCCCATCTCTTCGACACGATATGCTTCCATGACGACCAGACATCCTCCTCTCTCCAATTATACGATAAATAATCCACGTGTATAGGTGGCTGCGTACAGAGAGTGGTATCATCATCGGCGCGTTTGACTAGCCCCAGGTAATATTGTCTTGACACATTGATCGAAGCACCGCCAAAAGTTAATGAGAGCTTGCGGGAATTGTCCGTGTGGTGAGAACCCGGCTCTACGACCTGACTGGAACCACCTACATCATTATATAAAGGAGAGGCAATGTGCTCTTCGTCGTCTTGGCCATAGTTGTCTGGCGATAGGCTGCTTGCAAATGAATGATTGAATGATGGAGTTATCAAGTTGGCTTGTAAAGTCCTTGGTAATGAAGAATTTGAAGACCGAGGGAAAGAAGATGGCGGAATAGTCATGTTGAAGCCAGTGTTAAGTGAGGATATCGATGATGGGTTGTGTACAGCTAGTATGGAGGAGCAAGCCTTCTTGTATATAGATGTTTCAGTGAATGAGATTGCTGAGGTACAATTGGTCTTTTTGGCCAAGGGTACGTCGACTTACATTCTGTTACTGGTATGCTTCGGGACGAAGTTAATTAGAGGATTTAGGTCTGAGGTGACAGGAGCTGAATTTATCTTTCCCCTTTGGATATCCTCAGACGTGTAGCGCAGTTGACCGGGGACTGCCATAAGGATGGGGGAGAATGAAGAGAAGCAAGAAGGGAGAAGGAAGAAGGAATATCAGCTCTTGGGATCTCCTATTTAGGACTAATGGTGGCGCCGGCAGCGCCGGTGGTGTTTGGTGTGGTGTGGTAGAGCGGGGTACTGTAAATTGTTGCAGGACGTGTATCAAGAGCGATGGCAATCCGGAGGATCGTAATTCTTGATATCTGGGGATTTGTATCAAGGTTTAACGGCTGATCGACATATATGCTAGGCAAATACCTAAGACATCTACATCCAACGTTACGTTATCGATATTGATATGATCCGCAATCTTTTTCAAATGCTTATATTAATGTCAGTGCCATATCTGTCTTGTGGCTGCTATATATATCATATATTACATTCCATCCTACCTGCTAGCATGCTCTTATATGCCTTGATATTCGCATTTATATATTACTTTAGAACTCAGGTCCTTTGAAGGCGCTTGGTACGTATTCGATCAAATCCATATTTATCTCCACTATCACATGTGTTAAATGTTCAACCCTTTCCCGTTTTCTGTCAGAAACCGCCTTGTCTCTCACTGGTGGTAGGTCCGTGCTTTAGGGGTATGAGCTGTTATTTTGAAATGTGATTACACGCCACATCCTTCCCGCCCCCATATTTAAGGGCTGAATGATGTGCTGCAGGCTGTCGCTCGAGACTTGTCACCCTTGCTGCAGTCGCTGGACGCTTGACAGTTATTCAAAATCCGATTGCTAGAATCGCTGCTGCGGATCTCGAAGACACAATGTGTTTTAAGTCGCCTATAGTTCCTTGAATATAGGCGAGATCATATTCAAAGGTCAAATGTAAAGCTTCTAAGTGATATTTGTATTGAATTATCAGGCTCACACGTTCTTCTGTGTTGCAGGTACTCGGAGCGGTGGGTAGTTGTGAGGGGTAGATTCCTAGTCAGTACCCACCTCGACGTCGGGGAATAATATAGTAATTTAGCGGCTTATGGAGTTTAAAAATTTCGAAGCAAGATATCACATCCATTTGATAAGAGTTGAGCAAGCCGGTTTAGTCAAGGTCTACACAATCGACAGCCAATTCTAATTCTGCTTCGGCATTCCGGCAAGAATCTATCGTGCGTGAACAGTGGGTGTGGCTTTTCCTTGCACACACGGGAGAAAAATCCAACCCCACATGAAACTTTAGCCTGCTGTTGTGTTATGGTACAAGGCGCTAAGGCTGGTTTACAGTGGAGGCTTGAGTCCTCGGGTATGAACTTGAGCGGAAATAACATCTCCCCTCTATTTGGCCAAAGTATCACAAAGAGCGAGAACGAAATTTTAGAAATTCTACAATATAAACTACATTCAGTAGCTTAAGAAACCTCCGATATTAAAAGTTGGCCCGCTTGGGTGTATTCATTGTGCTTCTAGGTTGTAGCGACTTCCTTTTTCGCTTGGACCTAACGCTATGTACTCTTTCAAAGATAATGCGAGAATCCTCAAACATACTGCGTCGTACTCACGCTATCTTCCTGCACTGTCGACACTTCTAGCCACACGCATACTGGCCCGCCCCGTCCGTCGAAGCGGCTGCATAGGTTCCATTCGCACTCCAGGCTTAGTTCCTGGGTTGATCGTGTATCAACGTCATAGGTCGAGTATAGTTGCGTCCTACGGATCTCTATGTATGCAAAAGCCAACTGGCGCCTCTTTGCCAGGGCTGGAACTTTCCGTGATCCTATCGTAGCACAGGATGAAGCGGGATAACTTCTATAATAGCTGAGCTCGACTTATTACCGACCTCTACAGTCGGCCCTTCTATTCCGTGTGACATAGACCCCCAATCTCACCTCTTCTTCATTATATGCTTGCTGTTTCAAGGACTTATCACTCAACCATATCTATGTGCAAGACTGACTTCTTGCTTTCAGATTTAAGCGAACTCGGAATTCAAAAAAATGATGTGCGGATACACGAAGAACTACTATATCTACACCTCCTGCTCCGACCCCCAGCGTTCACTACTTTGGCACTTCAGTCAATGGGAAGAAGGATCCCAAGTGTCCAACTGGACCTCACGAATGGTACATCGTAGTTCTAGGCCGTTGCTATACTGGAGTTTCCATTTATAATTTTTAAACAGCTGGAATGTGTACCGACATATATAGGATTGGTGCCCAATACGAATTTTAGGGGTCTTGCAACTCCGCCCTCTTAAATTTTTTTTTGCCAGGGCCATTCCCTCCGTAAAGTCTGT
Source organism: Tricladium varicosporioides (assembly GCA_021365295.1). Classification (NCBI taxonomy): domain Eukaryota; kingdom Fungi; phylum Ascomycota; class Leotiomycetes; order Helotiales; family Tricladiaceae; genus Tricladium; species Tricladium varicosporioides. The sequence goes on along the minus strand of JAJTIW010000034.1, from coordinate 531,294 downwards.
AAGGCTTCGACACCTGGCAGTCTAATGTCCGTGTTAGTATACTCCGGAATACGAACGTAGGTTGACTCTATCTAGGAAGCTGCGGAGGGGAAGATCGATCTTGAGGGGGACGACCCACTGATGGTTGCCAAGATGATCGACTTTCTATATAGAACTCGCTACAATGACTACCGTGGGATCGATGAAGTCGACCTCAAGGATATTGTTGGATATTTTCAACGATGATCTTATTTCTATAGAGAGAAGTGCTATATATATAGACCTAGAGTCCATAAGGTTGCCTATTACTGCCTATTATTATGACTCATAGAAGGCAACAGTTGTCCTTGCCTATCTTAGTTGTCTATATTCAACAGATATGATAATGGATCAACCTCCCCTCGTTATATCTGGATCTGTCGACGCAGAGACCCAATCAAGCAACGCTTCTATCGCTACTTCCCTTCCTCTCGATATTATAAAGGGCCCTCTTGTTACGAGCGCGAAACTTTATATTCTTGGCGACAAGTATGATATCCCGTCGTTCAAGAACCTGGCTTCATATAAGTATAAAGATATTGTCAAAGATCGGTGGAACCATGATACTTTTGCAGAGAGTGATAAGATTATTTATGAGAATATTGTTAGGGATGAGGACGTGTTGAAGGATGTTATTATTAAAGCCGCACATGCTAATATGTCTCAATTGCTCGACCGTGGTGAGTTTGTCAATCTCCATAAGAATAGCAACGATATGACTTTTGATGTTCTCGCTGCTATGTTAAACAAGAACTCAAGACCTTGTCGGAATTATAGCGGTTTTCAGTATACAGTTTGCAAACATTGTGTAAGAGTTTAGCATACAGTGGGGTACAAAAAGTTTGAACCTCCCTCCCTAGTCGCCAAGCATCACCTAGCCTAGTTAGGCTTTGTTATTGTCGCTGCTTTTTCAAGTAAATAATAGGATTATTTGAAGCTATATGTCTAATATTTTGTGTACCAACCCTCTGCCTCGATAACTGCTGTGACACGATTACCTATAGTAGTAGCCAATCTATATAATATCCCATTATCAATATTATGCCATGCTTCCTGCGCAGCCAATATCAAGGCATCTAGTGTTTTATTAGTATCAGGAGCATGCTCAAGCTCTGGATATAGTCGATATAATTCAGCCTTCATTAAAGTCCATAGATTCTCAATAGGATTTAAGTCAGGGGAATAAGGTAACCATTGCATCACATATATCCCTATCTCTCTTAGAATATCTCGTACAATATATCCACGGTGAGGGCTAGCCCTGTCATGTATAAACTCTCCTCCTTCTACTATTATATCTATAAGATATACTTTATATAGTTGTCGAATAACTCATGATAATACCCCTCCTCGAGGAGCTAAAGGATCTCTATCAAGAGAAACTAATCCTGTATATCTATTATATTCAAATATAGCTTATAATATCTTTTTCACTCCTTTTCTAGAAGCCCAAATAGATTATATATCTCCTAATCATATTTGATCTCTTGGACTAGTAAAAGTCTATATAAATTGAACCTCGACTCCTCTTTCGACTATATACTCGTCTGACTAATATACCTTTATTTAATTATTAAATATATATACTTGGTGTCTAATTGTCTAATCAAGCCGAGCTTTTGCGTAAGCAAAAGTAATAAAAGGGTACTTTTTCTAAATCTATTTTCTCTTATTTATCTCCCATAAAAGGCCTTGTAAAAAACACTTCTTACAAATATCGTCAACTTCGCAAAGGAGATCTCGTATCTTAATATACAGATTTGTATAATTGACAATATTATATATATAATCTCGTTACTCTTTAGTAAGGCTTCGAGGTCTTCTAGAACATAGCTTAGAAACATTATTCTCTCGAGAGGCTTGTCGTCGAATCGTAGTCTTAATTGTAGAAATAGAAATATCAGGGTATTTTTCGTGGATACACCGAGGGCTCCAATTGATAGAATGAAGCTCACAAATGCGTGAACATATCTGAGGCATAAGTTCCCGTCGAGGCATTATAGATAGATAGCTTTATAAAAAGAGAGTATTTCTGGTAGAAATAAGGGGGAAAAGCAGCAAGAGTAACAAGGCCTAACTAGGCTAGGTAATACTTGGCGACTAGGGAGAGAGGTTCAAACTTTTTGTACCCCACTGTAGGAGTAGCCTATATTACGCTGTATATTCTATTCTGGTGGAGGGGTTATTATCACTTCACCCAAATTCAAGCACTTTCTTTCCTTCCTTAGCGATTAGTTTATCGAATGATAATACTATCATTTCACTGGCGAAAGGCCTACGTTATATTAAAGAATTCAGTGATACTCGATTGCCTAGGTAAACGTGGGTTTTAGCTGGTCGTGATATAATACTATATTCAGAAGAGTTATGGCAAGTAGCGGTCTCCACCGCGGCTATGACAATATATCATAGGAAGATTGACTATGAATTTGGTAGAAGAACTATCAAGTACGCGTTCTGCAAATGAGACAATGAAGAATGAAATCTAACAATTGTACAGTGTCTCCAAGCTACCACTTTATCATTATTCCTTATCCAAACTATTCTCTTCCTATAAACCATGTGGCATCCAATTCCTCACATGCATTTGTAGACTTAATCTCCTCTCCCTCTCCCTGCTTGCAGTCCGTCTCTGAACAGTCCAGAAAGCTCTTGAAGACCCAACCACTAAGTCAAAATCATTTATTAAGATAAATATTGATGCTGCTGTCATATTTGCCTTCAACTTGACACCAGAGAAAGTATTTTCACTCCCTGGACAAGCGAGTAGAGTGAGCCAGAAGAAAATCTCTTGCCACCGAGTGAGGCTTACGCTCCAAAGATTTGAATAGAATTGTTAGCGAAAGTCGCTGTGCGACTATTAATAGAGTATCCTTTCTGGATTTTTGTAGGTCTCTTTGTATAATCTTTTGTTGCTCCTGAAGTTCCGTCAGCAATTTTGATTGTTAGGAAGTAGCTATAAAGGGAAAAATCCGAAGAGAGAAAAAGAAAATATCAAAATAACTCGGAAGTTTGTTGGCTTACCGTCATTGCATATCTTTAATTGTCGAACACATTACATATGTGGGTGTCGTCTCGAGCAAGAGTAGCACGATCTGCTATTTCCGGCTGACACTGAAACAAAGCCAGCTATTTGGAGCTTCCTAGAAGTTCTCATGAGCCAACCTTCTGTTTTCGTCTGATGCATTCAGTACACGGAGTTTGGCGCGGACGTCAGAGCTTCACAACCTGCATGCCTTCGGATACGGGCTCGACGAGTGGTCATCAAGAGATTTACTGACGACGGAGTCGGAATAGAGATCGGGGCAACCATCATCATGTCCCAAACTATATTTTCAAGAAACTAATACTCAACTCTGGAAGCTTCTAACTTATCTTATCAAACATGCACGATGTGGTTAGAGTCAAAGAGCCATAAGCAGAGAAGCGTTCGAGTTGTGGAATCAGGGATATTAGGAGCTTTTGCTTGCTAATTGCAAGTGTGAGTTGGATTGGGGAATTGGTTGATTGATTGTTCTATATAAAAGAGTGTTTTTGAGGTGATGACAGTTTGAGGCTCAAGTGCAACGCTAGGCCTATAAAAGTAGGTCCATGCGCATCGCTCATTCAACATGAGTGAAATGCCAAGGGAGGCTTAGCAACAGCCTCCAACAGCTACAAGAGACAACACTAGAATAGAAAGCCAGCGTCCAATGATCATAGGCTGGTTCTGACTCATTGCTCTGATTTCTCACTCTCGATTATGCGAGCCTCACAATTTGATTTCCTCGGATCTTGCTGCAGCCCTACGGAGAGGCATATATTTCTTCGTTAGCAGAACCAGCCTGCTACAAATCGGAAGAGGATGAGCTACCATACTCTTTCACAGCTTCTCAGACCAAACTCAATCTCATGGTATAGTTAGCAGTGTCATTTGCATTAATACTGGCGGCGGAGAAGGAAGAAAGAGGAAGGCTGGGAGGAAAGAGGGAAGTGATATGGCGACAAAGATGGACACGTGCACGTAGCAAACCAACTAATGCAAGCCTCTATAGAATTATCTTTACAGGCGCTCTCTTTTTTGTGCATACGTTGTATACGGGCGCTTCATACAGTGGAATTTGCTTTCCTGCATCATTGTATCACAGCATAAGTCCTACCTAGCGCTGATTTTCACGTGTTTGCTCGACTTTTCCTCTTGCAACGGCAAGTGCCATTCCTTCAGAACACAAAATATCAACCACTGGGATTAACTTGATTAGTTAGGAATATTTCTGAAGGTTTATCATTTTAAATTTCTGACATTTTGCTCCCATGCCATAATAACAACCTCTGGGCATGTGCTCTTTACCCTCTGTGGATCTTTCTTAGATGGGTATATCGTGCAGTCATTGTTCTCCCAGGCTTAGTAAATCTAGTTGGATGGCCATTGCTCACGCTAAGATAGCTTGTCAGTCGATCATTGTCTAATGGCCCCGTATCATGCGAGCAACGGGGGCACTGCATATACTTTGGCGCACATTTCTGAGCAACCAAAAGTGGGCGCATTCACTGTGATTACTTATTAATCCCCAACATCGATAGTAGTACATTGTGGCACACGGCATCGAGCAAGGTATAATTCTTATTAAATTATACGACCAATGAGAATAGGACTTTAAACGGCGAAGAATCGATTCCTATGAAATTATATATGACCACTAACTTGACGGATACTAGACAGTAAACTCTAGCTCAGGATGTTGGAAGCCCCCATTTCGGTACAACTACAGCGTGCTCGGTTCCCGCATTTTCAACCTCATGGCGTTCCCTTTTGCTATATGCCCGGTTCCTCACAATATAGCTCATGTGTGCGGGCGAGGTTGCAGTGACATTCAGCATTTCCGCGTCCTTATTTGCCCCCCCGCGATCTACTGTCCGGTGTCCCCAAAACCCTTCTATCGGCCCTGTAGCATAAAGACTCGTTACGTTCTCCTCTCTACCGGCTTTACTATCCTCATGTTGACCTATCAGAACATCTATGTCCATGAAGTCCCCTACTTGAGGGTCATGCGTGAAACGTCCTGTGGGATTAAGAGGAAAGATATTGTCAAGATAATGCTGGTTGAACTGATGGCCTGACCTAGGACACCGAAAAACCCTGCCCATGAATCGGTTTTCAAGACGGTCTTCGGGCACCTTGCGGGTGTAGTTTAGAACTCCCCAATCTGCGTGCAAAATCGAAGGAGTTGGCATAGTGCTCGATGTGTGAAATAGCGCGGTTGTGGATCATTTCAGGGTCCGCTGTCTTGCCCACAGAGTAAGATTTGGCCGCGGCAGATGAGAGCGCGTTGCGATACGGGTTGTTAAAGTGGTTTGCGAGATTGCCGAAGGTGTGAACCTCCAGATACTAGAGGTCTTGAGGGACTCCGTTGAGAAGCCAGTCTCGAACTATGTCTCCTTCTACACCGCCCTGGGAGTGTAGGATTAAGACGACCTTCTTGATACCCAGCCGGTAGAGTGATTTTTTCACCAGCACAGAGCAATCCTGGACCTCTAATGTGGCGAATAGAAGGGATCGCTGGATCAAGCACTGGACAAAATCAAATGCTACACCGTACCTAGTGACTTTTAGAAACTTCTTCGTATTCTGCTTTGTCTACTACACTCCGATTTGATTTGATACAGAAGTCGGAAGATGCGTGACAACTTGAAAGGGGTCACACTTACGCCATAAGCCAAAATTCACCCGTTTTATTCAATAGGATGATTCGCAACTCTTTCCTACAAAAGCTTTTGCATAAACTTTCTTGGTAGCTTTCCATATTACAAGCATTATTGCAATGCTTCCTCGTATTTAGAATTTATGTATAGAGTATGTCCGTCACCTAGCTTGGCAGTTACTTTCTTAGCTCCCGCCACCCCACATTTCCAACTCAAGAAATTATTAGTTAGCTTTTCAAGTCGATGTCTGGAATGATTAATGTCTGCAAGATTCGGTGTCTTGATCTCTATTAACCAACTCTGCGTTGTGTTGTGTTTTTGTGGGTATTAGCGGTCCCGTGGCTGGGATGTTTGGGGTTAAATATACGGGAGTAATGGAACATTTGAGGTGGATTGTGGATTTGATGTTGGTCGCACTGCAAAACAGACTGCATAAGCTGAAAAGAGGGTTGTGACATGTGACAGCAATATTTATGACTTTGATCTCTCACATGTCACATACGGAGGTACACTTGCACGCAAAACATCCAAAGAGCGCCATCCATATCTACCAAGCTGAAGCATCACGACCAAAGCGCACTAACTACTTGCCCGCATCCTCCACATCCTTCTTCGCCTTCATGCATATGTAGTAAATCGAACGATCCGTATTACTGCAAATAATCACAATCCATGCTCCCTTAACACCTGTATACACACCTGAAAGAGGGGAAATTTGTCTATAAAGTCCTATCCCTCGACCCCAAACATCCATCATCAGCAACTCGAACATCAAGATTTAATCAAAAACCCAATATTAATCAACGAAACCTTAAAACAATCACCATGCATTTCACAAGAATCCTTCCTCTGGTAGCCATGGCTATCACTGGTGTAGTCGCGGCCCCCAACCTCCAGCCCCGGAATACGTGTCTCTCAAACACATGCTGGAACCCGTGGGAGAACCAATGCAAGTGCCGGCCTAATGAAGAAGAGTGGGATGACCACTTGAACAAGTGCAGCCATCCCAAGATGGAGAAGCCCCCTTGCCCTCCGAACCATAAGGTCTATTGCGCCAAGTCACAGGAGGAGTGGTGCGAATATGGTATTGAATCTTATTTGCGCCTTGGTCGATATTTGCTAACATGAGTACCGTAGATGAGCATAACGAGTACTGTAAGGACAATGGCCACCATGTCATCTTCGAGTGCGAGGAGAAAGATCGCGACCGGGAGCTCAAGAAGCGCTGCCACAGCAAGAATAACAAGCCGCACTGTCCTGGCGAACAGAAATGGAGCGACCAAGGGCAGAAATGCACTTGCTCGAACGGCAAGATCTGGAAGGGTAATCATGTAAGCTCCCCTCCCCTGCCTCCTAGTCTCTCGTCTCTCCCAAGCACCATAGAGTTTATCCGCGACGAAAACACGAGCACCGGCTGATTATTACATAGTGCAAGTACCCACCTCACAAGAAAGAGAAGAAAGAATGCAAGGAGAAAGAGAAGCTCTATTGTTCCCGTACCAAGGACGATTATTGCGAGTATAACGAGGATAGGGATGAATGTCAGGATGATGGCAAGACAGAGGTCTACTGCTGCGAGCCTGATAAGGTCGAGGGTTTCCTGCGTGCTAATTACCACGGGTAATAATTTCACTTTCCCTGTCGTTCACTTCCCGAACCAGGCGGATCGCAGAAGAGAATCTTTATTTTTGTTTTTCCTTTAAATTTTTTTCTTATTTTTCCCCCTATAGTAAGGATTGGTTAATTTATAGCAAAGGAGAGTTTATATTTGAAGAATGAAAATGAAAGAGAGGATGAGAAAGTGTTACCTTTCATAACGCTCTTTTCTGATTGGTATTATATGGTTAATAAACAGGTTTTAGGGAGGGTTTTCTAATGTATGGTAACGATCGATTTCTGAACTTGGCAGATTTCGAAAAGGTGGCACTAAAATAGTCTCAGTTCTCCCTTGACGTTGCTCATGGATTCTGCCTTGGTTTACTAAGGCAAGGGCAAAAAAGAAAAGCCGGACACATTCTCTAATCGAAAATCTTTAATTTATTCTGCATCTATTACACCGTCGAGAAGCATGAAAAGTGAGGGTATGTTAGATTGAATTGAAGGGCACGATTCTCCCTGTTACTTTTAATGATCTGATAGGTTTGATTGTCCAGTACTCGTAGGGCCGGTTCCCTTCGCACAGGTGTCCATTGAAATGTCGGCGGCATACTAAGCGACGCAGTCTCGCGCCGCCCCGGCGTCGTGCGCGACCTTAGTGTAACGATTCGTCTTCTTTGTCGGTACTCACGTGAACACTAAGTTCATCAGGTTGGTATTTATATTGAAGTATGCTTGTCACGTCGGGCAGATCACTTGGAAGTGATCTCGTTACTAAGTATTGAGAACAAACTTATATTCAGAACGCTTATTTGAGTTGAGCAAGAAGCTCCTATCTAAGGAAACTGTCACGTAACGTGGGATAGTTGTACCAACAGAGCGAACTTCTGCTAAGGCATTCAAGTGAGCGTAGTAGATTGATAAATATGACGCTTGATTCTAGAAGAACTATATGAGCCTAGCTATTTATATGCACAGGATCGCGAAGCGATTAGTCAGTACTTAGTAACCATATGAGAGCTCTTCCAATATGCCTCAGGCGCGCCATTTTCCGTGACAGAAACTAACTAGACTTATATAGAACCTTCCCTCTCTGGGATCATAAGGATCACTTTGATCCCACTGATCTGGGATCACTTGGATCACCCTGATCCAACTGATCCATTCCCGTCACATGACTACTCACGTGACCACTGTATCGACTGCTCCAGGTTCTCTGTGTACTAACGTACCGAGCCTCAGGCCTGGGCCATACTTATCATGTGATATACGAAATCGTGACAGTTTGATAACAGTGTACTAACGGGTATATATCTATAGAAGGTTCGAGAGATATACAATATACTTGACTATATTTAAAATAGTATGAAATGCAGCGAGTCCAGGCTTTGATAGAGTATTGATGTAGGGCCTGGAGGCCTTAGGCAAGTGCTGGTGCCAGTATGCAATCCACAGGGCGTAATAAATGTTAAATATAAGGCGATCATGGCTGTGATTCAAGGGAGGTTGGACCAATCACCTGTTCAGATTTCGCGGTATGTTACCATTTGGAGTTAAATTCTGGTCAATGCTCATTAACATTTATTATAGCCTATACGTAGTATGCGTTTTAGGCACGTCTCACTAGTCGCCCTCTATATATGGCCTAAAGACGTCGTGGTTTATTTTTGTATAATAACAGACAAGAGAAGACAGTAGAAGACAAGCAAGAGACTAAACGCTGTTACTAATATATTCGATTTACTCTGATTTAAGACCTCCAAATCCTGTTGCTTTGATAGTATGTAGTTATCCGATTACCTGGAGTCGTTAATTCCAACACATCTTATTCAGTTAGTTAGTCATGTGACAGCCAGCAAGAGACTGTGCGCTGTTGGCAATATACTTGATTTACCCTGATTCAAGACCTCTAAACCGCGTTGCGTTGATGACACTTAGTTATCCGATTGGCTGGAGTCGTTAATTCCAACACACCTGATATAGTTTCTCAATTGCAAATATTATATTCCTTACTCGCAGCAAACAGTACTATCCGTAGCTGTGTGTTCTAAACTATACTAAGATAAGAAGGTTTAGCAAATAAAAGCGTAACTGCCAAGAATTTTGTACACATGTAAAATATTCCCGGCTCCCTTTTCTTTCAAGATCTTAACTACCTTCTCTGCATGTTCAATTGCATGGAAATCAGCCATGAAACTTAGCTCACCGATAATCCAATCATGGATATCTTGTGAGACCAATGGGCTCCTTGCAGCGATATAAAGAGGGTAAATAAGACTGTAGCAAGCGAGCTGCTGGGCGATATTTAGCTCCACCTTTGGTTTCTTAACTTTGTCGAGACTTACACCGTCCACTGCAGCGGTCATGACGGTGATGGGTAGAGCAATACCGTAGATGAATTGCGGAACAGTGGTACATATCTCGCGCGCCATGTTGTTGATGATTTGGCAAGTCATATCCCGTTCTCGACCAGACAAAGCTTGCGAATGCGACCAGATAGCTTCGTTTAGGAGGATCCGTTCAAGTCGCACTAGGTTCCACATTCTTGCACTCTCTTCAGTTTCATAGGCATAGTGATACGCTTCAAAGTGATGTCGCGATTTGTGTTGCACATACACAGTCTTTTGATGCCAGTGCGGCCCGAAATCCTCCGTGGATGCCAACAATTTAGCATCAATGTCTCTGATAATTCTGACAACCTCAAGATCTGAGATAGTGTCATCTTTCATTCTCTGTCGGAGTTCAATATACTCTTGCATAAGCTCATTCTGTCTCCATTTCGGATTGATGGGCTTTGGGATGTATACCGCTAAAGTCCGTCGAAGGTCTCGAAGCTGCGATGGAATAGGCCTTTCGCCGATACTGCAGTTGATTTCTGCATTGATACTAAGGCGAAACAATATCCGCAACCCAGCAATGTCTTGGAACTGGTTATTGCCACGCAACTTGACAAGAGCCAGAGCCGCGTTGATGTGCGTCGCCCAAGCTTCGCCGTGGTCGAGTCCACTGTTGACGATCTTCTCGTACATATCCAAAAGCATGACCGACAAGATAGTCGAGTCATTTCTCGCATCATTCGGATCATCTAGCGCAGAGCGCGTGAGTCGTAATGCAGAGATGTAGTGCTGCCGTGCCTCTCGGTCTACAGAAACTGTGCGTTTCTGAAAGTTGAGGCAAGCGAGCGAAACGGCGTCGATGCTCTCCAGGAGACTATTAGCGGCAGAAGGGTATTTATCATAATACGGCTGCAAGAAGTCCAACGGCTGAGACTTGCCAACAACATAATTATAGTAAAAGAGATCCTTGGCGCGCTGGCGGGTGGGGATGCCGACCGACATGGGAAGCTTGAGAGGCCGGACTACACCTGAGCGCGCCTGGACTGTTAATGTCTCGTCGATAACTCTTAAGGCGGCCGTGTCTTTGTAACCGCCACAGACTAACTTTGCCCTTCGACACTGAGCACAGCCATAACTATTGAGGTCGCATAAAAGCCTCCGTCTTCTACAGTGCGAACAAGCCTTGGACAGTTTCCCCCGATAAACCATGGTTTCTGCAAAGAGTCCTACAGTATTTTCCCTAACGAAAATCAACCCCAGCGGCTTTTAATAGTTAGAACAGGTCTAGATGGCAAGAGATATCGCAGAACTTGAAGACCGCCTCGTGCATGTGTGTTGACGTGAGGCCTTCTAGCCTCAGGCAAATGCAGGCGCCAGCAGGTGTGTTTCAAGCACGTCTCACTAGTTGTCCTCCATAGGTGGCCTAAAGACTTTCGTAGTTTTATTCTGTACAATAAGAGACAAGAACAGACAGTACATGACAGCAAGAGACTGTACGCTGTTAGCAATATACTTGGTTTACCCTGCCTCAGGCCCTCTTAAACCGTGTTGCGTTGATGACACTTAGTCATCCGATTGGCTGGAGTGGTTAATTTCAATAACGTGCATGCTAATCCCAGAGTCACATGACTGCTCGGAAGGTTCGGCGAGCAAAACCGCGCTATACTCCATCTAGTATTCAAATCGGTTTCATGCATATATTCTTGTACAGTAGTATATAGTCCTACCTCCATGTAATCGGTCTCAAAGTCATCTCAAGGTACCAACAGACGCATACTGCATGTGCAAAATAATCCCAGAGTTACATAGCAGCTTGGAAGGGTTCGGGGCAAGGAAACCCGCGCTATACTCCATCTGGGATGCAAATCGGCGTCACGCATATATATTCGTACATTGCCTTACCCCCATTTGATCGGACGAGAGTTATCTCCAGGATGAAATCATTTAGGGGCTCGGTCGATTGGATTTGATGCGCTATTTATGGCAACAGTGGAGGGCCATTAGAATATAAATATACTGCCTTGATCTCTCGCAGAAAAGAGCAGTGAACAATCGGCTTTGTTCATACCTACAATCATACCAAGCTCTTGTCACAGGCCTCCATACCAATCTTTCGCGTACATCCTTCAAGGATGTCGTACCCTCATCGCTGTGTTCTTATGGTTGGTGCCACCTCTGGCATTGGCCTGGCTATGGCAGAGAAGTTCATTACAAGCGGCTCCAAAGTCATAGTCGTTGGACGGAGGAAGGATCGCCTTGATGCCTTTGTTACAAAGCATGGAGTGGAAAAGGCTGGAGCTGTTCCATTTGACATCACCGATACAATGGGAATTCCCATGTTTGTTGAGGCCGTGACCAGCAAGTATCCGGAGATCGATTGCGTCTTCCTTAATGCTGGAAAGAGCAATGCCTTCAATTTTGCCGAGCCAAAAACCGTTGACCTGAACGGCTTCCATAATGATATCGAGCTCAACTTCTCAAGCCACGTTAATCTGACGCACGCTTTCCTCCCGTTTCTCATGGCAAAGCAAACCACTACGGCCATTACCTAGTAAGCGGTTTCCCAAGTACCCAAATTCACTAACTAACAAGCAAAGCACCGGTACTCTCGTCTCTCTCGTGCCCGTGGCAAGGAGTTCCTCATACTCCACATCCAAGGCTGCGCTCAATGCGTTCATCATGTGCGTTCGGGAGGAGCTGTCTCACGCCAGCAGCAGGGTTAAGATCGTGGAAGTCTTTGCCCCTACAGTACAATCGGAGATACACGATGAATTAATGGGGGTTGAGAGAGGGCGTGCATTCGGAATGCCAGCTGATGAATTTGCAGAGCAAACGTACGAAAAGCTTTTGACAGGGGAGAACCAGGTCATTATTGGAAATATCCCAGGAAGTGACCCAAAGCTGTACTCGACAATGATGGAGAGTCGCCAAGCTATCTTTGAGAGCATGTCCAAGCAAATATGGTCTTACTTACTTATATAATGACTCAATCCACAAATACCGGAATGTAAAACGTCGTGTAGCATAGACAGCTTTTTGAAATGGTTTTGATAAAATGTTAAAAGGGATTCCTAGTTGCATTTGCTTGATGTTACTTAGCTTGGGGGTTAGCGTAACATAATGAGGTTCAGACGCTGGATTATTGCTCTCTGACATAGCCATAAAAGGTTCCTTGTCCCTAACAGTGACTCTAAGCCTCGTACTGTACTGGAAGGGGGTATTAATATATTGGCTGACGCGAACTGAGTCAGAAATCCATCGCGGCGGCATTCAAATTGACCATAATAGCCTCAGGCATTAGCTAAATATACCCCAAAGATCGAATGAAGTGATTTCATTTTCTTCTAGCAGCTTGTCAGTTGCTATGTTTTGTTATATCTTCAGCCTCTGTTTTGTAGTGTATTAATCTGATTATGAGTGCCAAGAATTGAATTGGCTGCTCAATTGTAGATTATCAGTATTCCGATGAGATAGCCTTGGCCATTTTTACTAATTTGTTTGTCTTATAGACTATCTTCAGGCAACGTCTACCCAAATACCAATTCTCTAGACTCTAGTCTTCCAACCGACAGAACTCGAGTTATATCACTATCACTTATACTATTTATATGCAAAGATACGTCGTCCTGTTCACCCCTACAACGCTTATGGGTTGGCTGGGTTGTGTAGTGTGTAACATCTGAGGTCTTTAAAAGAACAACCGGGTGTCCCCAAGGAATTTACTAACGGTAGGTTCACATTGGCGCAATGAAGACGGATCACATAAGATAGAGTGGGTGATATCTCTCCATTTAGCCGGATGCGAAGATTACCTCGAAGAAGAGCTATAAAACCACTACTTTCGGACAGTGCAAGGAGCCCGAATTCAACATGCTGTTTTACCTAGCACGTTCAAAGTAATAAAATAGTACGTAAGATAGACCCTAATATCGACTAGAGAACAGATTAGTACTCGATATCTTCTAAGGAAATATTTTATATCCCTATAGACATATCCAAATAAAGGTATCGCCAGAAATATGCCCTATCTTTATCCCCTCTGCCTTCGGGCTGGTACTCGAAACATGGCCAACAGCTCCGACGCTTGTACTAGTTGGAGCAGAAGTAATTGATGTCGGGTTTGAAATTGTAGAATTTATCAAGCCGCCCAGACTTGGTGTAGGGCTTGAAGAAAATCCAGCTTATTCTTATTAGTAAGAACTCAAACTCTGAAAGGCATTCGTCAACTACCCGAGTACTAGTAGTAACAGCGGGAGGCTGGTAAGTACCACAGCAGTAGCAAATGCACCTGCTATAGTCGAACTTGCAGCAGCCGTATTGGTCGTACAAGTCGTATTTGTACAAAATCCAGGCAACTAAAAGTCAAAGTGGCTACTGTCATCGAGAAATTCACTGGAACATCCTAAAACTGCATTATTGTATACTGCTGGTATATAGTTCCCTGAACTGTCAAAGCAAAGACAGCTAAAGACCGAAGCGGTGATTTTGTTTGCATCCATAAGCTTAGATTCGCAGGACTCTACTATTGAAAGTGTTGGATATTTTCAACGATGATCTTATTTCTATAGAGAGAAGTGCTATATATATAGACCTAAAGTCCATAAGGTTGCCTATTGCTGCCTATTATTATGACTCATAGAAGGCAACAGTTGTCCTTGCCTATCTTAGTTGTCTATATTCAACACCTAATTCCCTCTTCCTGTCAGATATTTCTAGTACATGATTAGCGGTACACGAGGTCCTTGGAACAATACCGTCGTTACACCTACTGCCTGATATCTGGACCCAGATATCAATCGCCTCTCAGTTAGATCTAAAGTCATATTCTAAATATCAGAGATACTCTTTATTTCCTGACTAGTATTACGCTAAATCACTCCAGAAAATAGTAATCTATTAACTACTGCAAACAATATTATATAAATCAGTGTTCCTGGGATCCCTTGTGTTCCCGGGATACCTTTGGCTTCTAGAATCCCGGCTCCCAGGAACTGGCAGGATCCTGGGAGTTGGTGTTACATATTCGTGACACCATTTAAAGAAATACTACAGACTTATATAGAGCCCCTTAGATCCTAGGTATAGCCCTCGATCCATTAGGATTAGAGAAACTATATCCCGTTTCTTTTGTTCTATTATATACCCTTCGTCACATGGCTCCGTGCCGACTACTCTAGGTTCTCTGTGCGGTATTGACTGCTGAGCCTCAGGTCTAGGCTACATACAAATTGTAACAGAACATTTTATGCGCAAAAGGTTGAACACAGAGCCTTAGTTGCTAAAATAGTTGTTGTGACGCGACGCAGCGTCGTGATGCTTCTTTGCGAACCCTCTACAATTCTTGACTCGTTGATCGTGTCCCTTAAAACCTTCCTTGCTATCGTAGCCTATGTAGTCGTAACCCATTTTCCCCCTCTCGCTAGCTGCTCTAGTAGAATGAAAGGTTATTAACGCATTTATTTATTACACGGTAGCTCAAACTTACTGGTCCCAAATTTCTCCTGCGGCCTTCTTCGCCTTCTCCGCCCCGTGATTCCAGGACTCGGACTCGAGCGGCTCGCCCCCCATACTTGCTAGAGCTGCTGGGGGCTAAAGACAACTTCCTAGCCACCTTCGGCCGGGCAGTTTTGTTGTAGTCCTTGATCCTCTGATCCTCGATGGTTCCATGGCTGTCAAGTTGCTTGTATTTTTCGTACTGCCGTTTGAATGGCGTGGCCGAGATCATCATGTCAGATTCGAGCACGCCACCTACCTGGTATTGCCTCATGCTATCCCGGTAGTGGACAATTATGAGCGGCAGCACCCTTGTCGGTCCATGCCGGGGCGGATCCGATGCGATCGATCCGTCCCGGGATGAATTGTGGGGAATTCCAGCACAGTGTTGGGGGCCACCCTACTAAGCTAGTCATTATTTTAAGCGACTTGCTTCCTTAACTGAGGGTTATGTCGGTTGACAGTATATTGCAATTCTCACACGAGAACCCAAACAGCCATCTCCAGAGAAGCCTCGCAAGGTGTAAGTGGGAGAAAAATAACCTACTTCCCCATTAGAAATTATCACGTTACGTTCGTCTTGCCGGTGCGTGCCAAACGCTAAACCACGGGTGTCAAAGCTCCGCCCGCTGTCCGTCATCTGGTTCAACATGTCGACGCCCCTTCAAAAAAAGACCACTTTGGCAACGCTCCCCCAGGAAGCTCTCAAGATCATACTGGCTCATTCTCATGATCTGAATAGCCTGTTGTCTACAGTAGCATCATGCCGCGCTTTCTATGCTGCCTTCCACACCTCTCCGAGCTCCCTGATCCAAGCCCTCATCTCTCGTGAAATCGATGCCGCTGTTTTGCCAGAGGCAATCCAGGCGCTCAGAGCAGCTTCGTTCCGCCGCCATCACCTACAAGGGTCAGACTTACATCTCGCTATGACTCCGCTGTTCGGTGAGGGTAGGGACGCACTGCTGAACTACCGGTGGAGCCTTGCCGACGGGGTCGCAGCGGTGCGACTGCACTCAATAACCGACATCTTTGCCTCCGAATTCGTCTTGTACTATTTATTTATGCTGCAAGGGCTTTCGAACTGTGAGCAACAGGATCCGCCTTCTATACAAGAGCTCGCTCGGATTAAGCGTGCTTTATATCGATTCGAGACTTACTGCAGCCTATTCCCGCCTCCTGAAGACCCCGGAGACCCCGGCTTCAAAGCAGCACAAATCTCCTTCTTTTCATCGTTTTCACCTTGGGAGAGAGAGCAACTTGCCTGCGTCCACGAGTCTCTGTGGCGCCAAGTTACTCCAGGTACGTTCTAATGTGTCCCAAATCACACTCGCTTCGATTGGTCCCTATGATGCGAACTGACTGACCTGTACCCTAGCCTTCAACGACCTTGCCCTCCACGATATATCATGGGGCGCGTACAAAACTTCATATGTAGACGAGTTTGATGATCTGTACACCGAACGAATTCTGTCAAGGGGGCTACGAGACATTTGTAACATCAGCCATGCCGAGACTTATCTACAACGTTATGAGCTCCTGGGCTGCAATATGCCTAATATTGCTAACGAGTTTTTGCACGAAGCTTTCGTGTCATATAATTCCTTTTTATTGACGCCAGATGGCTCAACAAGTGCTATCAAGAGATCCAAACAGCCGAGTACGCCATTTTATCATGACCCGAACCTAGGACCAAGAAAGATCTGGAAATGGTCTCACCCAAACGAGTCACGAATAGACTTGGCGAAAGAAAGAGAATATATGTCTGAGAGAGCTTGCGGGTATGTCTTTTGGGACGAGGAGAGACTAGATAGAACTGGTTTGTTAGACAAGGATTGGGCCGACACAATTATTGAGACAGAAGAGAAGATCAATTCAATGGCACCGTCTTTTAAAGAGGAGCAGCAATCGTGGGAGGCTAGATCGGCGCTATTCAAAAAGGGAATACGAGGATACTGGGAGAAGGGGAAAGATCCTGTCTAATTGTTGTCAAGAGCTTATTTTTAAAGTTAGTATATTATACCGATCCTACTATAACTAGTAGACATTTAGATACTCAGTATCTGACTCTCTTCGTCCTCCTCATTTACTAGATAAATGAACTATGGCTAGTGTTGTGGTCTCTATCGACCGAGGGCTAGACAGCTGAGAGGTTTGAGTAATCTTAAAGTATTGGTAGCTGTAGGGAGCCTTAGAAAGCGCTCAAGTCCGGACCTCAATATCGATCTTAGGAGGAATGATGATGATGGTTAGTGTTTTGAGCTTATTTATTGCAGAGCAGGAAGCGCCAGCTCAGCAGTCAACACGGCTAGTGGGTGATATGTTGCACTTTTGATAGAGATTGACGACTTGATTTGACGCACAAGTATGGTGAGCCCTATATATATACACATCCAGTATAAAAGCTACAGCTGTACAGTGTATACTGTATCACAAATCCCAACATGATATCCAACTGTTGGACATCGCGTGTTAGCTGATATTTCCCAAAATACTTGTTCGAATTAACGACTCCAGCCAATCGGATGACTATATGTCATCAACGCAACGAGGTCTTGAGGGCCTGAAACAGGGTAAATCAAGTATATTGTCAACAGCGTATTGTCTGTCACTGCCTTGCTACTGTCTCTTACTGTCCAGAATCAACTATGAAAGTCTTCAGGGTACATATGGAGGGCAACTAGTGAGACGTGCCTAAAACACTCATGCTGGCACTAGTACCTGCTTTAGGCCTCCAGGCCTCACTTCAACACTCAGATCCAAAGATCCTTATCACGCGATTTTCCGCATGACTTCCTTGTGTCGACTACTCCAGGTTCTCTGTGTACTAACGTACCAAGCCTCAGACCTAAGCCACACGTGATCTCATAACCGTAACAATAGTGTCTCTTGAGAGAAGCAGTAGGGTAAAATTACGAAGGAATCCTGCTCTAAGTATATTATTCCTTCTCCATATAGTTACCATCTAAGCTATCTACGGCTTAGTTTTCAACAGGACAGTAGCCCAGGCAATGTAGCAGCCTGTACAGGAAACGTATTTGCTATAAATAGTTTATATCCTATCTTCTGGCCTCCCTTTTCTTCTGAATTAATACTAGTCGAAGCACTATGGAATAGAATGAAGGATATTTCACAACAGTTTGACCCTGAGATATATAGGAATTACAGAAGGCTAAGAGAAGCTGTACCTACGGCATAGGACTTAATTATGGACGCGGAAATCAGGACTATGATTCATACTATGCCAGATCGTTATCAGGGTATAATTATAGCCCGCGGAGGACCTACACAATAGTAAACTTCCGTATAGCTTCATTTACTTAAGGTGGTGCTAGTGTAGAGTGATGCGCAAAGCAACAGGTGGCTGAATGGTGGGGTGAGTAATATCGTGGTGTCCGTGTATTAACATTTATTATGGCCTATACGAAGTAATCCATGATCACCAATGCAACGCTTTTGCAGCAAGTGGGTCAAAATTTCGACGCCAGTGTGGGGTATCGGAGTTGATGCTGAAAACACCATCCTGGTCCCTCTCAGATACAAATAACCCATTAAAGCCGGCACTCTGAAAGAGTTCTCATACTTGCACTTTTATCAATCTTAATAATGAAGGCTAGGTTTATTGTGCTGATACTTTTGTCCTGCTTCATTAAACAGGTGTATGCCGACGTCGAGAGTATAACCATCAACTATCAAACAGGCTATGTTGATGGCGTTCCCCTACCAGGGGACTTAGCAAGTCTCATATTTACTACCGAAATTGGCAGAACGATAGCTCAAATCCTGGAGCTCAACATTAGCGCTCAAGCCAGCTCTGTAAACACCATTGCTCCAGAAGATACAACACATCCCTGTCAAAAATGGTAGTGTCTCCTTTCTTCGAAAGTTGAGCATTTCCTGACGGATATTTACAGGGCTCAGATATCCATTGTGCTCACTGCCTTATTCAAGAGCAACAACACTGGGGAGTGCAACGATTATGCCCGATCCGCCATTCGAGCAGGTTTTCACGATGCCGGAACATGGTCCTCAACCTTGGCCGCAGTTGGGCAGGATTACGGAGGAGCCGATGGTTCCATATATCTATTTGGTGAGATGAATCGCCCGGAAAACAGTGGGTTAGAAGCCGTCGTCAATACACTTGGCCGTTTGGCGAAGACATCAGGGGTTGGAGTTGCTGATATGATTCAATTTGCAGCCGCTCATGCTGTTGTAACCTGCCCATTGGGACCACGGATGAGAACATTCATAGGTCGGAAAGAAGCAACCCAAGCTGCACCTGATGGGCTGCTTCCCAGTGCTACTTCTGATGCCGAGACACTGTTGCGACTCTTTTTTGATAAGAATATTGGGCCAACCGATCTCACTGCATTAGTTGGAGCCCACAGTGTGAGCAAGCAATTCTCATTCAACACCACACGAGCAGGAGAATCTCAGGATTCAACACCGGGTGTATGGGACACCAAATTTTACGAGGACACCATTCGATCAGATTTCAGTACTGGTTCGGGAATCCTCACATTTCCATCCGACAAAGCTCTGAGCCTGTATGGACCCCTCCAGGCTGAATGGAATGGATATGTGGTTCGCCAGGAGGATTGGATAGAGCACTTTTCTAGGGCATACATACGGCTTAGTCTTGCTGGAGTTAATCAGATCCAGGGCATGATCGAGTGTAAGTCACAATAGTTAAGATTGTGGATGGTGCTGATAGTCGATGGGGTGTAGGCACAGATGCGCTGCCCTTGCCTGTTATTTCTTTCCCATAGAGCATTGCTCGATTGAAAATAACTCCATGTATAGCGATATAAGGGGAAGAATATAGTTTTGCATCTAAACCCATCTCAAACCCAAAATTTGACGTAAGCTCTTCAGTGTCTCAGGCAAGACACTTGATTAGGGAAGATGAAATCCATGCCTTGACTATTTACAAATTTGGAGGAAAATTGGAAATTCAGGCCCTCTGAATAGGTCTCCGCTCGTGTGAAGACGTATTACGATAATTTACAGTGTCAATGTCATCTGACCTCCGTAACTAGAAGTGACCGTAACAGTATCCAGCCCATGCTTTACGGCAACATCTAAGATATAATTGCCACCGCCCAGAGAAGTCATCTCGCTCTGTCCCAAGGGGTTCACACCCGTTCCTGTAGCTATCAATACGGGCAAAGGATCTGTATTGTGAGAGCTGATTGCCGTGATTGTGTAGCGAGATATGCCTTGGCCCTTATCTTCTGTTATACTGAGAATAGTGACTGTATCGCGTTGCGATACAGCAGTCGTAATTGCTGCCGTGGATGAAGTGGTGGTGATTGTCACGAGCGTCGTACTATCTATGGGTGTAGTTGGTGTGGGTGTCACAACGGTGCATGTTGTTGTCCCTGGCGAGGTTGCGCCAGGCCATGGGCTTAATTGACCGACGAGAGGCATTTCGGCTTCGATCACTGGGCCAGGGAGAGCCTCAATAAAGGGACCGGATCCTTGTGCGAGGAAGGGGAAATCGTCGAATTCTAGAAATCGTTAGTCAAAGATCTCCACATTTCAAATTATCATCAAACATACCGAATGGAAACATTTCGTCGCCGAATACAATAAGTTCAGGGAATATGAAGTCAAAGATAGGCTGGATGTAAACGCCGGCATTCAATCCATTGGCGGTAGTTGAAGTCCCGGTCAGTAACCTGAATCCAACGTTCTTTGTCATCGGCTGGGTATTGACTTTCCCAAGTCTGAAAAGAGCCTTGCCCCAGACATCTCCTGCGTTTTGTGAGAAAGGCTGGACGAGCTGTAAATCTCGCTTGGTCTCGACCCCTGTGCAAGGATCGACATCGATTGCGTAGAATTGCATTGGTGTTGATGGATCTGTTGTGAAAGCTACAGCACGTGTCTCTCCCATCTCTGCATTTCCGGGAGCAGGCACACCAATGCGGGCTTCTTCGACCCGGATATATGCAGCTAGAACCAGCGGATTAGCTGTAATTCTGAGGTATCAGAGCGAAGGTAAATTGCTCTCACGGGTTTCTCGGGGTGCAGTGTAAATGCCAAGATTGGCTACGAGAGAGTATACCGCTAACAAGCCGCCTCCCACTTCGATACCGTTGATGGTAACATAGTCACCAACCATCAGTGGTGCCATGACATTCGGATCTGGATCTGTCGTGGAACGGGTGGCGGCTGTCTTAAATTGGCTTCAAACTGTGAGTAATAGTATGTATTGGAATTTAAACCTGCTTACATGAAAGTCGGTACTCCACCATTAATGATACGGTTCTTCAGTGGGCAAAGTGGGTCGTCTGTACCATTCGCATATCGAGGGATGCAAAGGGGAAATCCGGTTGCCGCTGTAACTGATGGGCTTTCGGCATCAACAGTCCAGAGTGGATGATCAAAGTACTCAAGGCCATACCGCCCTATTGTGATACTTAGAATCTAAGAAAATAGGCATCGAGTGCTTAAACAGAATATACATAAGCTTACCAATGGGGTCATTCAAGCGTGCTTTGATGCCAGACCCTGGACTACCAGACGTCCCCGCTACCCAAAATTCCCCAGTCCCAAGATCAATAGCATTGATGAAGCCTTGGATAATTCTGACAGAAGACTGGGTTATATAAACAAGGGCAACGATATAATTGCTACCGATGCGGTTGCCGTAGACAGTGGCTTCCCAACTAACTCCAGGGGCCCCAAATTGTGGAAGCTGTGGAGCCCCGCCGATGAAGAGTTCTGACCACATCACCGAAATTGAAGGGAGGGTTACATAGGAGTTTTTTGGTATGATCATAGGAATGCTATCAACTGTGATTGTTCCACCTGAGAAGATGTCTGACGGGTCAGTGACTGTGAGGCTGGTAGCAAATCGATTAGCAGAGCATTCATGATGAGAAATGGTATTTACTCATTTATCGTGCCAATATTACTGAATTGGCTTGGATCGTATGGAGGTGCATCCTGTGTGGCATAGGCAAATACCAGAAGTAGAAGGAAGGAAGCTAAAATTTTCATTTTCATTACGAAGAACCACATGTTGAGCATATATGCTTAAAGTTTAGTCGTCCCTGATAGTACAGCTCTCTTTGGTTTGCGATGGAAATTCCCAAAAATTTACATTCTTGGGAGAACCATAATATATACTACTCAAGTTCCCATGAGTAACTGTAGGCGGGGGGACTTGCTCCTCACGAGTCTACAGGCAGCCGATTTAAAAAGACTGTAGTCCAAAAGGCAGAGTGAATGGTAACTTCCTTCTGGATTCACCTTAGTGAGATATTCTGTATCATTTGATCAGAGTTTGCTCTGAATCACTAAAAGCGAACTTGCCGGAGCCGCCAAGGCAAAAATTTGGGTCCCAATCCATGCGTGTATATACCTCCGCCAAAAATCAATATCCGATGCAATGCAGGCGACTCATGCTTAATTCATGAAATTTTTATGTTACATCCTCCAAGCTGAGTCTCGTGAGTAACTGACTAATATCCAGCGGTATGGTGGGTCAAGGCACAAGAGACTGTTCAGCGATATGCTCTTTCCCCATCTTCGGGACTCCAACTAAGTGCCGTTTTGATTTGTATCAATCCTTGGTCAGTCTCCACTCTCAAGAAAATGCTTTGTCTGTTTAGTGCTCCGCGGCATCCGGAAAAGGTTTACAGAAACTGTCCCCTGGCAGTTCCTTGGTCGCCCTTGGCTCCCTTGATTTTCGCTCGAAAGATCGCCCGGCATCCTACTCCACACAAGTAACTCAAAACATCAACGCTATGGCCTTTCCAAGTGTTGAAGTATTCCCTGCGTATATTGGCAGTTAAGCATGCGGCCTACTCCTCATAGGCCCGTTCCGCGCATGTCGGTAATAATAGCGCACCCACTTTTGAAGAAATGGCCGACAAAGATGCACTTTGCCCCGCCAAAGCCCTCTCGCCCAGCCCGGGTCGCATTCAGATAAAATAATACGGTATACCTCCGTAGTCACGGTGTCTGGGGAAGGCTCCAATTGGAGCACGAAGGGGTGCAAGCATTGCTCCCCCAACGTAACCGAGGGGGGAACGTCCACAAAATTTGATTTCCCCACACAAACTACAAAGGTCTTGGCTCCAAGGGGTCAAGTATGCTTGTCACTTAACGATTAAATCATGGGCCGGGCCGCTCCCAATGTCACTTCTAAACGTCGTTACTCGTTCGCTTAGCTGCCAAGTACTGGAGCCAGGTACTGTAACAAAGTATCGTAGCCAAGCGCACTTGAATGAATCTGGTGAGGATCAGCAGTTCGGAAGCCTCCAGTTGGATAAAATCGTTGTGAGGGAAATTTTTGATTTTCCAGCACCTCAATATCTATGCGAAGCTGTAATCGTTAATTTCGACGTTGTGTTGTATATTTTATGTGCAGTTTCAGAATAAACAGAAAAGGGGGTCGCTAAAGAATACGTACCAAAACCGAGAAGGTTTGAACCTGGCGGACCTGGACACTATGGATCTTGGTAAAGAAGCTTGAAAAGCGCCTTTATGCAAGCTATACATGTTATCCCTGTCTCGAGAATTGTGATAGAGCTCATATCGTTTCTGCTGAGGCTGCAACCTCTCGCAGTACATTGACGCTTGTGCGCAATCTTTTCCAGGTTTGAATCACCAGGCCGCGCTTGCATATCCTCCACGGAGTGGTATACCTGTAAGGGATTAAGGCCATAAGAGTTTGAAAGCCAAGACCAAGGCTTTGGGAATAGTCTATCTTCCATGCGAAATAATCCTAGAGCTTTGCTTGGTCAAGTGAACAACTACGACTTATGGCGAAATTGGGAACCCTGTGCCTTATTGATACTTCCACTCAAGTCGACCCTGTCAACCTGGGCAATGGTCGGATAATTGCAGAAATTGGCCGCAGTTACCTTGGCACACAGGATTACAGGCTTTAAAACCCAAAAAATAGTTGTGGCTACTAGCAGATATTACGAGTCGTTCGTAAAGCCTCCGCTCTCGTTGTCGACCATCAGAGGGATTTTTAAAGTCCTCAAGCTAAGCGTGCATTGCACTTCTGAAATTTGATGCGGAGCGAACACACTCATGAGTTATTTCATATTTCTAGGTAGTAATCTGAGGTTGATACAAGCAAGCGAGTGCAGCAAATCCTACTCTGAGCCTTTTGTAGAAATGAAAATTTTTGGCAGCAAGTTCATTTCCTAGAATCAAAGGGCATCTTTTATATCCGACATCACCCCGTTAGCTCGACTTCTATTGCGTTGCACTTCAAAGTACATTTGCCAATATCTCGATTCCCCGACCTCATGAAGACGTGACCAAGTTTCGAAGGTGGATACCGAGCTGGTTTAAGACTTCAACTGATCTTCTCAGGTGACGATTTGCCAATCCATAAAAAGAAAGACTACTTAAGTATGTAGGGTTGAAGCATTGCCTTGAGACTAGTGCTGTCAATAATGGGGAGAAGCCTATTTGCACGGAAGAAGTGTCCATTTCGAGAACCATCCATCTTGGGATATCAGTAGGCTGGCAGCCTCAAATCACAAAAAAAACATCAGACAAGCCCACAAACGGCGCGGTCTTTATTAGGGACGTACTATAACTGAATCCACCTTCCTGTCTCGGTCCTAGTCACTGCAAGGTGATATCAAAGACTGTAAATCCCCCGAATTTGCTGCAGCATTTAGTAAAAGCTGCTTGCGTTAAGTAGGTGGCTTTTGATAAGTCATATCATTCTAATCACCCATCAGTAGGCTTCTACACTATGCTAGCAATTAAAGAAGACTGAAGTGGATTCGCACATACGGAACACCGGGAGAAGCTATTCTTACCATCAGCCCAATTTGAAAAGAGAGGAAGTTGCGGTGTATGGAATTGGAAAACAAAGAGTAAAATGACAGCACTCGCATGAGGCAGTCGATAGTGTATGCAGGTAGGTTCTCTGTATAGCTTTCATTCACATTAGTGTGGAAATATCAAACATATCATGCGTATGCAAAAGACTGAGCATATATAGTCAGAAATGTGCCTGTGTAGGTATATTCCCTGATCACTCCATACTTGTGTTTCCACAGACAACAACCGCCTATCTCAAGAAGATATTTTTTTATATCCTGTGTTTGAACCTAAAACCAGCTTTAAAGAACCCGCCATGATTTACATCAATCTTATGCTTCACTTGGCTGTTATTGGTTTTGCCAAAGCTGTAGCTCTACCGCAGACGGTGGCCATTCTATCAAATGGGATCAAGGATTGGCTAAGCCCTCCGTAGGCCCATCCAAGCCCACCTCCTAGGTCCATCTCACTGATTCCAATGTGGCACTAGCTATACACCATTCCAAGCGCCATTGACTATCATGTCGACTTCACTGCCCAAGGCAACTTATACTGAGCCCGTGAATGGCACAGTGATTGATTTCTTTGAGATTGATATCCGTCAATTTACTGCTCAGACGGTACTCAATAACATATTTAGCTCATTATGAATGGATTTGGCTAATATGATCTTATGCAGTACCCTGTCAGTTCGGGGGTCGGCCCAACTACTTACGTTGGTTATGACGGAATGGCCCCCGGACCAACTCTCCGCATGACTCGAGGCCGCGAGGCTGTTGTTCGTTTCACCAATTCCTACGACAGACCTTCATCAATCCATCTACATGGCAGCTACTCGCGTGCACCCTGGGATGGATGGGCCGAGGATGTGACAAATCCAGGAGAATTCAAGGTAATCTCGGGCTGGAATATTGATACTTCTGTATACTAACAGGTATTAGGACTATTACTATCCTAATGGGCAACCTCAGAGAACCCTATGGTATCATGACCATGCTATTGGAATTACGGCCGTAAATGCGTATTTTGGACAAGCTGGTACTGTTCCCTTCTAATACGTTACTACTTGCAACTAATATCTTTAGGCTTCTATATACTCACTGACCCCGAGGCTCCCACAACTCTGCCATCAGGTGACTATGACGTTCCCCTCATGATTGCAGGGAAGCAGTTCAACAATGATGGGAGTCTATTCTCGCCAGTTGATGAAAGGGTGTCACTATATGGCGATGTAATTACTGTGAATGGAGTTCCATGGCCTTATCACCAGGTTGAGCCTAGAAAGTACAAATTTCGACTTCTTGATGCAAGTATTTCCAGATCTTTCAATTTATACCTAGTAAGTAATTTTCGAATTTTATACCGTAGGGTATTATTGACGGGAGCTAGATCGACGAGGCAAACCCATCCGTACGGCTTCCCTTCGTTGTCGTTGGTGCGGATGCTGGCTTCATGGACCACCCAGTTACTACTGAGAGTCTTATCATAGCAATGGCAGAGCGTTGGGAAATTGTGATTGACTTCGCTTTATACCAAGGCAAAAGGCTAGTTAACAGAGCCGGTTACCCAAAAATTTATCGTTAACTTACAATATCATAGCCTAGTTCTCATGAACGAGCGCAAGTTTCAGACAAATGAAGATTACCCGGAAACAGACAAGGTGTAAGTCGTATTTTGCCTTGTAAATATATCCCAATTTGACAATGTGGCAGAATAAAATGGATTGTGGGATCCATTGTTACATCAGACGTGAATAATGGGCCACTACCCACCCATTTAGCAGATCTAAAAGACCCTGGGTCGCACACAACTATAGAACACCAATTTGTTTTCGAAAGATCCAACGGTCAATGGCTGATCAATGGTGTTGGTTTTGAAGATATACCAAATCGAATCCTTGCCAAACCCCCTCAGGGTGGCGTCGAGAGGTGGCGGTTGGTCAATAAGTCCGGTGGATGGTCACACCCTATTCATATCCATCTCATCGATTTCAAGGTTGTTTCGAGAACCGGAGGATCAAGTATGCCATAAACCCAAATGCGTCATTCTGAAATATTCGCTAATACGAGAATCCGTAGGAGCGGTAGAAGAGTATGAAGCAGCGGCTCTCAAAGATGTCGTGTATCTTGGAGAGAATGAGATTGTGGAGGTAATTGCGAATTACCAACCGTGGGGTGGTGTTTACATGTTCCACTGCCATAATTTAGTACATGAGGATCATGACATGGTATGAGATATTTCCGCCTTCGATATCATACGCACAATAGTGACTCACAATTTTATAGATGGCTGCTTTCAATGTCACCGATTTAGACTTGAGTGCATTCGGATACCCAGACAATACAACCTTCACGGATCCTATGGCCGCATCCTGGCGCTCGAAGCCAAGACTTACAGCTACGGATCTGCAGGATATCCAAGAAAACGTCTTGCCCCTTTTTGCTGGATTAGGGGCGTATCCGTCAACGGAGGGCGTCGAGCATGCACTTCAAGAGTATTATGTTGACCATGTCCCTACCGATGGCATACCGCCAAATTTAAAGGCTAGGAATGAAGTGAGGCAAAATATGAGAAAGAGAAAGAGCTGCTCTAGTGATGATGACGATGGAAACAGCGATAACGATGGAAACGTGGACGACGACAATCTTATCTAAGGCCAGCCTGTAGCTTTACCTAGGTATGAAACCGGATTGATAGGCCAGAGTAGTGGCATATGGTTCTCCCCCGCATACATTACAGAGTATTGGCTTCAGGTACCTCCGCAGGCAGCCGGCGTTTTTGGTTACTCAAAACCGCCCGCTCGGGTACTACTTGGAGTAGACATAAGATTGACACTTCAATACGATGTATAGTAATGGTCATAGTTTCCGATTGACTGGGGCAGTTGAATCAAGTCGGGTAGGTCCCTAATTTTCTTGACGATTTCTGCATTTGGATGGGCGATGTCACACTATCCTAGTAAACTGTAAACCATTTTCTGGCTATGTTCGACCATGTCTTTGTATATTTCACTTTATGAATCGCCTTCATTGCCAGTGCCATTTCTAAATGCCTTTAATCAAATCATTGTATTTTCAGGTAGGCATTTAAAACTGTTGAATATAGACAACAAAGATAGGCAAGGACAACTGCTCCCTTCTATGAGTCATGATAATAGTTAGTAATAGGCAGCAATAGGCAACCTTATAAACTCTAGGTCTATATATATAGCATTTCTCCCTATAGAAATAAAAGATCATCGCTGAAAATCCCTAACAAAAACGAAATTAGCAAGAAAGGGGTGTGTGCTAGTGACGGCTTAGAATTTATCTCAGTCGCTTTTATTAGAAGTAAAAGATACAGAGAACCTTACTTGGATCTCCAATGGAGAAATTTTATCCAAAAGACTTTCTATGCTAAAACGAAATTTCAGGATGTGTCCCCTACTCCAGGTTCTTTGCGCTGCCAGGTAGCCGAGCCTCAGGCCTGGGTTGCACGTGATAATGAAATCGTAACATATGATTGCCTTGCTGCTAATAGATGGCCTTGTTGGATTTCAAGGTATTACCGTTGATAGGGTTTGAATACTCTATCTCGTGGCCACCAACATTGAAGGCTGTGCAAGTTGGAGATGTGGCCGACGCTGGAAGCGCTACTATGTCTAAAACTGCCAACCTAGGTTCGAGTTGAAAAACCGCGTATGATTTGGGGGTAAAGGTTTTCCACGTCAGCACCTGGCTATCAAGCTACCAGTTTAGTGGCAAGGGGTTCATACTGTATTCACCGACTACCCAAGATGCCACTGTGTACCTCAGTAGAAGTCTATCCTCCCAAGCATCCATCTCAAGCATCAACAATCTCCGAAAACACATCATTTGATCAAAAACTGCCTATCAAATCATGTCTTCAAAAATCCCCAAAGCCGCCCTCGCTTCCCCGGAGCAAAAGTGCGAGAAAACTCAGGAAAGCTTGTAAAATTGGCATTTTCCAGTGGTTCAACTTCCCTTACGGCCGCCAAGACTCAAAATCTCTGCTTTGATGTCCACAGGAATACTCAACACCTGAACCTGGCCACAGGTATCATTCAAGCCAACAGCCAAGAACAAGGCCGTCAAGAGCTTCACCCAAATACTGGTGGTCATAAAGGGATGCATTAGGTCATTGGAGAAAAGATCAAGTTCGGTTTAGGAAATAAATTCAATGTTGAGGAAGTTGCAGGTGCCATTGAAAGGAGGGGTGGAGGTGGTGAGGTCGCGGGGTTGGTTGGATCCGCAAGTGGATTCGCATCTGGAAGCGCAGCTGTAGGCACCCCTCCTCAGTCAGAATGGTCTTGGGACGATCAGTCTAAACGATATTATCGCAAGACAAGCGATGGAAGTACAGAATGGGGACTAGTTTCCGATACTGTATCAGAAACAGAGTGGACATGGAGCCCTGAGTACAAATGATTTGGCGTATCACGAGTAATGGGATTACCGAATGGTCCTAGGAGGGGCAGCAATCGCCTTGAGACACTCCAGTATAAGTTATCGAGATTTGAGTTTCTTTATACGTGTGTATTATATGCTGGGAGGAGTAGTCGTACGCTCCATGTTGGTTGTCCGCTAGATGCGTATCTGAAAGGAGGAACATTAATTATGTTTGATGATTTGAACTCATAGACTTGCCATGTTAATTTTCTATGATATTAATATTGCAGGATTTAAGCCCTCTATTTTCCCTCATCCGCTTTCCACGAACCTTGGTCTTGATATGGCCATATTCGAGAATAGAGAGCTCGCTGTGACTCGGATTCGGCCATTTCGACAAACATTTCTTTAACGGTATTGTTTATATGCAAAGCTTGCTCGTAATTTTCTCGTAGAACCATGCCACCTAGAGGGATTAGGTTATCGTTCTGGAGTTGGTGCAAAACTTCTCCGAGGCCTTCGATGAGCTCCAATTCGTTGCTGTGGAGTTCTAATTCGTGGTCCGTAAATTGTATTGGACAACGGGTGTCTGCTGGCGCGATATCCCACCACTGAGAAGCTATATGTATCAAAGCATGACGAAACGAAAAGACATCATTCCTGCTCCAGGTACCACAAAGCAAAGACACAGGTTCGGTTATAAGTGAGTGATTGCGCGGATTCATTGCAGCCCATCGCTCCTTAGTCTTGAGCCTGGTGAAGCCCTGATAAATATCCGAAAAGCTGTTGCTCTTCAAGTCTGTATTCAAATCAGGCTCTGCTGCCACTACATCTAATCGTTCATTGTGGAGGGATCTATTGACCGGAAGAAGCATGCGCGGTGTACTATGCTGGAGGAAAGGCTCGGACACCGCAGCCGACTGCCAGTCGATAATGCAAGTTATTTGCCTGGTATCTGGATCCACGAATATATTATCAAGGTGAAGATCTGGATGTGAAAGTGATGTTCTGAACGGGCCAGGCGATAGATGTGGCACAAGTTCAAGGTATCTTTCCAAAAGTGAAATATAGTCATCAGGCAATTCCGGCTCTTCAATTGATCGATAGTTATTGATCCTTGGTTTTGCGAATGATCTGGCCCATTTTATTTCGTTAGTTCCCATGGCTGCCATATAGGAGAGAGGATTGCTCCCTTGATAGGTTAGCAGGGCACTTATTTCAAAGGGGAGGAAAATGACCAACATGGACCCCGATCTAGATTCATCGTAGCTCGTTCGTCTTCCCAAAGCCTTGCTTGGGTTAGCGGGCCAAATGCGAATTCTTCAAAAAGTCTAGGGTCGACTTGATCAGCAGTGGGGATAGATGGTCGAAATCTGGCTTCTAGACTATAAGCAGGAAGCCCTTTCCTTTCTAGATCTCTCTTGTAGAAGATACAGCCATGTTTGTCAAATGAAATCGATGTTAATTTTGCCTCAAAGTCAACCAGCTAAGCTACAAGGTCATGTTGTGATTCTATTGACCACTGTGGCCAAAGATACCCCAGGGGGCTGCCACTCGCTCTCTCCTCAATAATATACTCAGCCCCGACAGGGTTGGATGAATCTAGAGAGTATGCGTATATGCGCGGAACGGGCAGATTCAAAATCGTATGAATCTGTAATTACTTGTTAGAATCCCTCTATCAGTACCCACAGCACGGAGCACATACAAAATATCTAGTAGCAACCTTAGAGGCTGTCGTATAGAAAGCCGGACCTGCATTAGGATTAGGTATCTTAGTCAAAACCTCTACACCATTATCCATAGTCATGAGAAACGCTTTGTTGTATTGGCCTTCGGTACACTTCAGCAGCTTGACACCTAAATTCATGCCTACATTAACCTCGATCTTCAAGGACGAGAGCAGGTTGCTTGACCAACTCCCTCTAGGTGTGCTAGAGAAGGATTCTTACAAGATCTAGCACTGCCGCCAAGAGCGTTGACGGCGGCATCTGCGAGAGCAGGGATGTTGAACTTGCGATAACGTGTCGCAAGATTCTCGGGCTCGTTGCATCTGAGTCCCATTAAGTCCTGGACCTAACATGGATCTTCGGTGTCTTACAGCCACCGATGACGAGTATATTGATAGAGGTCTTCTTCTGATATTTCTGCCTCTGTAGTATGGAGTAAGCTAACGTACCAAGACCACGAACCAGAGATCCCTTAGGGAGCTTACCTGACCCGTCGGGCATCTGCTTTCGAAGGGCTGGCATTGCCATTGAACTCACCGTCCGGTGGCGGGATCTCTGCGCATGATAGTACCAAAGTTCTTTGTGCTTGGTAGTCCTACGAAAGAAAGACGATCTTGAAGGATTGAAGATACAGGGTGGGAGTTTCATAATAGTCGTCGAGAATGTAAGGAGGAGAAAAGATGAGAAGAGCGCGCTTCTGTGAAGTACGTGCCGTAGGAGCTTCTGTGCCGCTAAAAGCTCCCCGCATAGAGCTAATCATACCCCCCCTACCTCTTCGGGAAAGAAAACTCCACTAAATCTCGGACAGTTACCCACAGCCTACATGACATCATCTGCTACTGCCACTGGTTCTACATTGCACCAGCCACCCCCCTTAGTATCAAGATCGAGCCTGGGGCGCCAACTTCAGATATTTGGCGGACGGTTTGAATTAATCATGCGAACAAATCCCGCCACCGGCCCCTCCGATGGCCCTCGAGAAAACCATCTTCGACACACTCCTACGATCGAGCTCAGCATTTCAAAAAGGGATTGAGCAGACACATAACGAAGTTGACCAGCGAATCCGCGAGCCAGCAAGTTGGTGCGACTTCTGCAGCCGTAGCCCCAACTTTACCAAGTAGCTCTACTGAGCCATAAGAGAAAAATATGTGGCTAACTAAACTTCTGAAGAAGCGATTCAAATCGAGAAACACACTCTTCAACAGATTGTTCTCGGACGGCCTAACGATATTCTAGGTGGGATATGTTCGGTAGAGGTATCCACCATCTGTTTCACTAAGGCTGTCAAGAGCTATGTTTATTATGAATTACGACAACTCAGATTACATACCCTTCAAATTTCTTCTCATAATCTATTCCCCAAAAGCCCATCCAAGCCTTTTCTGCTTTGACCTCACATTGCACTAAATCCTCCAATTCGTGGTGAAGTTTAAGCATGAGCTGATGCACGTATTCAGAATTCAAATCAAGTGGAGTAGGAGGAAAATTCTGCTGATAGACGTCGTAGCCTGCTTCACAGAGCTTTTGTAGGTTCTCAAAGCTTTGGCGATGGAAATGGATCTCTTGACGGAGCTGGCCCTGTTCCTTGGTCAGCTCTTCGGCCCTGGCGGAGAGGCTGAGGGTAGGAGTTTCCTTCGCCAATTGAACCCGCTGTCAGGAGAGTTGAAGCAGTGATGTTGGTCCGTTCTGGGGATGGATTTGGCGGTCCAGTCTGTTGACTTCTAACGATTGTGCGCTTGGTGGGATGGATGGAGCTGGCGTTTGTCGTGGATTTTGTGGAGCGAATGTTTGGGGAATCTCTGAGCATTTGAGAGGGCCATAAGACAACACAGGACAAACATATTGTATGATAGAGGTATCTAGCCATACAGGTAGAATGTGTTGGAATCAACGACCCCAGCCATTCAGATAAATGATGTCATCAACGCAACGAGGTCTTGAGGGCCTGAAGCAGGGTAAACCAAGTATACTGTCAACTACATCTTGTCCGTTATTGTTAGTTATTGTCTAGAATAAACTATGAGAGTTTTCAAGCCATATCTGGAGGGCAACTAGTGAGACGTCCCTGAAACATACGTGCTGGAGCCAGTACGTGCCTCAGGGCCTCTAGGCCTCATCTTAACAACTTTCTCGCTACAATCAAGACTAACATACTAGAGATCTTTATTCAAAAAGTCTTACAATTCTCCTTGAGGCTAGTACAAATTTAATAAGCCTCTTCATTCAAGGATTACTAAGAAGAACCCTTTGGTCAGTTTTTTGCTTTTGTGGTATAAGACGATTTGGGAGAGCATAGCATACTTGGCGTGGGGTAAAGCCTGTTTATAGGACAACTTAAGAGGCTATATAGTTTGCATTATTAAATAGAACTGGTACTTGTAGTCGCTGATCACATTTGAGACCTTGAGAGGCTTGTTTTCGTAATAGAACTTGAAACGCTGAGTCCATGTTCTGATTCTGGTGTTTATAGTAGGAAATCAGTATCTAAGGGCAGCGTTGTGTCATAAGCAGTTCATTGGTGGATCCCCCTGCCAGTGTTGAATGCACTAGAATTACATTTACAATTGTTACGCTGAGCAGGAGGTAAGTCCGTGCACCCCCATCTGGCCCACCCCCCCATCTGGCTCACCTTTTACACCAAAAATCGCGATTTTGGGGCCTCTCTATCTTCACGATTCTTTAATATAATTAAATAAAAATTTCTATATATATTCTCTATATATAGATTAGCTAATATTAAGAGTTTTAAATATAATAGACTTATAATAAGTGAGAATTTTAATTTTTTGTTTGCGATTTTCAGCTATATACAAATTTGTATATAAAATACAATTTTATAAAATCTTTAATAACTCTTTAAATAAAAATAATAAAAATAAAAATAAAAATTTTATTAAGTTACTATAAATTAAAATATTTATAAATAAAAAAATTATTAAAAAATAATTTACAAAAAGTCTATAATTTTAAATTTCTTATTTTACATATAAATTTTTTATATGAGAAATTAGATATTTTATAATATTTATTATAAAACTTATTATTTTTATAAATAAAAGCTGTAAAAAGTTTTACTAAATATAAGAATTTAATAAAATTTTAAATTTTATTTTTATTATTTTTATTTAAAGAGTTATTAAAGATTTTATAAAATTGCATTTTATATACAAATTTGTATGTAGCTGAAAATCGCAAATAAAAAATTAAAATTCTCACTTATTTTGAATCTTATATTTTTTATAATTTTTTTACTAATTGAACTTAATATAATAAATTTAAATTTTAAATTTCATTTATTTTTATTAAGAGTTGATGGATTTAAAAATACCTCAAAATCGCGATTTTTGGTGTAAAAGGTGAGCCAGATGGGGGGGTGGGCCAGATGGGGGTGCACGGACTTATCTGGGTGCCCCTGTTTTGATCCCCAACGCGGTTTGCGCGAGCAGAATCGGCTCACCGCCTGGTATTTGGGCTCAGATACCAACCACCTCGCGGTCACAGAAATCGGATTCCTGTCACAGTTACGGCTCTTATACCCGTGCCGGTATCTATACCGTGCACATCTCTCGTTTTATTGAATACTCCTAGAAAACACATTCTGTCTACTGTACCATACTTGCTGGAGTTGGATAAGTGCCGCCCGTCACAACCAGCTAAAACCCACGTTTACCTAGGCAATCGAGTATCACTGAATTCTTTAATATAAAGTAGGCCTTTCGCCAGTGAAATAATAGTATTATCATTCGATAAACCAATCGCTAAGGAAAGGAAAGAAAGAGCTTGAGTTTGGGTGGGGTGATGATAACCCCTCCATCAGGAGAGAATATACAGTGTGACACAAGCTGCTCCTATGCTAAACTCCTACACCGCCCCACTGCTACCACTACTTCCTGGAGCAGAATCCTTAAACGCGTCGCTCCCTCTCTCTCTCCTAGCTGAGAGGCAGTTAAGATAGTATCTGTAATATCGTGTGTTGGTTGTACAAACTCAGCCCAGATCGATGTTGGCATCGGTCAGAGCTAGGCCACAAAAAGACTAAGCGGAGTCACTGCCTCAATATCACCCCGCACTATCTATCTGGCTTTTTAGATCTAAAAATTTTGAATTTCAATATCTTTTGGTAGTAAAGATTCTCTTTCAGCTCCTTTTACATCATGTCACAGACCTACTGTACTGATCTCATTCGATATTTAGCTCCGAATCGATTCCCCAACTCACCCCCACTCACCTTTCTTTCCCTCCCACGCGAAATTCGCGATAAAATCTACGATTTAGCCCTCGTGTCATCATCGAATATCGTTGTCTGGGACGGCAAGTGGAAATCGGAAACTCGTTATATCTCTAAAGATGGATCAGGAGCACTATGGTTTGCTCATTTGCATCGTGATTGGACTCTCCGCTGGCGAAATGTTGACCAAGAAGCTATATCATCAACTCTCCGGCCTCTTGCTGTGAAAATTCTCCTATGCAACAAGGTAGTGAGTCACGAGGCGGCTCTAGTCTTCTATTCTAAAAATACTTATTCTTTCATGGGAGAGCATAATTGGGATCCCGTTGTCGCATG
This sequence comes from Tricladium varicosporioides, assembly GCA_021365295.1. NCBI lineage: Eukaryota > Fungi > Ascomycota > Leotiomycetes > Helotiales > Tricladiaceae > Tricladium > Tricladium varicosporioides. The sequence continues at coordinate 495,686 of JAJTIW010000034.1, read as the reverse complement.
GCTGGAAATGATTGGTCCAAAAAATCGGAACTTACTGGTATCGATGGAAATAGATGCATATCGACCGGACGTCGTATGGCAACTCTCGAGTGGCGAGAGAGTTAGGGAACCAGGTGGCTGCACTTCGGAGGAAATATATCCACGGAACCCCTATCTACATCTTTCCATGGACGGAAATGCCTTACGATATGGCCAGGTCGAAAATATAAACCCATCAATCGAGACAATATTCATCTTACTAGGGCAGAGGATATCAGAGCACAAGGTTGATATTGCTTTGCGGCCTCCCTTGTACTTATACCCAGGAGGGAGAGCACCGCGCGGAATAGACGATCATTGCCCTTGGAACGGCTGGTACAGTATGGACCTTCCAAACTTAGTAGAGAAATTCCGGTCCCTTCATTCACGGCGGGTGGAGGTGCTTTGGAAAGGAAAGGAATGCCGACAGGAGCTCGAAGATCAACAGGCAATTCTGGAAGAAATTGGATGGGACGTAAACGTATTGCCTTCTAAGCATGATGAAATACACCCCAACCCTGAATTTCATTTTTGTCATCCGGTCACTGGGGAGTGGCGAATTGCTTCTTACGTTCTTAGAAGAAAAGAGCTGGCCGGAACTCTCTGGGCTCAAGACCCCTGTCCATACCACGATTTAGCACCCGGGGCTCTGCATAGGTACATATAACTGAAGTTATTGGGCAAAGGGGCTAGAGCTTTACTTCAATTAAACACAGTCAAAGAAATGCTATAGGAATTGGGCGGGTCTGAACAATGTTACTCCGTCAACAACCTGGGTGGCACTGGGTGGCTCACAAACACCTCTCCACAGCGAAACTTTCTGGTGTCAACATTGATGTCAAACAGCTGGCCATAGATTTGTGCGTGAAAGGTGTAGATCATTTGACTGGAGATAAGGGATGCACTGCACCAAGAAGGGCAGCAGGGAGAGTTGCGCACACTTCGGTTAATGGTGGCGAGTTTGACTGGGCACTAAATGGCGAAGCTCCCACGTACGACAACATGGGCGTTTGCACCAACTGCATGTTGACCATGGTCATGGAGGCTGCTAATATGGTTAACAAAGATGGCAAGACCGCTGTGCCTATCGATGGCTAGTGGCCTGGATGCCAAGTGTGGATCAAAAACTGGAGTGTATCATTAGCTTACTTAGATGGTGCTTTCTCATCTCTTTTTCTTTGAATGGGGTTTGGATTTATTTCGGTACTGGCTCGGTCTATTTTTAGAATTCGCGTTGTTGGGTTAATTTCTTATGTATTCTGATATAAAAGAAAAGATCTATAAAAATCGGCTTTGGGATCTTCCGAGAGCTGGGGGAAAAAATACACCATGTTTCTCAACAAGAGTACTTGAATGTCAAAAAATCTTGAATTGCCATCACTATCAGATTTCACGTGGGTTCTATGCATCCACGGTTCAAAAAGTGCTCCAGTTGGCCCAGGGCGTCTTGAAGTAATTTTGTTGGGTACTCCCAGTGACCATGCTCCCTTCTATCCACAATGCGAAGTGTGCTTATATAGTATACCATATACTACCCAGATTCCTAAACCACGCTCGCTCCTAACTATAACTCTGTCTATTTAGTTCATTCCTCAACATGATAGTTCACATTGCCAGCGAGCTATGAATGAATTACTATCCCGCCATCTCCATTGCAGATATCCTAGAAGAAAACATAAACCGCGTGTCACCTTATTTCGATCATAGAGTCATAACTATTCTTTTTCAAGATAGTATTAGGGGCTTAGAGATCTGGCATTGAGACTAATCAGGTATATTTATGCCAATTGAACCTTCGGTTCAAAGTGAAATGATTGTCAATGTTACCGAAACTTTCAGCGCTGGGCCAACGATATAGTGTCAGCTGGCTTACACAGGGTGACAATCTTAAAGTCACCGAAAGAAGCTGACGGAGGTCTTATCGAAAAGCAGTTTTCGGTGGTGTACCTATGCAGGGCTAATTGAGATGCCTCGGTTGCCCCTCTGGAGGTCGTGGAAAAGAAAGGATCGAAATACGGACACATATCTGCTCTTTAATATTATCAACAAAGATTGGGACTGGCTTATCCGTAGATAGCTAGGCTGTTCAACGTACACATCAAAAAATTGATACAATATCACTTAGTCTAAAGGGGAATAGGTCTCTGAATACATTTTCGTGAACTTTTATCCGCCTTGAAACGGACTGAAGATCTTGATTTTAGCTAATAGCATACATGCGGAAAGTATATTAATGTTCGCATGCCATCACCAAGCTTGTCAGGTGAGAGTGGCATTTATAGCCGAGTTCTCGGGCACTGTATTGCTTATATTTGTATCCTTCTTTTCCTTGACAGACCTCCACTCGATACCAATAGCACCTACGATCATTAGAGTCGCAAAGGCAGTTGCTAAATAATATGAATCCGTGAGGGCCTTGTCGTATGCAAGAATCACACTCGGTAGACTCTGAGCACTCACTGCCTCCCTGAGATTCGTCACACCTGCATCCTGCACAACCTTCGGGTTCACAGAGGGGATTTCTTCCAACTCTTTTACTAGCTTGTTCGTGAATATGCTTTGTGCTATTGAAATTGATACAGCGCTTCCGAGATTCTGTGCAAGGATAACGGCAGCTGTCCCTATCGAAAGATCATCCTCACTGAGCACTACTTGCGCTGCTAGGAGAGGTTGTTGGAAGGACATTCCGCTGCCCAGACCGGCAAGAACTTGGTAGGCGATCCACTTTGAATGACCGGTCCATGGCTTGAAGGTTGTCAGGAACCCAGTGCCTAAACTGGTCAGAATACACCCCAATATCATAAAGGGTTTATAGTATCCAAAGAAGCTGATTGCAGGTGCTGATATGATACCACCAACTACAAGAGATATTATAATTGGCAACGTCATGACTGCTGATTGAAAAGCCGACACTCCTTTGATAGCTTGAAACCATATTGGAAGCTGTGAGAACAATGAGTTACAATCAACATTGGTTGTGGTCAAAGTGACTTACATAAAAGTCAATTATAGATAGAACAGATGCCCCGCAGAATGTAAATATGAGACCAAATGCCATGCTCCGCTGCCGGATGATATGGGGAGGGAGAGTGGCTAGTTCTTGACGTCGAATTTGTATGTATATAAAGATAATCAGAAGTAATGCAAATAGGATGAGAAGCACGATGATCCGAACATTTGCCCAGGAATATTGGGTGCCGCCCCACTGCAAAGCAAGGATCAGGCAAATGATGGCGGGAATGAAAATCCCTATCCCAAGCCAGTCTATGTCTTGAGCTTTCCTTCTGAGATCTTGAAAGGATGGGTTTGCTTTCCGGGGTCTATAAAAAGCTATAACGAGTAGTATTGCAAGGCCTCCTACGGGAAGGTTGATATAGAAGCACCACTTGGAAATGTCAGACTCACCACTCAGAAGACAATATAACTTACTCTCCAAGATACGTGAGTTGTCAACGCTCCACCGATTAGAGGGCCAACAACCGACGAAATGGCCTCCATCCCCCCGACTATGGCCACTGGGCAAAGTTAGTTCTCGGTTTTGTATAAGAATTAAGAGTCCACGCTCTAAGACAGAAGTGAAGCTTGTTCAGATCCTAAAAGTGGTATATATAAAGAGGGGAAAAGCGGGGGGGGGGGGGGGGGGGCCGGTTACTGTAGATAGGTCGTTGATGAAGAGGAACCGTGTCGGCAATGATGCTGTAAAATTCAGTATCGGGCCTGTCTGTTCAGTAGCAGGCATTCAGTCTTACAGAATGGCCCCAGAAACAATTCCCGATACCCCAATTCCCGAAATGGCTCGACCAACAATAAAGCAGCTTGACGTGGACGCTACACCAGCGAGCAACGACCCTATCTCAAATATGCAGATAGCTGATAAAAATGAAGCCTTAGTCGTAAGCACGTTATATATTTTACCCCAAAACAATTGAAAGGAACAGCTGGTCAGGTAGCTTCCAAAGTTTTAGCATATATTGTCATTTAAGAATAAATAACTCACAATGCAGAGCCATACCAACCAACATCTTTGAGGCTGTTGAAATGATTTGAGATAGTAGGCACGGCAGTGGAAACAATTGTGCTGTCCTTTGAAAGTAAGTCATACGAATATCAAGTTTGCTATCAATTCAATAAAGATACGTACCAAGCCAACAATGAAGACGACTAATGCCAAAGAGATTGCGAGAAGGGCCCGTTTCTGACCGCTGAGATATTTGGACTCGCATTCTTCCACAGTTGCGAGTTCAGAACCAGCGACATTTTTGCCATCGCTGACACTACCAACATTTGGTTTTTCTTCATTCGAGGTAGCCAAATCATTTTCTGACGAGATAACTTGAGCTTCTGGTTTCTCGTTGATCACATCATGTGAGTGCGAAGTATAATTTGACGAGCTCATACTGGCATGTGGTTTCAATTCAAGTATGGAGATTGTTATGTAGAAGTGTTGAAGTGTTGTGCGCAGCAGAGCAGGATATGGGTATATGAGAGACGCTAAACCGAAAAGGATCGCCCCTACAAGACCCCACCAGACCTTCATGATAGGGGCTATTTTATGACAAATGCACTTTATGCCGTAATTTTTCGTAAAAATTTATGCTTCATTTATTGATTTTGACCACGCATAAAGCGCATGAACTTATGGATCCTCTGATTGATCAGGAGGTAGGGAATCGTTTTCGATATATTTCAAGAGCACAACTGGAGCTAAAAAACTCAAAAACACACACAATTTTCGACTCGGAGTAGCTTCCCGTATCCTTAGACACTGGTATACCAACCACATCAATCAAATACTACTGAATCCGAATAAGCCGTGCCTCTAGCTCTAGTATGTCCCCTTCTGTCCAATTCGTAGCCTGAGCATTTCGTAGTGCGCGGAGTCATATAGATAAGTAATAGCTTCCTAACCTTCTCGGTGCCTATTCAATTACGTAGCTTCGAGTGTAGGAGGTTCAAAATAGAGAAGGATAGCTCGGCAGGAACACTATTCGTAGTAGGATTCAGAAGTCGGAGGGTGATTTGAGTAAGTTCAAGGCAATTAGGTGCATATTAAGGTTAGCAGAGATACAGCAGCGATAGAGATATACTTGCCATTAGTTCCCAAAAGACCTTGTCGCCTTTCCTCGACGCTATCTGCTCAGAATGGAATTCATCCTTCTGGCTCTTGTATTTCAAGAATAGTAACGCGCAACCACCTCTATGCTCTGTGAAAAAGCCCATAGCCTTCTCCTCCGTGGGCACCTCTTGATATTCAACGCGATTTTGCTTTGTGAGGGTGTATGCAATTAGGTCCTATATTTTCCTCCTAACCAGCCTCTCACTGCCTTTGGAAGTGTCCTGTCCTCTTCCTCCATCATCTCCCTGTATCCAAGGCATCTAGTAAGGTGTTATAAAGCATGCTATTAATTTGAGAGCTGCAGCCGTAGTGTTGTAATACAGGTTTTTTACTATCGATAGAAGAAAATTTCACGATCCAGGGGAGATTTGTTGGAATTCACGACCCAACCAATCGGATGAACGCTGTCATCAATACAACAGGTCTTGAGTGCTTGAAGCAGGATTCAATTAGGGCCAATCAAGTATATTATTAGCTGTCACTTGTCTGCTTGCTACTGTGTACCGTGCAGAATAAACTACGAAAGTCTTCAAGCCACATGTAGAGGGTAACTATAAGACGTGCTTGAAACACACCTGCTGGCGCCTTAGGCCGCGAGGCAGCACTTCAACACTTAACTCCTTGTGTTTACATCTCTCTTCAGGCAGAATAATATTCTAGTTCGTAGACATATATTATGACTCCCATTACACACTGTTACAATATTAAATCATTATAACTGCATTGGGGTTTTTTAATACGATACTAACTGTTGGTTCATGTTGGAATTAACGACTCCAGCCAATCGGATGACTAAGGGTCATCAACGCAACGCGATTTGGGAGGGCCTGAATCAGGGTAAATCAAGTATATTGGGAACAGCGTATAGTATCCTGCTGTCTTCTCTTGTCTTGTTATTGTACAGAATTGTCCAGAATCAAACTACGAAAAGTCTTCAGGCCACATATAAATGACAACTAGTGAGACGTGCCTCAAACGCACGTGCTGAAGCAAGCACTTGCCTGAGGCCTCCAGGCCTCACATCAACAGTTCAAATAATTAACTATAGTCACATGACTCATCACATGATATAACTAGTCTTGATTAGGTTAGTGTGGCGGGAGCCATAGAGGGGTATTCAAGCTCCTGCTCCTTCCACAACACAAAACAACAACGATTCAACCAACAAATATAAACAGCACGTCACGTACGCCTGCGTGATTTGCTCTATATTACTGGTGAATCGACACTAACCTTTAATTAATATCTCCCACCACAATATATCGCATAACTAAGCAGAGACTAGTCAAGTGCTCTCTGAGCACTGGCCCGAAAAAATCCTTGAGCCACATCCTAACCCTGACCCGGATTTTGAGGTTTAAGTACCCGGCCAATAAGAAATTCTAGCGAAAATTTTGGACACTTAGTTCGGCCGGGTCTGCGGGATATTAAGGGTAGTAAAATTCCAAGATTTCCCACTGTCTGAAGTTGTCATTTTCCCACCAGTCGCTTGGTACTTCCAACCTCCACTGTGGTAAAAGCTTTGATCCGCTTTGCTAAGTACAATAGAAATATTCTCCCAGGCTACAATCTCTCAGTCATGTCTTACTTTATCATGTTACACTATAATGGGAATTCGAAGACTTACTATGCGCGGGAGCAGGGGCACAACTTCCAGCTGCACATTCTACTGAGATGTAAAATATCGTCCCATGGTATCCCTTGCCTACCAAAACGCTATTAGCTTTATAGCCTTATATGCAGTCACTCCTGACTCCGGGTACATACTCGTCGAGATTGAAGACACTAGTGTATCATTGATATAGACGTTCTGGTCCCATAAATTCGTTTGTGGGTTCAGCTTATCTATGAAATTATTAGCTACAGTGCTGGCAAGAGTTAAAGATTGAGTCCAAAATACAATGCGTTCTAATTCGAGACCGAGGAGGCGCAATTTTTGGCGTGCCATTCTTAGCAACTTGAGAGCCTAATTATGTGGCAAATTAGTCTCTACTTGGGAGATTCTCAAGTGGGACTGCTAACTGGCCAGACCTACCTACGAGATCGTACGCGAAGGTACACCAGTTGCGTCCGAGGTTAGTACAATACGGGCTGCGACCAGATCTTAGCTACATGTCCTCAGGGTATCCGTAATTGGAATGGGCACCAAAATACCTAGGTTCAGCATTCTCAGTGACACCTTGGAGAAAGTCTCCCTTGTCGGTCATAATGGCACTCCACAATGCAACATCTCCAGTCATGGGATTTGGAACATCTCCGACGACAAGTGTGGCTTCGGCTTCCTGGATCCAGGTACCACTATTAGTATTAAGTGTAATGATATCGAGGTTAGCATAGCTCTGGTGTATATATGCTAATAAAGCACAAATGATTGTAGAGGTTCCCCTCATGGCAGTGGTCTTCATTTAGGTACCTGCTCATAAGACTACCTATTGGATACCAAGGTGAAGTTCTTTGTAAGGCGAATCAAAGATTCTTACAAGGGTATTTTATAAAAGTTGAAATTCACTTCAATAAGATAGGCATTGTAGATATATTTATAAGTGAAAGTTTAAAGGTCCAACCATTATTTAGTTCTTAATTGTCCTGATTTGATAAACTCCGCTCACATGAGTAGGAAAATGACTATGTTGAGATTAATTTTTTTAATCCACAAATCAGATTGATATTAATTACAGCTAGACTTTAGTTCCGTACCGGGCCAATACCGCGCCTGTGTACTCTGAACGATATCATGACAGCGCTGAACCTTAAATGTCTAAAATAAAAGTTTTTAACCGAATAACCGATTTTTGCTATATAGCTTAATGGTTAAGAACCTGGTCGCCCCCACATGGGCGTATTGGCCTAAATCCGCTTGTAGTCACTAGCGTTGAACCATTTAGAGAGCTGTAAGGGCTGCGTAACCCCCCTTACACCTTTTATATTAATTCGTCTGTTTTAAAGTATCTTGGCGATGGTATAGTAGATCCTTAATTAAGGCTAAGTATTCTAAGTTTTCACGATATATTCGCATACTTACATTCGTGACCTAAGAGATGTCAAACGTCTTGATACTCAAAATGTCAAAACTATAGCAACCCGCTCCGAAGCCCTTGACTGATCTCGGGCGTTATCGCATTCTCCTCCCAATAGCCGGCATCGAGTCTCACCCCTCTAGCTCGGTGTAATTTCTATTGGTGACGCCTGGTCCAGCTTTATGGGTAGCATGGATAAAATCTCGTCTTTCACAATTCTCGATATCTTCCATGGAGCTGGCGGTAACTTCATCGATACAGCTAACAGCTATCACAGTGAGTAATCAGAGACCTGGCTAGGTGAGTGGATAATCGAGCACAAAAACTGCGATCAACTCGTCATCACTACCAAATTTACGACAATATAACGATCATGAGTTAGGGCATGGAAAAGGGGCAAGTCATTGCAGGTGTCATAAGAGAACTCTTCATATGAGCGTTCGGGACTAATTGAAAAAGCTAAAGGCGGATTAGATCGATATCATATACCTACACTGATGGGAAGATATGATATCAATTAAAGAAATAATGGACAACCTTCACGTTCTCGTCGAGCAGGGAAAAGTTCTCTACCTCGGTATCTCTGACACTCGTGCTTGGGTGGTCAACGCAGCAAACACTTACGTTAGGGCTCATGGCAAAAGCCACTCATCATATACCAAGGTCGATGGAGTGTCCTGGTGCGCAATCTTGAACGCAAAATTATCCCCATGGCACGCGATTCTGGCATGACCCTTGCACCATGGATGTCCTCGGTGGTGGTAAATTCCAGAACAGGAAGGGAATGGAAGAGCGCAGGATGACAGGTGAAGGACTTCATCGCCTCGAACCAGAAGGTCTCTAGTCTTCGAAGACTGCAGATCAAAGCGATGACGAAGAGAAGATGAGTAAACCCCTTGCCAAAGTTGCATCGGAAAATAATATTCAGTTTGTAATGGCTATGGCTCTTGCATAAGTCCCGTCCAAGGCAACGAACGTGTTTCCTGTCGTTGGTGGGCGGAGGGTAAAGCATTTACAGGATAACATTCAAGCATTGAAGGCTAAATTGACGACGGAGCAGATCCTGTATTTGGGGAGCGTCAAGCCTTTCAATACTGGCTTTCCTAGCAACTTTATCGGTCCGGATCCTAAGGTTGTTGGGAAGGCCGGCGAGGTTCTTGCTTCCTCTAGTCCTCTCGCATTTGTGGAATCTCCGAAAGTAATTGGGTATGACTAGATAGTGGTAGATATGCCATGATCGCACATGTGTAAATATTGCCTGTGCAACAAATAGTCTCACATGTAATCGCACCATAATTATTCGCCCAATCACTTTGCTTTTTCCCATCTTAGGTGGAACAAGTTTTGTCATCATTCTCGAGACATGGGGCTTCGAAACCGAGCCAACTACGCACATCCAAGTCCAGGACAAAATACACCTACGACAATTGCTGCAGACGCCGGCAGGCCATTTAACACCAACTATGGGTTTGATGGCGGGGCTGGTGTTGAATGAGCAATGCGTATGGACTTGCTATTCTAAGTCTAGCGCTGCAATCAAGCCTCGACCTACTATATTCCCAAAAATACTCTATATAATCAGATCAATCAATAAATTCCAATCCAACTCTCACGTGCAATTAGCATGTAATATGTCCAATATGGAGGTAACACGCCCCAGTAAGCACATTTCACAAGTCAGGCTAAACTTTTAGGGCGCGTACAACACCTATGAGTGTGATTCTGCAGCGTAGCTCCATGCAATGGTCATACTCCTACATTGGCTTCAATGTAGTCACTCGGGTACCTTTTCTTTCTATCCTTTGAAAAGGTTTTATTTACCACACCTTGACTTCTCTCGGGCTGTCTACTTTTCTTTCCCCCCCCCCCCCCCCCCCTCCGCCACAAACCCCTCTAGAACACACCATACTCATGATACTATATGTAGTGATCTGCGGTGGAGTCTAGAACTTGCCACAGTGTTTAAAATGTGGGAAAACTCTTTATAGGACTAGTGTCTCCCTGAACCTTGTTGCCACTGACACACCTGAACGGCGGTGCGATTAGGCGGTCTAATGTGAAAATCGGCACAATGGCCTCGCAATACATTAACAACAGAGCGAGTAAAAATAGCAGGGGGACTTCTGCTGCCGTTTACTGTGAATAATTCAGGCAGTCGTTACGTTCTAGTCCCTTGTTACATTTACACGGCTCTCTCACTAGCAAACATGGCAAGATTATTCTCGTTTGGCGACACCCAAGTTCTAGTTACCAGATTTGGTTCCATGGGTTTAATTCCGCCATGGGTTCCAATCCCGATCTCGATCAAGCCGAGCCGGTTCTTCAGAAGGCGATCGAGCTGGGTTGTACGTTCTGGGACACCGTGGTAAGTCAAACCGAAGCTCGGACGAGTCAAACCAACTGCCATTCAAGGGATGTAGATGGTAAGTCAGCACGTAGCTTGATCCTAGAATAGTCGTTGCTTTCTCTTGCCTTGGGTTCCTCTGCATCTGTGTAGAGAAGTGCGTAAATTTGCAGGAAAAAGAAAGTAAACAAATTGAGGTTAACGGAGAAGAAGTCAGAAGGCCATTGACCAAGAAAATGATTGGGTCAATATAGTCATCCAAGAATCAGCGTACTTATATAGTTATTGGACTAGGTGCAGTTGGATGTTAATAGAAAGCCCTATAAAGTTCTCATACTAAACGTACGAAGTATTGTAGAGATTTGGCGGGAGGATAATTCGTGAGGCCGAGCAATGGCCGCTGCCCAATCTACTCATAACGGTCAAACTATTCCCCCCTCCCTCGCCTAAGACGGCGAGTCTGCCATTCCCACACTACAAAATGCACCCCCACACTCCAACCGCGCCATCCGCCTGTCCCATTTATGCTCAACATCATATTTTATCGGTGCTATCTCCATCCCCGATACTCGTCAGGCAGGGAGGGATCTAGTTCTTCCTAGACGTAGGAACAAGCATAAAATGTGAAAACCCCTGTTTAAAGAGAAGAGCTCGCCGTCATGCCAGCAAGGCCCCAACCAGCAATGCAAAGTACACTCAGGAGACGCACAGGAATCACACTCCTGTTACCATGATACCAAATTGTAAGCACATCAGCAATACCACAATACCCCCCCATAGCTGCCATTGTGACGTCAACGCTAGCAAGATTACCTTGGAGGTAAAATATGAATACCAAGAGACCCAAAGTGCTAGTTCGCATCGTATGCCCATAATAGACGATCTGAGCTTCGCGCGATTGCGCAGTCTCTTTGGTCATGCCCCAGGTGAGGAGGGCTGCTTGAGGTTTGAGGAGGCCGTGAATGAGCCCGCCGAAGAACATCGGTGTTGCTGAGAGGAGAGCCGGGATGTGGCGCCATGAGAAGTGGTCGAGCATGGTGATAGTGGTATTTTCTGGCTTTGTTATTGTGTTGGGGGGGGGGGGGGGGGTGCAATTTGTGTTATTCGTTTGGGTTGTTGCGTTGGAAGGTTTAAAGAGTAAATGCAGAGGCAGACCTTTTATGTGTTGATGGATGGCAAAAGTAGATTCTGTCCAGTCCTGTAGGCCAGAGACGTTAAGGCATGGGTGTGCGCCGGATCGTTGATCGGTTCACCTTTTCTACCATGGCCTATAGGAAGTGCAGACTCGGCTGGCATCATGGCATTCACACATAAACCGACCAACTTCACCCTGTACTCTACCACAACACTAACTCATTCCCCCCATATCGCTACGCCACATTCATGTAATATAAAGTAACCCACCAACACCGGCTGGGTAATTTGCCTTCCTATTGGACTCTCCCCACTTCCAAAAAGCTCTGACAACATTCTTTGTAGCCATGTAGCGGGATAACAACCCATAGCCCCTAGCCATTCTCTTTTCTTTGTACAAGAGGCCGTCACAGTCGAAAATTCGGGGACCTGATATTCTGTTTGGCCTCATTGGGGCAGCAGTGGTGGTTAAGAAGACAGCACCTGGCCAGTATAGTTCCCAAATAAAAAATATGAAAGTGGAAGATAAAAAGCCTTGTCCCATTTCTATCACTCCCAATTCCCCAGAGTTAACGTGACTCTTGAAAGCGCACCCAACCCCTTAGAACACAATGGCTACTCCTTATTTTGATCCGAACACAACTCCTCTATCCTTAAATCCAAATAGCGCTTCACCGAACTTCGTTAATCCTGAATACCAAGCTCCAACAGCCCTTGGTACAGGTCTCCCGCTCATCATACCCAGCACCATATGCGTGTGTACTCGCTGGTATAGCAGTTTGAAATGCACGAGCAAGTTTCGCCTTGATGATTGTAATAATTTGAACCTTACTCTTTTTAATTATCTGTACTGATTTATAATGGTTCAGGTTGTGTTGGATTTGGATTGATTAGGTGCAATTGTCTATTAGGCATCATTTACTCTTGTATGTTACAACAAGTCTTCTGTATAATCAGCTGGTCACATTATTCATCCATTAATTAGGTGATTTTGAGATTAGTGGTTAAAGATGGTTGGGAAGACACAGCTAGGATGTTCCATTATCCTTCCTCGACGACTTTTATAAAAATGTAACTCTTCCGCCATGTCACAATAGATTATTGAAATGCCCATCTCCCCCATTTGCAGAGGAAATTTGCGACCCAGATCCCCATCTTGCCCCTCAAATTTACTATCACATCATGCATCATCATTCCCTATGTGCGCCTTTTCAGAACGCTGAAACAGGTTCGCATCACATCCTATTTTCCCTACGAGTATATATTCTTAATGCAGGTCAAAAATATCAGGGTTAATTTATGTTGGTACATTCCGAGATCGAGTAATTACAACAATATTCAAGCTACCCTAGTGAGGACAGCGAAAACCGGCTACTCAAGAGTTGACAACGCCACATGCTCCACCATCATCGATATTGTTCTCTTCATAACCCATTTCATCATCGTACCCTCTCTAAACATGTCCCGCAAAAACTTGTGGGCTTTTCTTGCAGTCTTTTCTTTCAGAATCTTGGAAGTTTTTGACATGATTGCCTATTTTCAAGCGTCACTCGAAACAGATTGCTGATATTAGTGAAGAATTATCATCGCTAATTGTATTAGCATTGCCTATAAAAGATATGGTGTTCTTGGAAAGAACGGGGATCCCTTCAGGTCTAGTAGGACTTCTATAGTCACTGTGTAAGTCACGATAACTGCAACAGCCAGCTTGAATAGAGGGTAGAAGCCATCACTATCTTCTCCTCAGATATACCAAAATATTTGCCCTCATGATAATTTCCTGCATACCAAGCCCTCCCGCCTCCTACGCCGGCACCTCCATGAGAACTCGCTTCTACCCCCCACTCCAATATGGCCCCATGTACCAAATGCGAAGACCCGAAAGACCCGAAAGACTTAACATCCCTTCGGTCGAAGATCATATCAATAAGTATTTATAACATGTATAATAGATATAATCCATCGGTATACTGTCAGTCTGTGGTGAGGCACGAAGTGAGGAACAAAAGCTATGCATTTGCTAGGTCTACGAGTGGAACCCACATAAGGCAGGTGTCGCTGACTAACTAGTGTGTGGATTCCAGGTGGAACCCAGGGAAGGCTGTTCCTGGACACAGTCGAATTTTTTGTGCTCGACTAAGTCATTAGTTGGTAGCAGTAAGAATATTCATATTGAACTTCAGCCGATAAAGACTTCAAATAATTCCTTGTTTTCGACCCTAGGCGGACAGGGGAACGGCCAGACGGAGATGAGGATATGAACGAACTGTCTAGATAAGCATTACCACAATAGAAGGTGAGGAGGGTGGTGACTATTAAAGGAGCTCTAGTCTTACCTATGCATGTGATGGCCACTGGTTGTGCGATGATTGAACAGACAGATGGGCGAGTCATGAATTTATGTACAAAGACCAATGGCCGGAGTCGAAAATTGTCCCTGGAATAAATTATCCAAAGAGATTTTATTTTATTTCTTTAATGAATTCTATTAGTTCCATATATACTATAATAATATTCCAGGAAATAAAAGGACAATCTTGTTTCCTAATTCCTACTATTACCAAATCCTGACAAACTGCTTTTACTATCGTTTTTTCCTCTATAAGTATATAGAGTATAGTGTAATATAATTGTATATAAAAATTTGTCATGTCCGTAGTATAAAAAACTTAGTGATAGCTCTGAGGGACTACTGAGTATATATAAGGATAGAAAAATAATAATATCAAATACCTAGAAATTCGAGAGTCCTTCCTTTGACCGGTAGGCAGAGTACGTGGCCTTTTTTTTACCCTATAATTGCTGCCTGAGGAGGCCTAAAATGTAGGTAAAGCACTCACCCGGTTAGAAACAAGTTGTCTAGATAATATAAAGCTAGATATATTTATAATTAACTTAGCATATTATAATTTTCTTACTAGGTATAATATTACTAGGGTATGTGAATACATAGTAATTATAACTCCTTTTCCCTAATGTAACGTAACGTGGGATAGTTGTACCAATAGAATGAATTTCTGCTAAGCTATTCAAGTGAGCGTAGTACATTGATAGATGAGACGCTTGATTCTAGAAAAACTAAAGGAGCATAGCTATTTATATGTATAGGATCACGAAGTGATTAATTAGTACTTGGTGAGTGCAGGAGGTCTTCTCCTGTCATGCTTCAGGCGCGTCGTTTTCCGTGACAAACTGTAATATTTTTTTATTTTCATTTAGCCAGACCTAGTTTATCTCCAATTATTCTAAGACCTATCTGTACCTGTCTTATGGCTATTAAGAAGGTCCTCCATTGCTTCATCCTGAGCATAATGGATCGGCTGAAGGCCCGCATTATCCTTGATGTTGGCATCTGCTCCATTATCCAACAACCATTTGACACGTGGTTTACAATCAGTACTCCATCCTCTACTTGCATTCGGCATGCGGACTGCCCAATGTAGCGGTGTGCCTTCATTTAGTGTTTGAGCCACACCTCTTTTGTATGCACGGCTTCCAGGTTCCACTTCTGATTCTCCCACAAACACTGCCCGGTTGTCAATATCAACACCTTTTTGAATTAGGAACTCCATTCGTTTTATGCATTCTTCGTCGTCTGGATTTGTTATTGCTTCATGGAGAAAGTTTGAGCGCTCAATATCAGCCCCGTAGTCAATAAGAACCCCTATCGCTGCATTGGTCCTACAACCCTGGAAGGGAAGTTTGCCATATAGCAAGCCATTAGGATCCGCTCCGTTCAAAAGGAGATATTCTAGTAATCTTAACCCTTTGCTCTCATCATACACACACGTACTATACCTTATATTAGGAATGCTAAGCAAATCTCCCAAGGGTAGGATAACATACTGGATCAGATCGTCACCGGGCCTCTCACGGAGGTCTAATCCATGAGCAAAGAGAACCTCAAACACACGAATTGCAGCCTCTGCTCCCGCCTCTTGACGTACTGCGTCCCAAATACCCAAGCTTGGCTTCGCACCATGCTCTAACATACAAGATACAGTTTCTGCATGACCATTATTGGCTGCGAGACCCATAGCAGAAGAAAATCTGAAGTATATGGCCTGCTCATGGACTTCACGATCTAGACCTGAGCGCGATCCAATATCAGCAAAGATAGATTGCATGAGTCTCAGATCTCCGGATTTTGCGGCTGCAGTGAACCTATCTCTGACAGCTCCTGCATGTGAGAGCAAAAGAGAAAATGACTCTGGGGACATGCGCTCTTTTTCATCTTCGTTTATGTAGTCTGGCGGGGGGGTTTGGATTCTAAGCGTATATGTTAGGTCCTGGGGCTCTGAGATATTTGGTTGTGACATAGTTGCTTTGATTCATACAGTTTAGGGTAGTGATAAGGGTTCATCAGAAGCATGTGCAAAGAGGTGAAGTAATATATATACGTTCTTGGATGCCTAGTGGCCTAGGCGTCCTCCAACCAACTTGTAATATGTTGGCTCCAAAAATATTTTACAGGTTTGTTCTGCCAATAAGCTCCCTTCTACCCGCAGAGTCTCACGCGCTAATGCGACTGCACGCCACGCACATGACGCTTAAGGTTCCCGAATGTGCAAGTATCCCTGAAGATTGGGTTCACTATAGACTGTAATTACGGGGTATTTTCATTCCTCCTAGACCACTTTTGAATTCTAAAGTCTGCTGCAAATCCCTACGGTAAACTTTAATATTTAAGTATGACGCGAAAGCCCCGGTCATTCACAACTAGTTGCGGGAGTATATAGTTCTCCGTGCTTTAAAAAGCAAAGTGGTATGGTATAGTTCGATATAGGATAACAATAGCCTCATACATTGTCCGAATAAGCAAAAGACAAATTTAATTTAATGAGACCAAAATAAAAAGACTATCACTAACATCCTTTTGAATACAGTTATTTCTTCAAATCCTAATCATAAAGTAACTATGCCTTAATAACTCAGCTGTAAGATCAAAAACTTCAAAGCAACAAAAGCACTGAAACTCTCTATTTTAAATCTTCCCTCTCTTCCCCCCACCCCTCTTCCCCTCAATAAAAATTCAATCAGTATGAGAATTCCAGAAAAATCATCTATATTGTATACCAAGTATATCGGGAATTGAGAGTTTGGCGAGAATGTCTTCAGACATTTAGGCTGGTGTAGTGGGGAGATTAACGTGAAGCACCCTTCTACTTTCAATGTGCAGTCGAATCGACCTGTCTGCAGAGTCTTTGCCCTCGAACTCAAAAAGAATTCGACCATTGGTATGGCGGTCTAATCTTTCTTTGTCTGTGATGGGAGGGTCACCTGAAGGAGTAATGGTGTTGTCCAGATTCAACGGATAGTAAGGGACACCTTGAATAGTGGTTATCGTCGGCCAAATAGATTGGATGGTATTGAAAATACCATCATAGGCCTGTGGGTATTGCTTTTGTCCTTCCAAAAACCCAATCACTGCCGCCGGTCTTGTATCTTTAGGCTGTCCAATATCATCGACGGGGGGCTCTCTCGATGCGACAGGATACACGATGAAGACCTCGGGAGAAGTTGAGAGACCACCTTGAGGTTGGCCGCTAAGCTCGCCCACATAATCTCCCAGGTTTTTGAAATCCTTGTTGCCAGATTTCAGAAGGCTTTCTACCCATTGAGGATCGCTCGGCTCCATCGACTCGTCTTCAAAGAAATGAGCCGCGAAAACCCCGCTCTTGCCGACAATAATGAGCGCGGTGCATCCACGCAGCGCTTGCAAACCAATGCTGAAGGAGGCTACATAACCCCTTGCGTTCTTGAAAGGTTCCCATATTGCTGTGCTGGCCGTTCTCTTGGATTTGTTGTTGTAGATCAATTTCGACGGTGGAAGTTTATTCACTTCACGAACTATGTGATCTTTCAATATATCGGGGGTGCTTAGTTCTGGAAGAGCTCTAGTGACATGAAAGGCATTGGCCCTAGAATTGAAGTTGTCGATTTCGAACAAAGAGTTGAGATCCCTTTTTCTGCAGCAGTTTTTAACGGAGCATTTCACTCTGGCGGCATCAGTAAACGATACTGCCAATATAACCGTTAAAAAACTCTTTAAGAGGAGATTGAGTTTCATGATTAGCGATTTCGAGTTGAAACTTGAGGAAGCTTAAGAGGCGATTCGAAAAGTAAATTGTTAAGTAATCTGCGTTGAACCCAACAGAAAGAGTATCTTTAAGTTCAACCTTTGAGGTAGGAGAAGGCGCGTTTGGAAATGCTTTCATATACTTCTATGCTAAGCAAGATAAAAGACAAATGATGGAGGTTTAACTGCTGTAGGGCACCAACTTCCTACTTATAATTTGATTTTTTCCAACAAAAATGAGAATGACAGGCTGTTTACAACATCTCATCGATCACACAACTGATTTTCAGTTAGCGGGAAACAATCAATCCGTCTTACTGTTTCTTCGTGTTTCAAAGCATATAGTCTCTCATTGTTGGTATAGCGCGTGAAGCCATTAAGTCAGCCTCGGGTGCTCTCCAAGGAGTTGAACTTCAGATTCCTTAGAACACGATCTTCAAGGCGTTGGTGCTATTTCCGTTACAACCAACTAATAGACCACGGGGGCCCCCGTTCACTAGGTTGTACATTCCCCGTCAATTAACAAGTGTTGGTTGTAGAGTATGTTTGTTGCCCATCGTTTAAAGAACTGACTGGGAAATTATGCAAAGGAGTGGGTTGTCTAAATTCTCTGTCATCGGAGGATCAGGTAGAGTGTGAACTTCGAGCTGTTGGAATAACTTCTGCCTCCGTCTAACTACCAATTTGCGCCAAATTTCTTACAAGGTTCTTCCAGGTGAAATGGCTGAATAATACTAACCAACTGAAGGATTGATTAAATCCAGCTTAGGGGCTTAGTTCTTCGGTAGGCTGTCCCAATAATGATTGAACAGTAGAAAATTTCCCTTTGCAGACATCAGGAAAGCCCTAGTATGTTATATGTTGCCGAAAATATTTGTTGGAGAGTCTTTGGTTATGAAAATTTAAGTGGTTGGTAGTAGAGGGCAGCTCTTGCTGCTAGACCCCTTGTTGACAGGCCCAGGTAGATAGCTTCCTTTGTCCAGGTGTTGATCTACACATCTTACACCAGTCACACGAAGAATATCACTTAAAGAATTATGGGCTGTAGATCCTCCAGGATAAGTTCCATTCTCACGCATGACCAAAAAAGTTTCATACAACGGGCTAGCTAGGGACATGAGTATGAATCTGTCCATAGAAACTGATTCCTGCTAATTGAACGATAAATGAGGTTTGTACAAACTACAACTTTGGAGAAACAGTTATTAATTGACGGATGAAGTACATATCCTGGCTTAGTCGCTCACTGCATTTCCAGTCCATATCAGTAAAGACTAAAATACCTCTCTTTATCCCTAACTACGCATCGAAGTGCATGCGACGTCCATACTCTTTCTCCTTATGCCCCCTACCAGCAACCATACATACAGGACTGCCCATAGTTCATAGATTGTTATCATTTAGAGGAGAATGTCCTCATAGTCTTTCCTTCGGGACCAATCTGGATGTTGATAATTCCTATCGGTCGGCCAAATTTAGAACTGCCGGTGCCTTCTTAGTCGTTAGTAAATAAGAAATGGGCATTCCCTAACTTGAAGGGGGAATTCTACCGGCTGGACTCAAACCCTCTCCTCCAATTTCAGAAGCAATGATGCTTTCTGTCAAAGTCGTAATGAAATTTTCCGTGGCAGACGATAAGCTTTTTTTAGGAACAGGAAGTGTCATAGCGAGTGGTAATGCCATGGAGTGAAGTAGGAGCACAAGAAAATAATCGTTTCTGAGCTTCATGGCCCGAGGTTTTTGCGCTTTCTCGCGAGATTGTTGTAGTTCTAGGGAAAGGGTTCTGAAACACTGATGATATATGATCAATAGTTTGGTAGTATATGACAAAGAGGGGCTATCGTCACAAATTCAAGTCCGGATGCAAAGTGAAAAACACGGAGAAAAATATTTTGATTGTAGAATGTGAGGGAATGCGCTTTGCTCTGCAAGTGCTAACATGTACAGTAAAGCAGGAAGGAGATGGGCGCGAAACGAAACACCAACACCAACACCACAGCCTCCTATCACGCCATCACACCACCAGCAACATTACATAACCCCCAACGTTACACTAACAACCCCTCCACAGTTTTTGCTGCGGATACTCAACTGCGCAAGCTCGGATGGTCCTTGCTAAAAGGATTTTGTAGGCTGATAACCCTAACTATCGTGACCACAACCATCGCCCAGTATCGATAACTCTACAATTAAATTGACCTAAGACTGACTGAAATAGATCTAACAAACGAATCCAACGGTGGGATCCAAGCAAGCTCAACGAATAGTTACAACTTTTAGTCTAGGTGAGGAAGCCGAGAGCCATGGTCAGGCTCCCAAGCAACAATTCTCTCTTGATTCGGGCAATAGCATAACAATACACTGTTACAGTATTCTCACTATATGAGAGTATCCGTTGGGTATTTCGCTTCCGGTCCATCTCATTAATCCCAGTGCTCTAAGCGCTCAATTCTCAGGTATAAGAAGCATCGACGAGAAGGTTGAAACTGTTTTCATCATCTCAGTATCACCTCAGTTCTTTCATTAATCTCACCTATCAATATCACCCCAAAGATTACTCGCACGAAACCCATCTTATATTCTTCATCTCCACCTACTGCTAGCAACTCTCAATCGATCACCCAGCCCCTTGACTCTCACTTGAATCACCTACCCCATTCCCAACATCATGCCTCTCAAAACCTCCTCATATATTTTGGCGCTATTTTCGATCACGGCTGGGGTCTCACTGGCACATCCATTAGCAAGTCCAGCCCCAGCTCAGCTTGCAGACTGTCTATATGATAAAGATCATAGTTTGGTCCAAGGCAACTCAAATTTTATTGCCACCGCGGATATTGAAGGTTGCATGAAATCTCTAAATTCAAGGGGTCTTCCACGCATTGATCCTGGTCCTTTAGGATATACAACGGATGAGTTGATATCCAAACGAGGTATTAAAGCTCTACCTTTGGTCGTCCCCGGCGAAGAGATTGCAGCAAAGCAGTTTCCAACGCGCGATCTTCCACGCATCGATCCAAGTCTGGGGTATATAGAAGCCGAAGTTATTTCTAAGAGGAACGCCATTGCATTTCCCTCAATCGTGTCCGGCGGAAAAGCTGCAGTGAAGCTTAACAAACGAGATATTGAGGCCAGAGCACTCCCCCCCGTCGGCTTTTTCGACGAAACTAGCGAAACGCCAAACAAACCTCAGATCTTAACAAACTTTGTTGAGACTGGTACCTTTGACAGAGACTGGAGCAAGCCGATTTGCGAAAGGGTGACCAAAATCGACCCCAAGCAAACATCCCAGTCAGGAATGTTCAATTATAACGTTCAAGGGACCCACAAGAAACTTTTGAGTCTTGTACACGACAAGAAATTCGTTCATGTGTTAGTTACCTTTACTCCAACTGATCCTGAAACGCTACCCCAGTATGACCTGTTCGACTTGTGCAAAAACGCGATGCATCAAGCGGCCCAATCAAACCACGAACTCAAGTATGGTTTCATGGGTAGCCAAACCGTTTATTCTATGATAAACAACCATAAAATCACTATACAGCCAAAACAGACGGCCCAACAAGCGCACAAACGTAGTGAGTTTGGGGGCCCAATCGGTCTCATCAATATTCAGTTTGGAGATCATGCCCAGGGCGTTGAAATGTTCAATGGTAATGGACTTCCCGTGTAGGAAATTGGCTGGGCTTGATTTTGTGATTAGTGACTGGGGGTATTTTCCTTGCTCAAGTTAGGGTTTTAAGTCTGTTAAAGTTTAGTTGTTTTGCCTTAAAAAGCGTATTTCTTTTGTCCTGTGTTTGCTATTTGGGTTTTCTCCTGTATTCATACTAGAATAATTTCATTGTCCCATTATTCGTTCCAAATATAGTCATTCATCTGGCTAGTTACATTATGAGATCGGGGCTCTAGAGAGAATTAACTTACTAGCTCGAGTCCGAAGGGTCACGAAACTGAACACACTTCTGTATTTAAACCCCCCGCCCTCTCGACGCGGAAGTTGGGCAGAGCTTTTACACCTGATGAACTCTGCACCGTCTAGTATACTACACCAAATGTGTGTAATTATATGTAGTGGAGAGTTTTCAGGAATAGGAGGCTTTTGACGATATTCTCCACATATTAAAGACAGCACTAGTTACTTACTTAGACACTAGACGCCACAACTGTATTGCCATCTGACGGATGTAATTTTCCTATGTCTGCTTGAACTTGAGTATCGTGTTGAGTAAGCTTCTGAGAATTTTCCGGAAATTTAGAGAGTTTAGACGTTGAGTGTTGAAGAGTAGGGAGCCTGCTGCTATCTAAAGAGCAGCGTAAGATGATCAACGACACGAGAGAACTCAGGCAAACACTTATATAATGATAAGGGTGAGATTTCAATCCATAATTCCCACTTAAGAGCCTCTATCGTTTACTAATGCCAACAAGGCTACCTAGTTAATTTCATCTACTGTCACGACTCTTCCTACGACTAATTTCTCTCTACAGTCTTAGGTTTACGAATTCTGTTTTGAGTAATATTATTTTGTACAAGTTACCGCCGAATGTTCTTTGTGATTTTTTATTTTGTCTATAGTGAGAGGTGTGCTATATGTTAGATATTTTCAACGATGATCTTATTTCTATAGAGAGAAGTACTATATATATATATACCTGGAGTCCATAAGGTTCCCTATTGCTGCCTATTGCTACCTATTATTATAACTCATAGAAGGCAACAGTTGTCCTTGCCTATCTTAGTTGTCTATATTGAACACTATATATAGGTGTCATAGGACTCATTGAACCACACATCAGTAGTTGGCCCTTGTTCCCTAATAACTAAACCTTCGGGGTCACCGACTTGATCCTGAACTCATATATCGAACAATTATTTCTATAAGCTAATCGCTAAAGAAAGGAAAGAAAAGCTCAAGGTTAGGCGAGGTGATGGAACCCCGCCATTAGGATAGAAAACACAGTATGACACAGGCTGCTCCTGTGCAAGCCTCTCACAAAATAACTATATTATATAATAATTACATTATTCTAAAATTGAAACCACCGAAACGTCTGCAAGTAGTATTCTAGCCCTAATCCTGATTTCAAAGCTCAAAGGAAAGGAAGCCTTGGTTTCCCATTTCCTCAACCAAAAATTCATCTTGCAACCCTTTCGCTCACTTAGTTAATCATGCTATCAGACTTCCTCGCGAAGATGCTTCTAGCGCCTCTAAAGTGAAGCTTCTTGCGTAATTTTGAATCATGTGGTGTGTTACATTTCACACCATGCACAGCAGCCGGAATAGTCGATACAAGGATCCATGAGCTTTGTATGTATTTTTATAACATAAATACTTAACCTCATTTTGGGAGCTCCACTATATACTTTTCAAATATATCATTCGATTTTGATTTCAACAATAGTCCCAAAACTGTCGCACTAGGATCGCCAGGAGAATTTGGGGACTGGGGCTGCAACCTGTTGAATCAAGGAGAATCTATAAGGCCAGGTTGCTTGTCAATTGCACAGGTTATTATGATTGAAAAATATGTTGATTGATTGAGAAACTATATATGGGAATGCTCCATGGCTCTCTCATGGCAAGCTTTCGTAAAACCAACATAACTAGTCCGAAGCTGTTCGAGCATTGTTTTAAGCAAATGCTTAGCCATATATCAAAAGGCAGAGCCACTTTCGATTTGCAGCCACTTATTTCTGATCTAGTGCGTCACTAAAATACTGTCCTCGGCTGTTTCGTACTTAATGCTAACAATCGTAGTGCCTTGATCTTGCTAGTGAATTCTTAATTATTTAGAGAGTCATTTGGCTTTCTGGCTGGGAAAATCCACCCCCCTCCCCTTCCAAGATGGCTTCGCTGGAACCGGAATTCATATAGCGCTAGGTCTGTGAGCCTTCTTGCGCAGAATTTCATCGTTTTACAGATCATTATGTAGACAAGGCTTTAGAGTACTGCAAAAATCTCCTCACTGATGCCTTAGATACTATCGAGATTCGTATCAAAGGTGGCATCCTATTATACAATATGGCGGAGCAGGCCGATGACCGAATATTTCTCAGGAATCAAATTTTACAAGCTTTAATGGCTTCCTAGGAAACAACTACAAATCTAATTAGTAATATCTTCTATCCACTTGAACATCACCCCGGAGTACAGCAACGACTGCGAAGTGAAGTTGTGTCAGTGAACGGTGAGCTAGATTTTAAGATAGTTACACAAATGAAGTACCTACAACATGGTATCAAGGAAGGCACACAGCACTCCTGAGATTTTTTGCAATGTCTTTTCTAATAAGAAATTCTAAAACGCTCCGGTTTTATCCTGTCTTATCCCACTTAAACCGACATGCATTACGCGACACCATAGTACCTATTGGTGGCGGCCCAGATGGTTGTTCCCAGATAATTTGTCCACTGGGCACCAAATTCGGCACGTCTTTTTATGCACTCCATCACCAAGTTGAGATTTAGGGTCCAGATATTAAAGAGTTCAAACCCGATCGATGGGACACTTTCAAGCCAGCTACATGAGAGTACGCGCCATTTGCTGGTGGGCCCCGCATGTGTGCAAGACAGTAGAGATCCATATTCGAATCTTCATATTTTGTAGCACGCATGTTACAGGAATTCAAATGAGTTGAAAGCAGAGATGATACGCCGCGGAAAGACCAAGTCCGCCTTACTTCTAGGAATTCAAATAGCTGTTTGGTTTCTCTAACGCCATCATGATCAATTAAGAGAGGTATTTTGAGGCATATAATCGCCATTTTCAACGAATTTGTAGTGAAGTTGTAGGGAGTATGATTGAAAAGGCCATTATTATCGTGGCCGCTAAAGCCCGAAATTTCCTCCTATGGAGGTTTTAGCAAAACCATATATTAAGCCTTACTACTGTAATAATTTACAGTACTCTTTTTTTAGGTAGAAATTTTACATCACAGCGCTTTAAATGTGTATTTAAATTACTTATCTTAATTAAAAGCAGTATGCAAAGAGTTTTAGTATGTTCATGCTAATGGTAGCCGTTTCAAGCGTACCCCTTGTGGTCAACTCACGGGGTCTCGAACTAATAAATATCATATTCTTGATTGCTTCATGATTGGTGCATGTGGTCCTTTAACTATGTTCCACGTGAATTTAAGCCAAGCTAAAATGAATTATTCAAATGCCTTGTAATATCATATCACATGTTTCTGGTATAAAGTAACGTTTTTGATATATTACATGAGGGGTACTACTTTTATCAATTCCCTAATACTCGATAATGATAAATGCTTCTAGTACTTCCTGTGCAATTTTTGAGACTCCTCCATAGTATTAATACTATAGAATGTAATAAAATATAATCTGAGTATTTTAATTATATATAACTACGTGTTGTCTTACTGTTATACTATATTTAAAAATCACTATTTAAACCAACTATAGGATGGCTTTTAATTTTCGTTACATGTTAGGTCTTTACACTTGGCCTCCGGTGAGGTGTTAAAGGGACGCAGCTCTTTAGTAGGGAGACGTGTTTTATTCCAGATTAAAGACAGTCACGTGTAGCTCCAGTGTTCCCCCACCTTTCGAGATCAGCCTTGAAATTTCGTAGATTGAAAAAAATCAATATAAAGACGTTATGGCCCCAAGAATTCTAATTTTTGGGACAGGCTCAATTGGTGCAACCTATGCATTTTTACTTTCCCGGGCCGTACCGGCGTCCAATATTGTCACGGTCTGCCGTTCAAATTTTAATTCTGCCTCGCAAAATGGATTCACAATACACTCTTCTATCTGGGGAGAGGACCAGAGGGTTAAGCCCGTCGTTGTCGGCTCTGTGGATGAGGCTGCAGCAATTGACCCTCAATCTCATTTCGACTATATCATGGTCTGCTCTAAAGCCTTACCGACAATCCCATCAACCGCTGAGCTGATTCAACCTGCTGTCTCATCCAAAACGACGATCGTATTGATACAAAACGGGATTGCTATCGAGGAACCATATGCTGATCTCTTTCCGGACAATCCTTTACTAAGCACTGTTGTATATCTTCCAGCAACACAAATTCGGCCAGGAATTATACAGCATATGGAAGTTGAGCTGCTTCATATCGGCCAGTATCCCGCATCTCCAAATACGGAATCTGCAACGCGATTTGCCAAGCTCCTCAATGCAGCTGGTGCATCAGCGGAAGTTCACGAAGATATCCAATTCGAACGTTGGTCGAAGTTATTGGTAAATGGGTCTTGGAATCCCATCTGCGCTCTATCACGCTTGCGGGATGTGCAAGTCTTAAATTCGAGTACGGAGGCAAAAGACCTAGTCCGGGATGTAATGCTCGAGATTGCAGCTGTTGCAAATGCTTGTGGTTATTCCGGTATTGACACTGCTCTGGTAGATTTCCAACTAGCAAGAGCAACAATCCGTGAACCTCCCGGTGTTCAACCGAGTATGATGGCAGATGCACTTGCAGGGAGAAATATGGAAGTTGAGGCCATCGTGGGAAATGTGGTTAGGATTGCGCAAGAGCACGGCGTGAACACACCCATTCTAAGGACACTTTATGTATTGGCAACTGCTTTAAATAGTAGCTTTAACTGAAATCATAGACAACCTTCCTCTTTCCCCATATTCCCGGCATCCAAAGTTGCCGAACCCAATCCAGCAATATTTCACCTTTATATCTATTGTGTATTACATTATTTGACCTTCACTTTCATCCCCATAGCTCCAAAACTCTCGCTACATAGCAACATACGCCTTGCGACCATTCTTATGATCAACTGAACTTTTACATCATGCTATTAGATTCACCTCATAACTCCACTATCTATACCCTCAATAGCTGAACCTTCAGAGTCACCCTCTTGATCCCAGACGCATATATTCAACAATCCGCTCAAAGCATTTTCTAGTAGTACCAGATCCTCTCTGAAAACGGTAAGTTTTCTCTCCTAGTTCCCGATCAGGGGCATTGCGAACCTCTCAGGCTTAACTAGAATTTGAACGGTTCTCAAAAGGGTAGTAGATGCTTAAAAGTATCATTACATTGTTAACATCCACACGAATCTTCCTTTTCAAGCCCCAAGCAAAATTCAAGGTATACACACCATATCAATATCAACATCCAACCCCGCCTCTTTCATAGGCCACTCAATCCACTTCCTCAACTCTCCATCAAGCTGCCTCCAGATCCTCATCAACAACCTCTTGCGAAAATCAGCCATAAACCAATGGTCCTCTAGCGGCTCCAACAACACAAAATAATGCGCCAATAACACTAACGCACCTGGATCCCTCTTCCTCAAAAACTCTAGGTAGTCCATCGAAATTCTTGCGGGCCAGATCTGCACTGCTGTCCAGATACTGAAAACACCCTTCTCTTTCGCAGCCTTTGTCATTACAAAAGCTTGCGAAAGAGCTATCAGAGCACTGGTATAAGTTTGCATCCTCTCCCCCTCCAATCTAGACAAGACTAGTAATCCTTTTGAGATGGCGACATTTCCAAGCCACGGGAAGTGTATTAAACCTTTGAGTTGAGCGTCATGTACGGGATTTTCCAGTACAATAGGTAATGCATCGTCAAAGATGACTCGACCCTCGTTTATGATATCTGAGAGAATCCCATTTTCCATAGCGCTCCATACTGCGCTGAACATAGCGCAAGAGCCACGGATTATCCGCAACCAGTCGGGAAGGCCAGAGTCCTTCTTCCCTCTGACGAAGAGCAGGTCCTCATCTGTAGCTTCGGAGGCGTAGCAGAGTACGATGAGCAGTTGGCTAAAGGCAAGAATAGCGTTACAGTTTTCCATTGTGGTTTGTTCAATGGCGGACCGGAATAGGGGTAAAGCGAGATCTTGGTGCATAGCGGCTACTATATGATAGGACCTTCGTGATGAGGGTTTAAGATGAGCGAGATGGAGAGCTGAGCAGGCGAGAATACCATGCTTGAGAAATTCATACTCGATGGACATTAGAACGATGGTATTTCTCCAGAGGTATCTACTCTCGTTGCGTCGGCCGAGGGTGTGATAAGTGGAAGCGCGAAAATGTTTGAGGAGAGTGACATCTTGAGGGGTCCAATCTTCTGGTAAGGGAGTTTCAAGGGGACTCGAAGGGCTGCTTTTGGTTGAAAGACATTGCTCTAGCTTGACAAGAGGGGTAGAGTTGACGATAAAATAACGAAGCTGGTTCCCGCGAAAGAGAGTCTGAAGAGTGACAGGCCGCCACTGCAAAACGATTCCAACGATTCCTTGATGTGCGGTGACCCAATGGCTCTTCATACGCTTGACTGTCACACAAAGATGTGCGCACCCTTCAGCTAAACAAGCAAGGCCGCTCTCAGTGGGAAGAAGGTTTATCAGAGGCTCGTGGGGCAGTGGAAGGATAACTTCTCGTGGGTCTGCTAGAGGAAGGCCCTTTGCATATTCAAGCAACTCTTTACGCTCTGAACGGTAGATATGATGGAGATCCTTGAGATGCCGAGATATGGCAGACGGCTGGATTGCATAGCGGCATTCTTTGCAAATCAAAACTTTGTGTTGTGGCATATAGTGAAGGAGGTTCTCCCAAGCGGTTATTGACGGTAGAACCTTTTCCCGTTCCATGAAGATCAAACCTTGCAATTGCGTCTAAACTTTACAAAGCTCACGGGTTGGTGAGAATCAATGCCTGGATGGATGGGATCAGACAATTCGAGTGCAGTATAAGGACAAAGATGCTAGAGATAGAGAACAGAGGGTGCCGTTCCACGCCAACATCATGTCCATCTCTGTGTTAATAATCCGTGTTTCCTTCGCATCTTGAGCCCCACACGAAAGTGGCGCAAAAAGCTGGTGCCGTTCTCTCCTACCATTGGCTCCTTAAGGTCGCCTCTTCCTAAGTCTCGAAACTTCACCCTTGTTGCTTTCCGGAATACTCTACTACATGGTGTGGACTTCAATTGGGTAAGCATAACGAGATTACAGTTGCCGTTTTGCTCTGGCAGCAATGGTTGCAAAGCTTGTTGGTGTGGTGGCCAGTGGGGAGGGGGGGAAGCATAAATATACCTCTCGTAAATCCTGCTGTAGTTGAGAACACTCTCTTTTCTATTTTCAAGCTCCGACAAACTTACTGAGTTTTTTCAGTGCCCATTATTTCTGAATACTTTGTTGATTTTCTCTTCAATCATTTGCTCTTTTCTCAACCCCAAGTCTGAACCACAGTTCAGATAGTCTGTCAAGATCCTCTCTATCCAGTTACTCCACTCGCGGACTCGAAATGCACAACATTGTTATCCTCGGCGCAAACTTTGCCGGCACAGGCACAGCTCACTATCTCCTCCGCCATGTCCTCCCAAATCTCGATTCCTCCTTGGAAACCAGCTACAAAGTGACTCTCATCTCACCATCCAACCACACTTTCTACAAGATCGCTGCTGCACGAGCTATTCAAGGGCCAACAAAAGAGCAGCTCCAAAAACTCTTTTATTCTATTCCTAATGCTTTCACTTCCTACCCCGTGGCGTCTTTTACCTTCATCCTGGGTAAAGCAGTCGGGCTTGACGAGAAGACGCAAACGCTGACCATCAAGACGGAGAAAGAGGAGACGATACATTATAACTCCTTAATCATCGCAACGGGTACGACGAGTAATAGTCCACTCTGGACGCTGCATGACTCTCTTGCTGACACCATCTCGGCTTTTGAGGACATCAACACTCGTCTTGCCTCTGCGAAGTTGAATGATATCCTGATTGTAGGGGGAGGTGCTGCAGGTGTTGAGACGGCAGGCGAGGTTGGATATAAATTCAAAGGCAAGAGAAAGACCATAACCCTTCTCTCAGGCACTACCGAGCTTCTTCCACGATATCACCACAAAGGCGTCTCCCGCGCTGCAACTTCACAACTCTCAGCCCTAGGCGTGAAAATAACCCACAACCTGCGTGTTATTTCTACCTCACCACTTGCAGACGGAAAGACAGAAATGAGTCTGAGTGATGGTAGTAAGAAAGTAGTGGATCTCTATATCGACGCCACAGGGGGTCAGCCAAACACTTCTTTCCTACCAGTTTCCTGGCTCGACAACACACGAAAGGTAATCACTGAGACAACGACGCTACGAACACCTGTTAAAAATGTCTATGCCATTGGCGACGTTGCTTCGTTTTCACTGGGGAACATCATGGATTCAACATGGGCGATTCCGGCGTTGTGCTACTCTATTTATGAAGATCTGAGTAATGGAGGTAAAGGGCTGAAGGAGAAGAGATACAAGCAAATCACCTCAGCGATGTGCTTTATACCCATCGGAGCGAAGGGTGGGGTTGGTGCTTTATTCGGATTGCAACTTCCCAGTTGGTTTGTGTGGTTGTTGAAGTCGAGAGACTATATGATAGGATGGGCACCTGCGGTGGCGAACGGTAAGGCGTTCACTAAGCCCTAGCTGGCTGCTGGGGGCAAGGAAATATTCTGACGAGGAAACAAAGTGCGAACATTATTCCGGAAGTCTTTTTTTTACATCAGAGTTCTTTTTTTCTTTCTACAGTTACAAATAATTGATATTATACCTCGATTTCCAAACAATGGAATGTAACTTCAAAAGTACAGAAAAACCTATTTCACACACACGCAACATTTTAGCTTTGTGACACACAGTTTTAATTGCCTCAATTTGAGAAAATTGTATAAAAATTTAAGATGTAGGGCAAGAGAAAAAGGTGAAGCATGATCAACAGACGAAAGGTTTTAGATACCCATGGAGCTCATGATTGTGTGATGAATATAGAAATACTGCTCAATCAAGGAAGCTCATATTGAAGAGAACAAAAAATTACAACCGGTACACTTTAGGGATCGGTGGAGCTACTCTTGAGAGCATTAGGTCATGACTTCTCTGTCTCAGTGATACATGTCCTTCCAGCCTCGAGGCATTGAACGCCCATACTACATAACACCAAAAATTGCATCAACTAGGTAGCCGCGCAAGTTTAGTGGTTTCCGTTACGGAAACCTCAGATGCCAGACCAATGCTTCCTCCAAGACGAGCCTCTTAACACGAAAAACCTATCACGAATACCTCATCACAACTACCATCACCACATCCGCGATCTCAAATAATCATAGGTCAGTCCTCACATGCCCTTGCTGGTCACTAAAGAGGGGGTTTGTGGAGAGAATCGGCTCGTCCTTCTGCGAAAAGGTTGCAAGAGATATGTGCGGTAAATGGTGGACTTGGTATCTAATTTGCGGTCCACAGAACTACTTCAGCTTCCCTGGTAAGCTAGCCTTCTTACTTACTAGTGCAAGCTATTTCAATGTACAGGCTCGCCTTTAATATTATTTATCAAAATCTACGTGAGTTACCATTAGATATTAAAGTTTAAAATTAAGTCCATAACTCCGAAAGTTCAGATAATAAGGAATATGGGCTAGCTACTGACAAGTGGTTCAAGAGACCCGAGCCCTATGTCATTTATATATATAAGCACCCTTTGCTTGTAGATGAAATGAATTATCAAACGGAGGATATTCAACAATTTTGACCCGTATGTCTCTAAAGGTATTCAAATTCGTGGTTCTAGGGGAAGGTAAATTCTCACTTTCCTGATTATCATAGGTCATACAGGTTTATCATGAGCGTATCTCCACGATCAAGTAGCCCTGCTAAAAAATTAGTGACATGAGTCAGGGAGGGACAATCATTTTAGAAAGTCACATTTTGAGGATCGAATAATGAATATTGGACTCGGAATGGCGTAGTGTAAAGGGTTTGTGGTGAAAAGAATTCAAGGGTGTTTATTAACGGGGAAGAAGCCTGGCTATTGGTGACAGAACACCGAGTCAATTAGTAAGTGCATCTAGATACATCCTCCCCATGTAAATATCAAAACCTAGCTCTTACCATAGGCGTGAAATACAGCGCAATATTTTGCAGGTGAGTCATATGGCTTTAATGTTACCTGCCTTATTTCAATATTTGCTTGTCGAACATTCAAAGGTAGGGACTCTTCGCAGAGCTAAACATCATGTGTGTGTGGCATCTTGGAATACATAGAGATACACACTGTTTTAAGCCAAGCATTCTTACCAGCCATAAGCGTATCAAAGAATCTTTATACTCTTGGGCTTCGCAGTTTGGCGCTAATGTATTATTTTTGACAACGGTTTCTTCGCCCCGTCCATCATCCAAACCATCCCCCACAATATCCTTCATCTATACTAAAAATAGATATAAGAATGACACTACTTGCAAGTACTATCAAAATTGTGCTGTCAGGAGTATGCTGCAGCATATTAGTATACTTGTTCTTTATTTGAGGCGAAAGACAGGCGTAGTAAAACGTGCAAATACGCTTGAGCTTCAGGTTGAGGAAACTCCTTTGAAAACTATAGGTAAAGAGGAACAGACAGAAATAGCTAGAACTTAAACTCTCATAAGTTTGAAAATGATCATGTTGCTCAAACATCTAGCTATGCCACTTTGTATAAATTGGTGCGATAACTCGAATTCGCTCTTACGACTTCGCATGGCCTCTAGAATGAGGCGACGGGCAGTTGAATCGGGGGGATGCAGGAGAATCTATGAAGCATTCTAGATTTGGTTACTACCGCGAGCAAAAATACAGTATTTATGAGCCAGGTTCACAGCATTCGCATCCTTGACTAGTTGATTCAACTGTGCTTCCTTGCCTAGTTTTACTAGTGGTTCACTACTAGAGCTTCAATCACTTCTCCTTGGATTCATAACTTTGGTCATCGAAAATTTACTTAGCTATTTGGACAGAGAGATACGATTTTGAAGAAAGAAAAAAAGGTGCAATTGAGTCTTTCACTACCATCTTCCAATAAGCTATCCTTCCGCTTATATATGCTTGTACTCACTGTTGAATATAGACAACAAAGATGGGCAAGGACAACTGCTGCCTTCTACGAGTCATGATAATAGGTAGCAATAAACAGCAATAGGCAAATTTATGGACTCCAGGTCTATATATATAGCACTTCTCTCTGTAGAAATAAAAAATCATCGCTGAAAATATCCAACACTCGCCCCATGGGTGTGCACGCCCTTCTCCTCTCCAGAATATCTCCCTTCCCATGCCTCTCGCCTCTCACCGCTTTTCTCTGCCCCATCATTTCCATTGATAGGGCAGTGTTTCGGTCAACGGGTCTTGTCAGGCTCTAAATAATGCAATGTCCAATAGTAGATTCGTTGTCTGGTGTAGAATATAAGGAGCCATTAGACTAAGAGTTTCGCATCTATATAACTAGAATTTCAGAAGTTCTTGTTAGGTTTGATTGTAATATATGAGAGAAGTGCAAAATTAACTCAATAGCCTGTTAGCAACATGTTTTTACTATACCTCGTGAATCATGTTCTACGGTCTTTCACATTAATTATCACGTGAAGGTGTATTTTAGCGAATAATGTGAGGTCTCCGGGAGATTCGGAGATTAATGCATCAACACACAGTTTCAAATGTCAATTACGACTACTCCTCACTCTCTAAATTATAAACAAACATTGGATCTCACCATCCTCCGTGAGAGCCGCATCATCATGTCCAACGGGCAATGGATTTTACGAGGCTCGGCAAATAGAATCCGAAGACTTTTGACAGTCAGTGCAATTGCCACAACCAATGTCCACAAATGTTTCAATGGGCTCGAGCAGTTCATGCTTGCACCCCCAGAATTCCGGAGAGATAGGCTATACAACTGCTATAATGACAATGAAGACTATACTCAAGATATACCCATCAAAAAATTCGCAAGTACGCGGGCTACAGTTGAAAGGGAACCGCCTCGAGACCTCTCATTTATTTCTGAACGCACCCACAATACTAGAGTTTCTTCGGACACTGGAAACGATGCTGACAGCTCCTCTTGTGCCCCTGACACTACTACAGCCAACGCAGAGTTCTTGACGAAAACGCACGATACTACAGTTGATTCTCAGTTTGGTCCAATTGGATCGCAATCTCACCTACACGTTTCTCAACATGTTGGTGGCCCACTGCCTCAACATATTGCGGACGAACCTTCATATTTTTATATTCTGACAACATATATCAGCTATATGGTCTTGATTACGTTTGGCCACTTACGAGATTTTTTTGGGAAGCGGCTCAAACCTGACAATTACAAGAATTTCAAAGAGCAAGATGGATATGCTGCATTGAACAGTGACTTCGACAATTTCTACTTTCGTCGGCTGAAAACGCGGATGAATGATTGTTTCTCCAGACCGTACGTGTCGACCTATATTTTATGAACCCTCTAACTTTATTATAGAATTACTGGTGTTCCTGGTCGATATATAACGCTCCTCGACCGTAATTCTAGCGACCAAAACCAAACATTCCGCCTCGCAGGTTCCGAAACGACGACGCTGAACTTGAGCTCCTACAACTATCTTGGCTTCGCCCAGTCATTTGGTCCATGTGCAGATGATGTACATCTTTCAATTTCTACATACGGTGTCTCTTCCACATCCCCGCGCTTTGATTCTGGTACATCGAACTTGACCATCGCGGTAGAAAGAGAAATAGCCGAATTTGTGGGCAAGGAGGATGCAATGGTATTCTCAATGGGTTTTAGTACGAATGCAACTTCCTTTCCGGCTCTAATGGGCCAAGGCTGCTTGATATTGTCGGACGAGTTAAATCATGCCAGCATTCGAGTGGGAGCAAGACTTAGTGGAGCAATAATAAAAAGCTACAAGCACAATGACATGGCAGATCTGGAGCGTCTGCTCCGTGAAGCAATAATTCAAGGTCAGCCAAGAACGTACAAGTCATGGCGAAAAATTATGGTAGTCTGTGAAGGCTTGTTCTCTATGGAAGGAACAATTGCAGATTTGCCTGGCCTTTGTAATTTGAAGAAAAAGTACAAATTCTACCTATTCGTGGATGAAGCACACTCCATTGGAGCTCTTGGGTAAGAAATTCTTTCTGTCGGTTTCTCCAAAGCTAATCCATGTAGTCCTCGTGGAAGAGGTGTCTGTGATTACTTTGATATTGACCCTACGGAAGTGGATATTCTCATGGGAACTTTTACTAAATCTTTCGGTGCAAATGGCGGATACATAGCTGCAAACAGGGAAATTATCCAAAAGCTTCGAGTAACCAACGCCGCAATGTACTATGGTGAATCCACCGCACCTCCAGTTTTAATGCAGATCTTGTCTTCACTTCGTCAAATTACATCAACAACTGCCGGGTTGGAACGCTTGCAACGCATAACTTTCAATTCTCGATACCTTCGCCTCGGACTAAAACGTATGGGGTTCATTGTGTATGGACACAATGATTCTCCTGTTATCCCGGTGATGTTATATCATCCTGGAAAACTGCCTGCCTTCTCCCGAGAAATGCTGAACCGAAAGATCAGTGTCGTGGTCGTTGGGTATCCTGCCACACCTCTTCTTACAGCACGTGTTAGGTTCTGCGTCAGTGCTGCACACAATAAGGATGATATGGATCGGGTCCTGAGTGCCTGTGACGAGATTGGGGATCTCCTCGACCTCAAATTTAGCACGGGTACCATGGGTGGCATTGAGGTACTCTCTGGAGATGGCGATTTCCGTGATCCCAAGGCAATCATACACAGTGGAAAGCTTCAGAAGCCGGTTCCTCCACGATGGAACCTGAAAGATGTCCTTGCTAACGGCGTTAGTGATGCAAAGGATAGACTCCACTAAATCATAAACCAGGGGTACCTGGAATATATTACTTTGCATAGACTGACAAGCTTTTGCCGCCTCGGCGAGATGAGAGAGCAAGATACCCAACTCCTAAGTGATTAATCAATCAGAACATGTAACCATACCCCCAGCATACGGGTTTTAATCTTTTCTAATTACTCATGCTTTTCAGACCATTGTGATGCTAACTCCCCCAAGACAAAATTAAAATGCGAAATCTAACCTGTTTGTCCCATCCTCTTTGCGAAAATTTGATTTGCCGAGAAATAAGCCAGGGAATAGGTATCTGCCTTAGCTAAGCAATCCTTTCCCATCTCCCTTATTTGGTCCTAGGTCCTTTTGTGTAATTCTTCATTAGTTAGGTGGACATAGAAGCTTTATTCTCACTGTGGGGTAGCTTCTAAATACGAAGGTTCCGTTTCTCGATAACGTATACTCTGTTGGAGTTGTCTTCTTTTCATCCACCATGTAATCCTTATCTCAAAATGCAACATCTCTCCCCCTATCTATTATGAACTTGGAGGCTTTAAGTCATAGAATCGGGTTACAAAACCACCAACACCTTGGATTCATAGTCAGTTACCAAACTCACTGTAGGATGCATTCAAAATGCGAATGAATGGACATACCTTCAACATCGCGAAGCTTTCACGAGAGTTGGTGGAGTCTAGCTCGGCTCAATCGGTAGTGCCATCAAGAAAGCGAATACAAGCACTCTGTTTAAAGACTGACGGCTATACAACTTGGGGATTCTGCCAGGAACATTTATTCTAGAGAACTAAGAAATAAGTGGCTCTCTTATGATTAGACAAAAGGCTTCAAGGAATTGCGTAGATCATCGTGACACTGGTAACATTAAAGATAGTGTCAGTATCAAGGTTCGAGAGGAGATTATTGGCACTATTAGTATTTTGGACGAAAGACATACCAGGATCATGGTGTTGCGGGGGGCTGCAATGGCTGCCACCGTATGAAGCGCAATGTAAGCGAATTTTCAACGATCTCCTATATACTAAGTTCAAGAAGACCCTATTCTATCCTTTTGTTTTTATGGATGTTTAAATGACCATTTAAGACTACGTCTAAGAATGAGATGAGGGGAGTAAACAAATGGGGCATGAAATGTATTTAGGAGCCACATGCTCTAAGTATGTTCATCATCAATCAATGATGAGGCGCGCTCTATCCTAACTTTCCTCTACCAATTTTCTCATTCTGCTCTTCATTGATTGCCAGCTCTCACCTTTAGCTTCCTTTAGCCCTCCTGCATATTTGGCTTGTCCTATCTATCTCAGTAAACGGTACGAAAGCATCACTTAGGCCTTTTTGAATATTGCTCACCTAATCCAAATGGCTTCATATTAACAGAAATATTCTCCCACATTCCAGCATGAACTACATAGGTTTCATGCATAATTCCAAAATTTGTATGTTTCAATTTCAAATACCAGTCCCAGCCTTTTCGGTGCTGGTCGCCTTGTGCAAATCTCTGAAGTCCTTCAATACTTTTCCAGTAAGAAATTACTGATATTGTATTATTGGTACTGTCATCTGTAGATATCAGAGAAGAAGTCTTGCCAAGATCTAAACTATCAGCTGGTCAATTAGCAATGGCCACATATCCAACTAAAATATTAGGATGAATAACTGACATCCCCATTGACTATA
This sequence comes from Tricladium varicosporioides, assembly GCA_021365295.1. Lineage (NCBI taxonomy): Eukaryota > Fungi > Ascomycota > Leotiomycetes > Helotiales > Tricladiaceae > Tricladium > Tricladium varicosporioides. The sequence goes on along the minus strand of JAJTIW010000034.1, from coordinate 458,641 downwards.
ATTGGTGTCGGCATCGTTCCACATAGATTCTATGAATTTGCCAACATTCCCAAAGTCCGGTGCAAGAATGCCTAGTGGGGTACTGGCAATGATCAGTCTCAAAACTCCCGCTAGTCTTTTGAATCTCACTCATTTAGGCGTACGCCTAAAATGAACACTACAAGTTCTCTGCTTTTTGCGATGTTGGGAGTCATATCACCGTCATTCACGACCCTTGCCGTTCTTCTCCCTCGGCGGCCGCCAACATAAAATGGGTCTTTCAGTATCCCAGAGTACTGGAGGAGCAGTTTGACGATGGCATACGCAATTATTCCTAGTACCGGAAGTGTTACAATGCGAGAAGGGTATACAAGAAACAGCAGTGCTTGAAAAAATGCACCGACAAAAATTAACGAAGACAATGCGAAATTGTCGCGGAGAATATGTATGTCGTCCGCTGCCATATTCGATACCACAAAGAGATAGACACTGAGAAGGGGATGTATTGGGGAGGTGGGTTGAATATTGGAACAAGGAATATTTGTTGCAGGATGAATGTACGCAAGTTCCGCCAACAATATGTAAGTTTGAGGCGCATTTATCCAGATAACCAACCAACATTCAGGACAAGCCTTGCTCGGGTTCAGTAAGCCAATGACATGATATTTTAAGCCTCGTAAAAGAACTTGCACTCGGGAGTGCAAATTATCCTTTTCAGGCCAAGTTTGCTTGTTCTTTGTCAACTTTCCAGTGCAGATACTGTAATGGCGAAGGACAGCTCCGGACAATTTCCCGCTTCACAATACAAAAGTCAATTGAGTTAACTCAACCTACGGTGGTAGATATATTTCAATTGCTCAAAAGTCTCAAATACTTTTTATACCATATATAAATAAATATTTCCTTGATGATCCCAAGGTTGACCACCCACCTCATTTCACAAACCTTGGATCCCAACATCTCTTCTCCTCAGTTTGCATAGTTGTCATACCTTCAATAGCCTCGCAGTCTTCCAGCGTCAAATAGTCAACGATCCTAATCGCATCTAAATTGAAGGTAAGATGTTTCCTGTCGACTGACCTCACTAGAACACCCCAATCCCTTCTCATTGCCCAGGCCAACACAACCTGAACTCTCGATATCACCAGCCTATCTGCAATCTCATCAATAGCATCTCGTTCTTCCTTAAGAAGCAGTTTCCCTTCAGCAAGTAGCGCATATCCAGTAATTTTGACTCTATGCTGCTTGAATTGTTCGTTGATGGTCGCAGCGTCACGCCAATACCAAGGATGTATTTCCATCTGTACCCATGCATCCTTAAACCCAAATTCTGACTCGTCCACTAATTCTTGTATATGCGCAACCGTAAAATTACTCACGCCGATATTCCTCACCAAGCCCTCCTGCTTTGCTTCATTTAAAACTTTCCACGCTTCAAACCTCAATTGCTTGTTGATTGGACTAGCTGCAGGCTTTCGGGCAAGTGCCGGCCAGTGGATAAGATAAAGGTCGAGGTATGGTGTTTGCAGCGCCGAGAGGGATTTAAGAAGTGCTTGTCGGGGAGATTTCATGTCGTATGGTGAGACTTTTGATGTGAGCCAAAGGTCTTGTCGTGATACTCTTTTGTTTGAGGAATTAGAAGGGGTGTTGTATAGTTCTTGCAGGACCTCGCCAATATCTTCCTCATTGTGGTAAATTCCGGCCGTGTCGATGTGGCGGTAGCCAAGTGAGATTGCTTCACGGATTGAGGACCTCACTGCTTCGCCTTTGAGACGAAATGTCCCCAAACCAATTGGGGGAATGCCATCCATCGATATACTGGAGTGCTAAGTTTAGTGAGTTGGAAATAGTTGATGATATTGCCCCACAAATCAAATGACAAAGTTATCTATGTAGCATCCGTAGTAACCACTCGGAAGTGTCACATACACCCTCAAAATGGTAGCTAAATCGAATTTTCGAGGTTGCAGATGTTCATGTCAAAGCTGAATGTACAGTTTACGCCCTTCGTGTGACAGCCTTGACTAGAGGGATTGAGGAGGAGCACAGCCACTTCATTATGACTCGCCAGTGACACCCTGGAAATTTCTACAAAACTCGGGGACTCGAAGCTACGATTTCTTTCCTACATGACCCTAATATCTCCTACCAGCCCTTTGATTTACAATAATCGGCAAACGAGTTGAATAGTTGCATTCTCTTTGTTGAACAGTCAATTTTGTGTGCCAAGGTTTCCACTGTTTTTCTACAATTAACACTACCCCACGCCGTTCCAATTGTGGCCTTTGCGTGTTATTTAAAAAGAAAAAATCAGACATAAGGATCGAAGGCACGAGCTCTTCTTGTTATTGAAGCGTATAAACATCCGATCAAGACAAATCACGATCAAAATAAGTCGCGGAAAATACAGCACGGAAACAGCTCCAGCGAACACTATTTAAAAAACGGATTAAAAAATCAACAAGGACACTTCAACAGCTATTATGCATACAGTAATGGAAAAGGATTACATTTTTGATGCTCTTGAGGCGCCTCTCATGACATATAAACGCTCTTCATCGACATTGTCAGCTGTCTCTAACTCATCGAATGAACAGGAAAGGAGATCGTCCATTCATGCCTGCAGAGAATACAGCTTTAAAGAGCACCTCGAAACCTTACAATTGGTTAGAAGTGGAGATTTATCGAATATCAAAGCAATCCTCGCGCTTCCTCGCCGCCGAAACAAGTCTCAGCGCCCTCTTGCTTCACAACTTGCGAAGGCTGCATACCCAGAAATGACAGAGCTTGCTGGACTCATTCGATACGAACAAGTAGTACTTCCGGCTAAGTCAGTTGTTCGTCAAGAGGAGAAAGCACGAGTCTCCGCGCAGCTCGCCCCGAAAAGCAACTCTGGTGGAAAGCTTCTAAGAATTCAGGGACCCTGGGCCGGACAAGATGTCGACCCGCTGGACTTGAATGGACCGAAAGCCGTCCCAATGCCTGTCGAAATTGGCAGCACCAAAGACTTTGATCCTATATTCAGCTTCCTTGCTGACGATAGACCATTTTGGAACGATAGCGATACTCCTACTATTAAACCCAACTTTGGAGATCTCAAGAACCAGCAAACAAAACAAGGAAAACGAGGCCTCGAACTAATCTGGAAAAATCCAATTGTTGAGTTCCCTCGCGGAATAATCTACGAAGATGGGCGATTGGACTTGTGCAAAAAGGTCGTAGGACCAACGCACATTGGAAATCTAATGAAGTCATTAGAACCGAATCATCATATCAAGCACTTCCTGCTCGGAAATAATGCCATATCAACAACCGGAGCCAAGGAGATTTCTGACTTTATTGCGAAGCATCCAAATCGTATGGAAACTTGGTACATCGCTGGCTGCCACATAACCCAGCACGGCCTTTCACTTCTGGTTCCGCAAATCATCAAATCATCAACAATCACGAATTTGTGGTTCAAACGAAATCCGTTTGGTCCAGGTTCAGCCCAACTTCTTGCAGAATTGGTCTTATACACAAAGAATTTGCGGACTTTGGATCTCGAAACAACCGAGTTGGGCGACCAAGGAACGGCTGATTTCATCGAAGCCATCACGGGAAAGCCGTCGTCACTACGTAACATCTACTTGAATGCAAATGGAATTGGTCAAACGGCTTGCAAAAGTCTTGCCAAATACCTGGCGAATCCTTATTGCCGGCTTGAGAGTCTCTTTCTCTCCACGAATCCTATTGGTGATGCAGGAGTTGAATTTCTCGCCCCTGGTGTGGCAGCAAACAAAACTCTGAAAAGAGTGTCTCTCACATCTTGTGGGCTGACAAGTCAAGGTGTTGTATGCCTTTTATCAGCTTTTGCAATAAGTGGGATTTCTCTCCATACTTTGGATTTATCTGCTTCCCAAACTACGACAGTGCACGGGCAAAGATTCAACTATATTGACGATGGTTGTATCGAAGCGCTGAAAGAATTTATCAAGTCCACTTCCTTACGGTATCTAGATCTCGGTCGAACCGTGTTTACACTTGACGGAATGGAATCAATCCGTTCTGCAGTTTCTCACTCTGAGCTCGTCTTCTTTAACATGAACCGTCTGCAAATTCAAGGCGCAACCAAATCCCTAGGAGAAGGAACGCCCATCCTGGATGTCGTCCCAGCCGTCAAAACTTGCTCGCTCGCAGTGCGGAATCAGCTCGTTAAAAATCAGCAAAAATATTTCCCACATGTTGAGAAATACGATGACTTTCTAAACGGCGAAGGGTTGAGATTTTTGAGAAATACATCTGATGTGCGCAAGATTGACTCGATGTATCGGACTCGGGATAAGAGATTGGGCTTGGCGATGGATTCCAAATGGGAGGAGGGGGATAAGACTTGGAAGTTGATTGTTGATGATGCTGAGAAATGGGAGAAAGGACTCTGTTGAGAATATTTTATTTAGCGTTCATCTAGTTTCAGGAGAGATATTCACGGAGTATCATTCCATTGATTATCTCTATACATCTAAATTTCGTCATCGTTCCTTTGACCTCAAATCTGAGCTCCTCTCTATCACCTATTGAAACTGTTCTATTGAATGATTATAATCCTTCTCAAGCCCTTTCGTGAAATCAATGTTAAATACCTTATGTGGCACCCTCTCCAAATTCACTGTCTTGTATACCCTTTAGCACAGAACTCGCTGCAGGAAATCGATCAAGTAATAATCAAAAGTATACTCAAAAGTGAAGCGCTGTTATATACCATAAACCCGGAGTACGGACGAGAAGACAATACACATCAGCTAGAGTGGTATGAGTATTTAAGTTGTCAATAAATTCCCACTGATTCAAAGAGCTGATTTACATTGGTGGCAATATGCTTCAAGTGTCTGAGTCGTCCCAGAATTTAAGGGTGGAATTTAAGGTATTTGGTGTTGAACCAATCCATTATCAAAACGATTCCTGAAAACCCGGGTCAAACATTCCGGTCATGGCCATCTTCAAGGCTGTTGCGAATCTCCCATATCCCTAACAAGTGGCTCAAATAGCTTTGGAAGTATCTCCTCCGCATCTCCTAAAAACAAAAAATCACCTCGTTCCATCCTGCCTACGCTTCCTAATTCCACCTCACTAGCATTGACCACCACGACTCTCGCACCTCTCCTTCTTGCCTCCTTGATATAACTAGCGGCTGGATAGACGACCGCCGTAGTACCGACCACAAGCATGATATCGAGCTTTCCATCCTCAGCATCCATCCACTCGTCAGTTTCCTTGAGCATGGGTTTGTCGAGGCCCTCGCCGAACCAGACGACGTCTGGTCGAAGGAGATCGGTTTTGCATGCTGGGCAGTGGGGGAGCGAGGAGCGGGGGAGAGCGGGGGTGTGGGTTGGGGATAGGAAGGAGATACGGTTGTGGAAAGGCTCAGAGGTTGACTGAAGGATGGTTGAGACTTTTAGGGGATCTGTAATGAGAGAGGGGTTTATGGGGTCTAAGGAGTTGTCTCTTTCTGTATACGGGCAAGAATTGCATTTTAGGTTGAAAAGGGAGCCGTGGAAGGGTTTTAGTTGTTCTGAAGGATGGCCAGCTCTTTGAGAGAGTCCTGTGTTTGTCAGCCAGATGAAATCAAAATCAATAAACCGGTTGAGCTTTAATATTTTATCCAAGCTAGTAGGGCTCGCTGTGAGGAACTCGGATGAACTAAGATGCCCCTAGAACCGAAATATGAGAGGACATACCATCAACATTCTGGCTCAAGCACATGAACCTCTCCTTCCCTATTCTCCTCGCCAATTCTGCCAAAGCATGATGTCCCTTATTAGGCTTAGCAATCAAAGCTTCATGTCTTCTCGCCGCATAGTAAAGCCAGCAAAGACCAGGATCACACTCGAAAGCCTCCTGTGACGCTATACTTTTGACCTGATAATTATGCCATAGTCGTCCGTCTCCACGAAAAGTCTCTAGCCCGGAAGAAGCAGAGAGACCTGCACCAGCCAGACAAAGAATACGGTCAGATGCCGTAAGAAGCGTATGGAAGTCTGGGATTGAGGTGGACGCCTGAGCTGTTGGTGGAGGCTTTTGGGGGCGAAGTGAGCCGAAAGATTTTAGGTATTGCTTTGTTGGATCTTGGGTAGACATTATGATATAAAAGTGCTAGAAAAATTAAAGGTAATGCTTGCTGTTGTAGATCGGAATAGCGATTATTGTTGGTGTTGGGTTTGCTGTTTAGGTACTAGCTTTGAATGCATGTATAAGGCACAGGCTAAATTGATAGGCTTGGATGCGACTACGAAACGGCTCTGCTGAGACGCGGGTATCCTTTAGTAGCTAGCTGGGAAATTGGTAGATTGAAACTTTATTGAGGTAATTGGAGGCCTATACTATAATAGTGTTCTTCTCTGAATCCTTGTCATCCGTCCTATTCGTATCATCCAACAATCCAAGCCCATCCATCTCCCTCAGGGTATACTCAACCAAGTAACTTTCATCAACCAACTCCTCCATTCTCTTGTAGTGCCTTTCGGTATACACTCTCAATATATCTAAGACTTCCTTTACACTTTTGTCCCCCTTCCCACCTTTGACCTTGAGATTTGACAATCGTGATGCTGGGTAGCTCTTTACCAATGTCCAAAGAATTCGTTGGGCTACAGGCGCAGTTCGAGCATTCGTGTTCCAATCGCGAACACGAAGAAGAAGTGTAAATATTTGATGGTCAGAAAGCGAGGTGAGGACTTCGTCGACAGCTTTAAGACCACATAGACTCCCTTTCTCGGGTGTGCCGGCAGTGACGACAGACGTGAAGAGTGATAGAAGACGACCTGGGTGATTAAGCTGAAGCGCAAGTGTAATTGCCGATCGATAGGACCCAGAATGGATATAATTTTGCAACTCTTGTTCCTGTTCTACAAACTGCGTTGCTGCAGCTGTAGTCGCTGCTTGGGTCTCCGATGTTGTATCCTTCCAGAAACTGATGGTCGAGTCTCCGCTGCCAGAAACAACCATGTTGGTATCAGGATGGACAGCAAGCGCCCAGACACGATCTTCATGGTTGTCTAGTGTGCATTCTGACTCGCCTGTACTTGCATCCCACACCTTGACTAAACCATCACCCCCAGCACTTGCGACATGCACATGCCGTCTTCCCCGATCCTCAGGTTTTGGAACTCTGAGCCAAGCAACTTTGAGAACACTGTTAGTATGTCCTTCGAAGGTTCTTAAGCAGCTGTAATCTGACAAGTTCCAGATCTTGACGGTTTTGTCTCCGCTTCCAGTCATTATCAGGCCCTTACCAGCTGCCGGCCCACTATCCCCAATGATATTTGGCATATCCTTGGGCGCAAACTTCACTGACCAGACACCTCTCCTATGACCTCGCAAAACGCCTTGCGCCTCACCCTCTTCTACGGTCCATATTTTTACTGTTCGATCTTGTGAGGCAGAAGCAAAAAGCTGGGCAGTATGATTTATGTCTAAGGCATTTATGTCCTTATCATGCGCTTTGCGTGTGTACAACGCCCGAGGCGCCTTTCGAGCCATATTAACAGCTTGTAGAGAAGGAACATCCCATCGCTTGATCGTCCTGTCTTGCGAACCGGTGAGAAGATAAGCTGGAGGGTGCTCAAGTGGATATTTGTAAGCTGCCGATGACTCCGGAGGAATGGTATGAGGTAGCCCAATAGCACCTAGCGATTCTGCGTGTCCTTCAAATGTTGCATAGCACGTAAATGAGTTGTTTACAGGATCGACTCTCCATAATCGTGCAGTATTGTCCTTAGCACCAGTCGCAATCCAATGCCCGGACCAGTCGATATCGAGGCACAGTATAATATCATCATGCCCTCTCAACTGCGCAATATCTGCTCCAAAGTAAGTTGTTACCTCAGATCCCTCTTCAGAATTTGCCAGAGAAACTATTCTAATATCTTCGGAATTGGTCGCTAGCGCAAGAAGTGATCGATCAGGGAGAAGGAATCCAAGGTCAATGATTTCGTCATGGGTCCCAGATATCCGCCGTAATTTTGCTAATGGAGGGATTGTATCTGCAGATCCAAGGCCTTCAAGTGATGATGTGGAGTGAACGACCATGGTATGGTCAGATTGGATAGACAAGATGAATCCCAACCCAGGAATAAGGATACCGTCAACTATTGCGTCTGCTTCCGACTTGGGTGATTGAGTATGGGTAATTTCGCGACCATTTTCCGTCTGCCATATTCTAATGTTTCCGTTCACACCTCCGGTAAAAGTTAGTTGTCCATTTCCAACGAAGCCCGCTGTTTCCACCTCTTCTAGCACAGGCACAACTTTTCTGACCTTCCAAGTTCTCGCATCCCACCACATGACAGTCTTGTCTCTACTTGCAGTCAATAAGGAATTCTCCTCATGAGAATAACACAGTGCCCGAACGTCGGAAACGTGTGAATCCAAGATAGAAGAACAGCTTCGTTTATAAAGATCCCAGATTCGAACCTTCCCATCTTGACTTCCAGATGCTAGTCGAAACCCTCTTGCCGACTCACTAGCAACCGGCTGTTCTTCACTACTCTTTGCTCTATCCTTTTTTCGATTTCGTATCGATATTCCCGTCTCCCCATCTATATTGTTTGCGACTAATTCAAAGAAATGTAAAGCGGAAATTAAAACATTTGGTCCCCGGAATGTATGCGTGACGTATCCTCCCTGTATATCCCATACCTTCACGACTCCATCTGCAGCACCAGTAGCTAGAAGAGTACTTGTCTGGTCCACTGCGAGAACTATAACGGGTGTTGCATGTGGCTTTAATGTCCGGACAAGTTCATATTTTATGTCGGCATTGGAATTTAAGGATGGTTTGAGGGCGTATATTCGCATAGAAAGGGATCGGGAACATATTATCAAGTGTGAAGCAGAAGGAGTTACTAGTCGGAGAGTTAGTAATCTGTTGGAAAACATGATAGTGGGGTATACAAGTCAGAGTAGAAATCAATTCGCCGTCCTACGCAAGTGTTAGTGAGCGTCACAATTACTTTATGAAGGTATACCTACTCCCTCAATCCGTGCAAGCTGCCGCCCCGTGTTTAAGTCTGTTAAAAGGGCATCTTCACCGAGGGTTGTTGCAAGAATGCGCCCGCTATTATCGAGGGCGACACTGCCGCCGGTGTATATTGGTTGGATTGTACGCTCGACCTCGAAAGTAGTCTGGTATGGCGACTTGGTAGCCATGTTTAACGAGGCGAAACTTTATCGTAGCTGTGGCATTGGGCGTCTGTTTCTGGAGTATATTTTTTTCGTGGTGTTGAAAAATATTTTGGAGCACGATAAGCTTAATCTTAGCGTCCCATTCTGCCACTGTCCACCGCTATCCTCAAAGCTTCAAGGTTAGCTCCAGGGACAAAGACTCCTTCCTAACTTCATTGGACTGATACTCTATTCACTTTGTACGAATATATGGGTTAATATATTGATACTGGAATGCCACCCTGCAGCCTCCAGATATCCACCCTCTCAGATCTCACACAAGAATATGAACATATAATAAGCCGCAAACCTACTTTGACATGGGGCGGCTGGAGTCGTTGACAGCTCTGGCCTTGGTATGTTTCTGCCCTCGAATTATGCCTAGACGTTTCTCGGCATCATCGTATGCTGTAGTCTGCTCTATTCCTACCGTAATGAAAATTAGTCCTACCGAATGTTGCTAACTGTTCCAGGGCCGAGGTCCATACGAGGATGAGATTGTAGAAGGATCAGGTCCTGGACCACAGTCTAGCGGACAGCAATACAACGAGCATGGCCACCCTCGAAATCCAGAGACCAAACGAAGAGAGCGGGAACACGTGCGAGCGGCAAACGAGGTTATGCAGGTCACTGGTGTGGTGGAGGATTCGAATGCGGCCAAACTCAAACAAAGCCAATATCAAATCGAAAAGAATATGGAAACATTGACGGGCTTAAGATTGATGGAGCTCGGCCGTGGAGTTCTTGTGACAGGAGTGTGGGGGGTTCTGGGTCTTCGAAGGAGAATTCTCTTGTACAGGTCATACGCAGAAACGGGGCTTCTCCAGATTATCCAGCGAGAGAGGGCAGAGCATAGCATGCTGCATGTCTTTGGTGCTGGTCTCCCTGCAGTCCTCGCGTACCACTTCGCAGACTGGGTCCAATTTATAGGTGAAAACATTATCGATAATTACTGGGAAGAGGACGAGGACACCCAGGAACAGAACAGGAAATCAGGAGGCAAAGAGTTGACTACAACCCAATTGCGAATTAAGGACGTCCTCCAGCTCTCGTAAGTTTGCCTCTTGTATTAATGATGTTAACTGATACCCATAAGCCTCGAAGTAGGCTTCTGTTATATCACCCTTCACCTACGAATGTTCGCCATGCTCCAACAATTAGGTCTCGTCCCTTCTTCTCAGTTACTGCCCACACTACGATCCTTCCTCCCTTTTTCCAAAGGCTCCCCCTTACGGATACCAAATATGCCATTAAAACCAACAAACGTTGTCTCTTTCACGTCTGCGCTGCTTGCATCAGCTACACCCATGCTTGTAATCCTATTCATGGGTAAGGTCAAGTTTTTGGCCTCACGATTATTGTATCGCCATATATACACATCTCTGCCTCGCCCTCATGGTGAAAGTATGTTCTCAGGAATGGCGGTGGAACCCCCGACTGCCGAATTTGATACCCCAGACCGAAGAGCAGAGGAAAGACCTGCTTATAGAGCAGAAGATCAGCCAACACTGCGAGCCCTTGAAGGGTTGCCGGCCCTCGAAACCTCGGAAATACGCTCTCGTCAGCCGGAGAGAGATTCTGATTCCAGCGTGGCCGATGATAGCGAGACTCATCCGACATTAATTAGCTTTGATGTAGAGGCTACTGAAGCTGTGGAGAGTCCCCAAGGGGCACATGGAACTTGGTCAGCAGAATTACGGAGTGCGAATGAACCCAAACAATCGGATGAGCCTAGATATCGTGTTACAGGGCTAACCGTTCTGCCTCCAATCATGGCAACGGAAGGCCTCAGAGAAATATTTGCTGGGATCCTTGTCATCCCCTTCGAAGCATTGATGGTACGAGTTCTAGGCCGTGCATATCGAGCGAGTGCAGGTATGAACGTGGGAGATATGTACCCATTGACAGCTGGTATTCGTGCCCTGGGCTACGTAGGCTTCGAAAATATCTTGGAAGCACTCACCCTACAGCTTGGAATTACTGGTATAGTATGGGTTGGTTTCACTGTGGGTTCACAATGGTGGGCTAGAAAGAATCATTCGGGATCTGAAGACGCAGACACTAAATGACGGAAGCGCCAGATGTATCCCAATAATGAATGATGCCCTAGTGGAGCTAAACAAACCACCGAAGAATTTCCAATACTTCTAGCGCGACCACCTGCAACACTACGATTTCAAGAACTGGACTATCCGGCGGCAGAAGTCGGAATTACCTACAGGACAGGAAAGGTAATACCCATCACAGTATACAAAAGGCATGTGGTGGAAGACTACACGCAACAGAAAGGTTCAACACCGAATGGATTCGCGAAGAACTTCCGCTAGGCGATATATCTGACTCGGAAGAAGACACGAAGATTCGTCTGAGAAAATTTTGGCGTAAAAGCTTGATGCTTTCTGACGAGGGAGTGGCTGCACTTGGCTAAAGCTTAAGTGGGCTTAACATTTGGTGGTCCAAGAACTCCCTATGCTTTTCACTAATCCTGCCGTCGGCCAATCCCCAACGCCAACTTGCGTTTTATATCGACCTTTCGGTGTCTTTGTGGATCAACATCTTGCGCGGTTCTTTTGCGGCTCTAAATTTGCGGGTCTCGTACAGGGTTGGAGCACGAAAGTTTCAGCGAGGACTAATCACCTCTCTTCAAAAAGTGCTCCATAGGAATCCGACACTCGCCGATTAGCAGACTGACGTCAAGTCCTATCCTTGTAGCAGCTCTACTACCGAAGTTCATCCAAATCTCCTACCAACACACTTCACTACAGCTCACCATGTTTGGTATGTATGGAGATGTGGACTTGCTGGAGGGAGGGGCCCCCGAGGGCAGATTTGGAGACTTGGAGTCGGTTGGAGTGTTGGGGATAGTCCCAGTCCGTCATTTTGTCTCCATTTTTGTGTCCTTGACCTCGACATGCCCCACAGCTAAATCTTCACATCTAACCTAGAGCTTCCTGTTATATGGGCTGATCAATTGTTAAAATCACAAGATAATTAAATCTGAAGGATATAAATGCATCCTTTAGCCACCTTTGCAGGTCCCTTTAGTTTTACCTGTGTTTAGCATTGTCTTCACCCACTGCTGATATCTCTACCTTGCTCCTTGCTCATCAATACCTTGTTACCAATCATCGTCATGACAGACCTCAAATCTTCAGGGACGGATGCTATCAGCTCTACTGAACAAAGTGAAGTCACCGTCCTGGCTAAGAAAGTCGCAATGGCAGATGACACCAAACCTGAAATCGACGAGAAGGACATTGGACGGCCGGCCGATCCTGAGAGAAGGCAATCTCAGAAGTCTGTGTACAGCAGCAGCGGTCGGAAAGTATCAGAATGGGAGGCACTTCAAATGGTGGCTGCTGGCGATCTGGAGACCATCAATCGAGAAATGGACGACATTGAAGCAGATTTGCAAACGATGAACATCAAATCGACTTGGTATAAACCTCAATTGAGATTGAACGATCCCAGATACTTCACTTGGCTTCTCGTTGGTAAGTCTACGGATATCCGCTGCAGCGGGGGGGTGCTAATGAGGCAAAAGGGTTTGCCTCCATGGGAGGTCTTCTCTCTGGTGTTGATCAATCTTTGATCAGCGGTGCTAACCTTTTCATGCCATCTTGTAAGTAGTTTTCGTGGATTTATTTAATTACTGCTAACTGTGTCAAGCTCTTAACCTCAACACCAAACAAGTGAGTTTGGTCAGCTCAGGTGTGCCTCTAGGCGCTGTTGGTGGTGCTCTCATCCTCGGTCCATTGAATGAAGCTGTTGGGCGACGGATGGCAATCATCATTTCTCTCGTCCTCTACACTGTTGGCGCCGCCCTCGAAGCAGGAGCCATCGATTTTGGGATGATGGTCGCAGGCCGTATTATCCTTGGAATGGGTGTCGGATTGGAAGGTGGAACTGTCCCAGTTTACGTTGCTGAGTCGGTTTCGAGAAAGTATCGTGGAAATCTCGTCTCCCTCTATCAATTCATGATTGCTTTGGGAGAGGTTTTCGGTTATGTCATTGCTGCCATTTTCGTCAACGTCAAGTCCGGAAGTTGGCGATACATGCTAGGCTCCTCTCTGGTTTTCTCTACGGTAATGTTTGCTGGCATCCTCTTCATGCCTGAATCTCCTCGTTTCCTTATGCACAAAGGGCGAACAACGGAAGCCTGGCATGTGTGGAAGCAAATTCGTGGTGAGGATGCGGAAGCTCGAACGGAATTTTTCGTCATGAAGTATTCAGTTGCTGAAGAGTTCACGAATCAGGAGAAAAGTGTTAACAAACGATTCCCATGGATGGACTTCTTCACAGTTCCCAGAGCCAGACGCGCAATCATCTACGCAAACATTATGGTTTTCCTTGGGCAATTTACTGGTATCAACGCCATTCAGTACTACATGGCCACGCTTATGCAGCAAGTTGGTTTTGATGATAAGAACTCTGTATTTATGTCTCTTGTTGGAGGTGGCGCTCTTCTCCTAGGCACAATTCCGGCAATTTTCTACATGGAAAAGTTCGGACGCCGATTCTGGGCCAATGCCATGCTTCCCGGCTTCTTTATTGGTCTCATCATAATCGGTTGCAGTTACCTTATCCCACTCACTAATAAGGCCGGTTCTCAAGGTACTTACATTGCCGGTCTCATAATCTACGAAGGCTTCTTTGGCTGCTACTCATGTCTCACCTGGGTCATCCCCTCTGAAGTCTACCCCACCTACCTGCGATCCTACGGCATGGAAACCTCAGATGTCACTCTTTTCCTTTGCTCCTTTCTCGTCACCTACTTCTTTGCCCAGATGCAAGAAGCCATGTCCCAAATCGGTCTTACACTTGGCTTCTACGGAGGGATTGCTGTCGTGGGCTGGATTTACCAGGTCCTGTTTATGCCCGAGACCAAGAATAAGACTCTGGAGGAAATTGATATCATTTTCAGTCAGCCTACTTCACAGCTTGTTGCAGAGAACTTCAGAAGTTCTATGGTCACAGCTACGGATTTCGTCTGCTTCAGATGGGGTAAAGTCTTCTCGCCTGTTAGTGAGAGCGATATCTTCAGAAAGGAGAATGGGCATAAGAGTGAGATGGAGCCGGAGTCAAAACATGAAGAGTTGTTACATTAAATTAGCCAGGCAGACCTGTAACCACCTAGGAAGAAATGCAAGGTTCTAGGGGCCCGGGGGGGTAGGGAGGGGTAGAAAGATGTTCCCCTGAACCATGGTAAACTCGATTATCTACTATTTCGTTTTTGAGAAGCTTCTTTTTATACCCAAGCACAGGTGTATATATCAATGCTATGTAGTTTACACTCATCGCACAATTGCAGTTTTTTATATAGTCTTCTTTTCTTCCTGGGGAATCACCTTGTCAGCATCTGGGTCTTGCTTGAGTTTCCTAAATCCGTCTTTTGTCACTCATAGCATTCTTTGCTTCGTTTATTTACGTTTGTATTTCCCAGAGATGGATGATTGCTAAGAAAAGAGAGCACTAGCGTTCGATGCTCCAACGAGTAGTTTCCTGTAAGTGCAGTTTAAGCCTCTTTGGGTGAGTCGCGATCAGTAATCATCTTTTCCTACCAGAGGCTGGGTTAAATATTTCTCGGACTAACCTTTTCATGCATCTTCATCCAAGAATTGGGGAGTATCCAAATTGAATTAGCTATCTCATTGGTCGCCTTCATTCTGTGTCACAATATACTGCGCTCGGCCAAGCAGATTATGTCACCTCATTGCAGACAACAAATATAGTGGCTTTGAAATGCAGTTGATGAATAAATCGCCGCCTTGACAGGTCTGCAGGAATTACCAAACCAATCCCAAGTGGCAAGCACATCTGTGATATATAAGTAGCGCTCATTTCCCATACTTCATTCTTCTCTCCTTACCACCTTCCTCAATCCAAACTTGGCTACTCAAAGGATGTCTTCTACAACATCCAGAGAGCTCGTCCTCGTGACAGGCGCAAATGGGTTCATCGCTGCCCGGGCTATCGAAGCATTCCTCCAGGCAGGCTACAACGTTCGCGGTACCGTCCGCTCCCAAAAATCCGGTATCGCCATCCAAGAAGTCTTAAAAGAATACGTCGATTCTGGCCGATTCTCAGTTGTCCTTGTTCCAGACATCACTCAAGTTGGAGCATTCGATGATGCAGTCAAAGGTACGTAAAAGAATTTCAACTGTGAAATTCAAGCTCAAGCAGTAACAATTATACAGGATGCCACGCAATAGCCCATCTCGCCGCCCCCGTCTCTCTCTCCTTCAAAGATCCCGTCCCGGTACTCCACGGCGCAATTGTTGGCACCCAGACTCTTCTGAATTCTGCACTCGCTCACGGAAACAACTTAAAATCTGTAGTCTTAATGTCCTCAATCGTAGCCATCATCAACCCCAACGCGCCCCCACCTCCAGGCTCAGTTCCACACGTCTTGAGCGAAGCAGATTGGAACACTACCTCCGAGGATGCTGTTTCCAAGCTCGGTGGTAATGCAGCGAGCATCGATATCTACGCTGCGAGTAAAACTGCAGCTGAGAAGACGTTTTGGAAATTTAGAGATGAGAAGAAGCCGGGGTTTACGATGAGTGCGGTGAATCCCTCTCTGGTTGGGGGACCGCCGTTGATCATGCCAGAAAAGGCAGAGGGGATAAATGAGACGGTTATTCATATTTGGACGATTTTGAGCGGAGCTGAGATGCCACCAACCATGGGGACGGGAACAATGGTCGACGTTAGGGATGTGGGCAGACTTCTAGTCTTCTGTGTGAAGGAGAACGAGAAGGCGAACGGGCAAAGATATTTGGCTGCAAGCGCAATGGGAACCAACGAAGCTGTGGCGGATATTTTGAAAGAGAACTATCCGGATCGAAAGGATGTCATTATGGGTGGAGAAGACAAGGTTTGGGAGGATAAGGACTTTGATATTTCGGGAGGTCTGGATGTGAGTAAAGCGGTTGCTGCTATGGGAAGACCATTTATTGGGTTCAAGGAGAGCGTTCTGGATGCTGCAAAGAGTTTTGAGCAGTATCTATAATCAACAACTATGAGTCTCTCTGGCTCTAAGAGAAATGTAATACAGAGCATATCTAGCACACAACTTACCAATTACAATTTGGCGTCAGTTAATGAGAACCAAGGGAGAATGCTCACAGATGGTCCACAAATTTATCCTCAATATTACCAAATAGGGAATTTGAGAAGTTCTTAGATATCTTCGCTTGGTTCCACAACACATAGGTCAATCTGATTCGTCTCTTAAAATCCTCCATATCCCACTTTTGATTGGCAGTTTCATATGCACTGCCTCACAGCTGCGCCTTCACCCCACATGACACGTTTTCACACCTTCGAAACCTTTGTCCTTCTCTTGACCATCACCTCTATCGCCCGAAATAGACCCTTCTCCGTCCCCTTGTCGCTACGAGTCAGAAAACACACCTTCGGATACTCTATTCGCCATGGAGGCAGTCGATGGTCACAGCAAGGCTTGCTGTAATATTCCTCCTATCGTGGCTAAGGAGTATGAAGTGAAGGGCAAGTACGAGGAGATTGGTGGATTGAAGACTTGTAAATATCCCTCTTGTTTATAATCACTATTTATCAGTTTTGCTAACTTATTCTCAGATGTCACGGGCCCTGCTGGTGCCAAAGCAGCAATCCTAATCATCTATGACATTTTTGGTTACTTCCCGCAAACCCTCCAGGGAGCCGATATTCTGGCAACCTCTGACAAGAACCACTTTTATCAAGTTTTCATGCCTGATTTCTTTGAGGGAGAACCCGCGGATATTGCTTGGTATGTGTTTCCTCTCAATAAATCAGGTAGAAAAATGGTGACGAATGCGTAAAGGTATCCACCCGTCACTGAAGCGCAGAAGAAGGCTCTTGGCGAGTGGTTCCCGCATCGTACCCCACCAACTGGTGTTTCTAAGATTCCAAAGATTATCAATGATATTCAGTTGAAGTATGGGAAGAAGCAGTGGGCTGCTGTTGGCGTAAGTGTCTTCTCCTTCTGATCACTAACTATTAGATTGTAGAGGCTTCATAACTGATATACATACATAGTTCTGCTGGGGCGGAAAAGTCGTCTCCCTTAGCTCAGGGCCTGACACTCTCTTCAAGGTCGCCGCCCAGTCATCCCCCGCTATGATCGACACTGAAGATGCAACCAAAATCTCCATCCCCATGTGTATGCTTGCCTCTCAGGATGAAGCTGTATCTGATGTTGAGGGGTTTGAGAAAGCCCTCAAGGGAGAGAAGCATGTCGAAATATTTAAGGATCAGGTGCATGGCTTTATGACTGCTCGGGGTGATTTGGAAGATGAGACAGTGAAGAAGGAGTATGAGAGAGGGTATGCTACACTATTGGATTTCTTTGCGAAACATTTGTGAGTGTAAATTTTAGCCAGGACATAGAGCCTTCTGGCTGGACTTAAGGGTAGAGTGCGTGAGGGGCTGCTACATGTTTGTGCCTTAGATATGCTCAAGAATACTCGGCACACGTGAGCGTTCCCCTTTGGAAGGTTACATACTCGAACGGGTAAACGCAAGCGAAGCTTGTCGACATTGACTTCATGAATCTCTAATGATCTTCGTCATGTACTGTGTTACACCTTCATTTGCTCCAAACTATTGCGGATGTAAGTGCGGGCATGCCAAGTCTGCAACTTTTGCTTCCCGGGAACTACCTACGATTACTGAGCGCCCTGGCATCCTCTATGGCCTAAATTAATCCCGGAAAGGGTTGTATCTTATTCTTAGAATGCAGGTGTGCTTATTCAGGAGCTTGGCTCTCAAGCGACGAAATGAGGCGCTTTCTCAAAGCTTGGTATATAAATCAACATATTGAAGAATTCAATGAGCGAAATACTAAATTCGCGGTTTTCGGCTTGGTTTTCTCCAGTTGGAATTGGGAATTCGTAGTTATGTTGCGCCTGCTTTCACTTGTGGCATTTCTCGCCTTTTCAACAGCAAGCCGCGATCAAAGGATATGTGTTGATTATCTTATCCCAGTCAAACCGACATCAACTAATTTTATCTGGGCCAGGCCATTTAATCATAATTACGATGTAGTGGACTTTCTCAGTGATGCAGCAAGCAGGACCGCGGACACAGATTTAAATCCATTCTCTGGGGTCAAGAATCAATCAGCCTCTTACAAGATCTCGGCTACATTTTGTTCGCCGAGATCAGGAGTTGTGGACAAAAAGACCGTACTGCTTCTTAGTCATGGGTTGAATTTCGATAGAAGGTATGGGTGGTTACTTCCTGTCGTGTATGAGCTCACGAACTGTCAGTTACTGGGAACCCGACGTTTCTCCAGAAAAGTATAGTTTTGTGGATTGGGCGATTGCGAAAGGGTATTCAGTGTTCTTTTATGATAGACTTGGAGTTGGGAAGTCGTCGCCGTAATTTCTCCCTTTCTTCTATGATAACCTTATTTAAACTAATAGCCACGCAGGGTTTCGGGGTATATTAATCAAGCATCCATCCAAGTCTCAGTTCTCGAGGAAATATCCCAAGCTATCAAGTCTGGCAAGTACACAGGATCACTTGGGAAACCAAAATCTCTAGTCCTAGTTGGACATAGTTTTGGGAGTATTATTTCTTGCGCCGCTGTAACTGCCTCACCTGACTTGGCCGATGGTTTGATCTTGACAGGTATAACATATTTCCCTAAAAGTTTAATATACTAATCGGAGATTACAGGATTCAGCTTCAATGGCACAAATGGAGCAGGATTTCTTGAGGCTTTCCAACCAAGAATTGCGTCAGGTGAGGACCCAAAATGGCAAGCTCTTGACAGTGTATGTGTTCCCGATCCATTCATTCAGAAACTTAGCTGAGAATATTCTAGGGATATCTCACTGCAGTGGACATCTTTTCGAACATCAATGTGTAAAAAGACCTTCCCTCACGCATTACCGTGAACACAATAATGATGATTGACACCTAGGTTCTTCAAAGCACCTGACTACGACATAAACATTGCAAAATATGCACATAAGAATAGACAACCATTCGCCATAAACGAAGCAATCTCCGGTACACTAGTGGATCTCAAAGCATTTGAATTTCGTGGTCCCGCAATGGTATGTTATTTTTTCTTTAAATATGTCAATCATCGCTAAATCTTACAGGTTATTGCGGGGCAATATGATTTGATCTTTTGCACGGGCCAGTAAGTAAACAAATTATTTATTGTGAAGCTCTTGTTGATTTGCTACTTTGCAGGTGCGATGCCGTTATCCAGCATCCTGCCCAGGAAATATTTTCCAAGGCTAAGTCCTTCAAAGCAATCAGTTATCCAGGAGCGGGACATGGACTGAACTTCGCTAGTAATGCTACTGGTGCATTTGCTGCTATAACTGGCTTTCTTCACGAAAGTGGTTTGTGATGCTACTGAAAATCTGAAGGTTCTGATCCGTGTTAATTTGGGCCCCGGATTTACTTTTCTAGTAGAAATAGAATTTTGAAAGGCCTTCTTTACTCTTTTCAATACTCCCATTCTCCACGAACAAAATCCGCTTTGTCAATAATATGTCTCTGGCACTCATTTAAAAATCTAGCCTGTCTCGCGACCTCAGCCAGTCTCCCAAGCACCCTCCCATTACATTCCTGAAATCCATAGATCTCATACTTTAGGTCAACACTTTTACTCCATTCCCTGACATATCCACTGGCTTTTCTAAGATTATGCCTCGGCATTCTTGGGAACAGATGATGAACTGCTTGGAACTGCAGGCCTCCATGAAACCAGTCCAGCCAAGTAGGGCAATCTACATCCATCGTAGTTCTCAATTGCTGTTGTGGCCAGGGCTCATTTGGTCCGGTTCTAGTGGTAGCCATTGCAAAGTGGGAGAGCGTGAATTGACAATGAAGAGGCATGGTGACCATGTGAGAGATCATGATGAATGCAATTCGTAGAGACCAGGTGGGTATTGAAAGGTAAAGAAGAAAGTACCCGAACCAAGTCCAGAAGAAAACGTGACCCGAAATCTCGAAGAGCCGATGCCATTTATTGGATCGGGGCCCTAGATCGTGGAAAATGTAATCCCAAGATAGAACATAAAGGTTGAAACGCCCAAAGCTAAGGAAGAAGTAGTAAAGCCATGCCTGATACGGAATGAACACCTGAGCAAGTTTCGTGTATGGCATAACTTTATCATAATACGTCGAGTACAATGACTTGAAGAAGCTGGGCGAAATGGCCAGAAATGGTAAGTGTTCAATGTCAGGATCGTGAGATGGGGAGTTCGTGACGAGGTGGTGAATATTATGACTCCGTTTCCACCAGCCGAGGGAGAGACCACCGATGTGGTTTGCGACTATCATTCCAATCATGGTATCGATATGGTAACTGTGCGTAATTCCCATGTGACCTGCATCGTGGGCAACGAATACAAGTTGGTGCCAGAAACAACCCATGACTACTGCTGATGTACAATACCACCCAGCGAGCAACAAGAAGAGCATTAGTGTGAAAATGAGTACAATGCGTATAACTTCGGTAAAGTATGACCAGTAATTGCAATCAAACAATCCTTCTCTCTCCAGTGTGTCAATGAATTCTCGAAAGCTCTTGGTCATCATGTCCAAGTCCTTCTCTGGTAAAGTTGAGTTATCCGAAGTCTCTTGAATATTGTGTTCCTTCCCTGCTTGCTGGATTGGTGGAATCAGATTTGACCATTTCTGTTCCAGTATCCCAATCTGAAAACGAACCATCTTCTCCTTTGCTGCTGCGGAATGAAATCTAGCATCTTAAATCAGCATTCTGCTCAAAAGTTCTCGACTTGACTTGCTGGCCTCACGCATTGATCTCATCGGTAGCGTCCTTCCCAACCAAGTGCTGGATTGACTTTTCCCCACCTGGGTGATAATGAATCCATGCATCCAGTTTTAGCACCAGCTTCCCTAGGATGACAATCATATGACCATTTTCAACGAGAGTTTCAACATCTGATGGTGAAAGCAGCGAATTTTTCGCCATTGATAGTTCTCAATAGAGGGAGTGTACGGAAGGTAGTCTCATGAAAACTTGCAACTAGCAACGTAAATGCTTTCCTACAAAGAATCAGTGCAACAAGACGTTGGTAATATGAGTTTTGAGAACCGGCCTAACCCGCTTCTGGATAAGAAGTGCGACGAAACGGAGCCGACGGCCGCAACACGAGAACTGATCAAGGATAAGTGGTGTCTGCAGGGTAATGGGTCCTGAACCGATTTTACAGATTAGAGAAAACATAAGGAAATTTCAGAGGGCCATTAAAAACATTTATCTGTACAAACACGGCCTTAACAAGAACTCGCGTGATATAAATCGTCTCATTTAGCCCCCTGAATGTCTGCATTCGATAAGCGAGATCTTGAGAGGCCAGAAAAGAGAGCAGCCTATACTTAAAAGACAACCTGATAGCGAGGACCACTCCAATCTATGGCATACATTGATTATTGACTCGATCGAGTAATAATTGTATAGAACCTTCCAAAGGAGAACTGTGTAGTGTGACTTTAAACTCTTCTCAAGGTCTGGTTTCTTTCTACTATAATATTTTAAACAGAATAGAGTTTGTGGCCATTTCCGTAATAGAAAGTACAATGATATACTTTAGGTATCTAGCACAATATATGGGGCCAGGCTTTTCATTATACTTTTAAAGCTGGTGGTGTAAAATTTCTCCACGCTCCTACCAAATCTTGCGTGACGCGAGCCCTTGATTTGAGTAAATGATAATCAATCATTATTTAAATTGCAATATTTTTAAAAATGGTCGAGGGACAGGTAATTATCTTGAAGTGAAAATAAAATGGTTAAAGACTTCATAATTTAACTTGATTCGCAGTAGAAAAGCCCGGGACATAGAAATTCAAAAGTATTTAGTAGAACCATACTTTATTCTACTTACGCTGTCTAGGTTTCAGTGTGGTGTCGCTAAAGTACGGCGAATAGAAAACAGTACGTTTTCATACAACACTACAAACATTCCTAATAATGACGAATTGGTGGTACCCAACGAGCACTAAGATGTGTTCTTGCCACCCTAACGATGAAGTGGTGGATTATTGGGGACTGGAGAGTACAGATGGTCAATGAGCTTGTGGAGCATGGGGTTGTGCTTTCGATAGGAAAATTTGCGATCGGGGAAGCTTACAGAGCATTTAACGAATAAATGCTCCATGATTTTAGTGCATGAAGAACATAACACATTATCGCTCTAGCTACATCTGGAGAAACATTATTTTTAAACGGTGCCTGCATACAACAATAGCAATTATACTTGATGGGACTTCTCATTATTCTACTGCTAAGTTTCTGTTACCATTACAATTCAGAAGCCTGTGCAGGCATAATACATAGTTCCTTTCAGGCGTAGGGAGCCGTCGCCAACCAGGCACATCTGCTATTGGCAACTGGGTCAGTCACCAGGTTTCCGATACTCTCATCATCCAGCATGAGAACAGTTGAATTACTCTGGTATTTAGGAAAGAATGGGACTCCAACACCGTTAGGATTCCCGCTCTTGCTCATAGCAAAATTAGTGATATATCTTTGCAAGGCGGCCGCCAGAGTGGCATTGACAGGGTAGCCATCATCCAGTGTGGTGGTGTCTCCATTGAAGAAAGTATAGGCAATATCTTCACCATGGAATCCTGGAGGCACAGTAAAGTAGTAAGAATATGTCTCGTTGTTGTATGCAAGATCAAGATATCTTGAGTTGCAAGTGAACGACACTTCTGCTGTAATGAGGGATGCTCGCTGGGTAAGTGAAGTGTATGGGTATGTCCCGTCGTAAACAGGTGGGTAAACTGTTCCTAGCCAATAGTCGATTGTTGCATTTGTCGCTGCTGGGAATGTTAATTTAAGATTCGTGGCAAGATCGGCTTCCGTTGTGAGGAAAGGTGAGGTGAAAACGATTCCTTCATTTGAGTTGTGTGCTGTCATTGCCTGCACACTCTTATCAAATTTCCCTTCTGCTAAGAGCACACTTGGAGCTTTCGGAACGAAGGTACCATCAACAACTGGGCCGTATGTGAACTGGCCGTACGTGGAACGGGCAACAGTGATAGTGTTTAGCCCGGCCAAATCTTCGAAGCTGAGCTTTCTCAACGCATCCACACTTGTGATGTTAGCAGCAATAAGAGTTTGAGCTTGAGTAAGAACGCTGTTCAATGTTGCTTCTTGTTGTGCATTACCAGTCACAGGGCTAAAGCCAGTTGATTGAAGGATAGCCCGAGAAAACGGCGCGGAACCCAAAGCACCTCCATAAGCGGTGATTTGATGCATGATTGAACCGGCGCCAGCAGATTCGCCAATGACTGTCACCCGAGATGCATCGCCTCCAAACAGGTGGATGTTTTTCTGAACCCATTGGAGTGCGAGCTTCTGGTCATAGAGCCCTGCGTTTGGAAGGCCTCCGGAACTAGAAAAGGATGACCCGGAGAGCCAGCCCTGCGTTTTTTTGTTAGAGATAAATTAAGTAGACAAAGTTAGGGTAAACTTACGAATAGGCCAAGGCGATAGTTAAATGTGACAAAAACTACACCCTCACCACCGTTCTCGAAACTTCTGGAGATCAAGGTGGCTGGGTTTCCAGATAGTGACTTATCTCCGCCAACATACCCACCTCCATAGATCCAAACAAGCACGGGTGCCTTCCTGACGCTCTTACTCTCTAGAATTGTCACAGGTGTGATCACATCGAGGAAGAGGCAATCCTCAGTTGTCCTTGGATCTGGGGCTGCCAAGCCAGCAATAGTAAGAGCTTTCTGGACAGCGGAAACCTGAGATGCAACATATGCTAATGTCGCAGCATCAGCACCACCAAGGTAGTATTGCATGATCTGGTACCAATATGGGACCGCCTGAGCGCATATTTTCCCTTGCTGGCCATCATTAACAGTGCGGTTTATCGTCGTTGGCGGAATTGACGCAGCAAAGCGCAGATTCCCAGTTGGCGGTGATGCATATCGAATGTTGGAGAAGTTATAATACTGCCCTGTTTGCTATTGAGCTTATCAGCTTGAAGATATTTGAAATTGAGAGACACTCAAGTTTTACATTTATTGTAGCTCTGTGAATAGCATAGCCGAGATCAATAGTTGGAAGAGCCGAAACTGTACTCGTCGTTGCGGAAAGAGAGGGACTTCTCGGTGCAGCAAAAGCCAAATCCACTACCGATATGACAAGTACTAATATAAAGTTGAAAACGGCCATTTTGGAACTTGCACAACTATCAGCACAACAAATTTGAACCGACCTTGAATAGTTTCAGGTAGAGCCTGCGAACTTCTGATGGAATAGAAACACAAGCTCCATTTTATTGCAGCATGTGCCCATTGATCACCATACTGTTGCCAATGTTCTCCACCACTGCGGAGATGAGATCTCAATAAGAGCTGGTTTTCTACCGGTTATTTTGCAGTTGATATTGAACATTCGCAATATTGGACGATTTGGGACACCCCGCAGCACGATGATATCGATATACACAGGGGCGAACGATATGAGTTTGAGCAATTTGACTTCTCCCTTTTTTGCCTTAAAGGTATCCTAGGTACTAAATTATGCTTCGCATTAAAGTATGGCAAAACAAAACAAAACCTCCATCAACTGTGATGATGTTGGCAACCAGAAAAACGGGATGCCAAGAGATTGACGAGTGCAACCGTAAACCCGAGAAACCCACGGAAACGCGTAAACCAGTTCACCCATGCCAATTAATAACGCGAGGTGGACACCATGGTCAGGGGTCTGCGATGGGATGGTCCCAGTTACGGAATACACCTCCGGACATCACATGAAACTGCTAGGAGGACTCGGATAAACGTTTTCTCACACCGAGGACCACTTTCATAGAATCCCGGACTCTTCATTCCTCTTGGTGAGCTTTGATAAAAGCCCGTTGTTTAGCATCTTCGGCATACTTTGAAGGTTTATGTCATTCAGCGATTTGTAGGTCTCGTTCGCACTCTAATTGATCATATCAATGGCACTTGTTGGCTATGCTCATGAAGAATGTGATCACTGCTGAGCTTCCGCGGAGCTTTCATGTAGTGGAGATTTATTGATGATACTCGATATTTTGGAGGGTTAAGATCTTACTAGGCTTTATCGGCGTTTGTCAAGTTGATCCCGCTGGCTCCAATATGTAGGTGTGCTATGGATGAAGAATACCCACTCTCGGTACATCACGATCCTCTTCTAAAAACAATAAAAAGCTCACCCTTCTGGTACTTAAGCACTTTCTTGATAATTTCAGTTACAGGTCTCATAAGAAGTGGAATTGATGAGTTGAGGGCTGGGCTGACCCAGCACTGAACTGACACATTGACCGAACTAACGTCGGAGCGCAGGTTGCCCAGACCAGCAAATCCGGTAAGTGTCACGAAACCCGGGGATCCGGGAATGGTGCTTCCCAAGCCAGGAGGATGAATGGCAATGGGGTTTGGACTACCAGGAATATGTCCTGACATGAAAAAGCCAACTTGCCCTTATCGTCATAATTGTCTTTGGCTCTTTTGGGTGGAAAAGGAGTGACTACATATCGCACGAACGGAAGCCTTTGTACAACTTGAACTTTTACTCTCGATGTTGAGATTTCTAATTCTCGGAAGCTTGGTGTTGGCAGAACCTGTGCGTGGATTAAGCTGTCAAGTTGCGAAAGGGGATCCTAACAGCTTTTGTTCCTTGACTTTCTACAGCTCAGTGATTTGTTTCAGGACAACCTTAAATCAACCCACGAATCACGTAGCTCCTAGTTGAGAATGAGATTTGCTACTATATCCACACGAGTTATATTACTGGTTAACAAGAGTTCCTAAGACTTCATAATCTTGGAGGCAGACGGTTCACGAAACTCACATTGACTCTCGGTGGACAGTATCAGTTCCTCGAGATATGGATCGGTCATCCATATTGAGATTGCTGCACCTAAAATATTCGTATTGATACTTCGGCGTCGCCTTGAGAATCGCTGTATTCTATACACCAGGTGCATTTTTCAGGCCTCTCCATTTACCTTAAATATGTGATTCTCTGCTCACGGGAAGCAGTTGCGGATTACACTGTTCGTAGAGAATATTCCACTATGAGTGTCTAACGATATGATGCAGCTCTCCGCAAACCGACCCCATGGTTTGCGACGTGTGTAACAGGATTCTACTTGAAGCGGTAGAGTCTCGCCGGGAGGGCCGATTCATGTCGCCACCAGAGCATGAACGCCTTTATTGCGCAAAAGCTTAGCTATACTTGGGACGACTTGCAACGATTCTGGATCAATAGGATTCTGTCACACCTTAGTATGAAAGTAAATGCTTGGGCCTTTGCGACGCCAATGCTCAGTAATAGAAAGTAGATGCACTTTCCCACCTCTGGACATATTTCCTGGCTAGTCTGCAATCGAGGAGTAGTAAAATCCAACTACCTGGTAGAAAATTGTCCTGCGAGTACGTCTCGGAGGTAATATGGTTCATATCCCGCCACCAAGAAATGTAAGTGAACACACTCCGAGGCTGAAATGGCGAATTTACCTACTCATAAATTTAATACAGATCCCAGGGGACAACCGGGTGTCAGCAGTTCTTGCGGGCTTGATCATTCCTCAAGTCTTTGCATTTTTTTTCCTTCTTGGCCGTGTAACAACAAGAATATTTGTAGTTAAGATCTGGACTTGGGACGACACTCTTATTGTGTCCGCCTGGGTCTGCACGCTCTCACTCTCAGTCCTGTTTGGTATAGGAACTGCATATGGAACTGGCCACCACATAAAAGATGTTCCTTTGGATCTCATCCAGGCCTCCTTTACCATCTCATATGGCGGCATACTTGCATATCAAGTCGCATTGTGCCTCACCAAACTTTCCATTCTTGTCTTCTACCTCCGGGCGTTTCCGGCAAAACGAGAGCAATGGATGACTGTGGGCACAATAATTTTCGTCACGTCTTTCAGTATTCCACTTATCATAGGAGATGCGCTTCAGTGCAATCCCATTACAGGGCAATCTTTCGTTATGCCTGGCATATTCTGCTTCACTCCGGAACCGTTTCTCAAGGCTTCAGCAGCTTTACATACCATTACAGATGCTTGGATGATCCTTATGGTTATTCCAGTGGTTCTGACCTTGAATATCCCCAAAAGCCAGATATATACTCTTTTGGGAATCATCAGTCTTGGGGGCTTCGTCATTGTTGCATCTATTGCACGAATCACAACAATTTTAAATTCAGCAGGAACAACTGATTTCACGCTCATTATTGCTGATTTTGATATTTGGTCCGTTCTAGAATCTTGCACGGGTTTAATCTGTGCCTGTGCACCCACTGTTCGACCGCTCGTTCAGAGATTGTTTCCAAAAGCATTACCGAGTCAAATTAGTAAGGCGAATTCGAAGTCTAGGAGTGTGAGAATGACGGGGATAAATATTTCCGAACAGAGAGACCCCGATTCTCAAGCTATACCATCCAGTCCAAATGTGGTGGTCTTTGGGGTATATGAGAGGAATTATTCCACGGAAAATCTTGTTGGAAAGAAGCCAGGGCACAGCAAGGCTAATAGTGGCCCAAATCGATATGTATTATACCCCACAGAATACATAGGTGTAAATCCCAGAAATGGCGCTGTTGGAGTACTGGAAAACAGGGGCAACAATTATATATAGCATGCGAATAATAAAGTATTTAAA
This sequence comes from Tricladium varicosporioides, assembly GCA_021365295.1. Taxonomy (NCBI): domain Eukaryota; kingdom Fungi; phylum Ascomycota; class Leotiomycetes; order Helotiales; family Tricladiaceae; genus Tricladium; species Tricladium varicosporioides. The sequence continues at coordinate 430,801 of JAJTIW010000034.1, read as the reverse complement.
TTAGATTTGGTTCATACAACAAAAAGCCCTGCCTTTCAGGGAAAGTGATTCACAACTTCGATTGCCAACATATTTAGCATGGGGAAGAAATGAAAGAGACCCCGGCGAGAGTACCACAAAAGCAAAAACGAAAGAGTTACAGAGCTATCGTTTGACAAAATGCTGAAGGTTAACAATCATCAAGAGCCTAACACGGCTGCTAGGACAAAAGCAGTACCGGCTAGAACTTTGATTAGGACTGCGGCACCCTCCATCGGGTTGTCTTCAACAGTGAACTGCGTTGACGGCAGCGCTTCATAGCCTTCATTATAAACAATTTCTAAGGGCGTCCATAAGAAAGTAGCTGTTGACTGTTTTCCACCACATTCAAAAGTAATAATTATCTCAAGCTCGTACCTCCTACACACGTTGTAGCTATTGAATGAAGAGACGAGAGGTTTCTCGAATCGAATGTGGCTCAGACGACCCTCTTCAAGGTTCCATATTCCTATGTCCGATTCTTCACCGTCATTATGTGACAAGGGCATTGATGCAAAGTTCAGAGTGCGCTTGAAGACAGTTTCTCTTGGATTTGCATGCATGTCTGGAGCGAGGAAGCCGCATGATATGAGATCGGTAATTGCTTTGACTTTATATTTCATTTGTTTGAGCTTGACCTCTGCAGGCGAAGCAAGATTCGACTTTTTTGCATCGTATTCGACCTTGAGCTGAATAGGAATATCTTGCCCAGCTGTAAGTACTTTTGGCGTCCTCGCAACGATTTGGAAGACAGCTTTCGGTGTACCACTTTTGAATTTATCACCAAGCCATCCACCTACGGATCTCCGACGCTGTGCCTTGTCTGGTAAAAGCCTTGATGTTGAGTTTGTGAACATTTTACTGGCAACCGCCACAAGTTCCGGGGCACCAGTGGATTTTTTCTCTTCTGATATAGTCGGGACGGGAGGCACAATTATAATAGCACCTGTGGCTCGCCTCATAAAGTTTTTCCCAGTTAGAGTTGCTTTCAAGGTGTACGAGACACTTGCAGTATATGATCTGTTGATCCAGGTACCTGCAAATGCGCAAGCTGGTGGGAGCGGGTGTGGCGCTCTGAGGAAGTTCTCTTTCCCTCGAGAACTAAAATACTTGACTTTCGACTTTGCATCACTGGGCTCTGTCTCGAGTGGTATTTGAAACTTGAAAGGATATTGTTCAACGGCGCCCTTCTGGATTGCGACCTTCCCAGCATAGAGAGGCCTCGCGTATTCGAACAAGAGAGCTTTGTCTTCCATGGTTCGATTTTTTATTGGCTGTATGGTGTTGCTCTCTCCAGAAAACAAAATCTCGATTGTCAATTGATCATGTTCCACCGGACCCCAAAGTTCAACAACTCCCGATAGCTCATCTCCAGCACGGAATACTTGTGATTCGCGAACATGGAATATCTTGACTTCTACAGACATGGTCTCTAACCAGACAAAAAAATTAGCCAATGAGCTTAAAGGAAAGCGAAGAGAACGAGTCCCTACCAGAGTGTAGTGTCTAAATCTCCCTGCCAAGGTTATAAGACTTCGTTCTTTAAACAAAAAGTGATGCTGCCACTTGCGCTGCTCGCTACTAGATAAGCTTTACTAGCAATCATAATTCTGGAAGCTAGAAGCATGGATTAACTGCTATTCTTCTTGAATACCTAGTTTCAAGCTGTGTGAGGCAGAACGTGGCTGCGCAAGAAATAGCTACAGATTTCTTGGCAACGTTGAGCTGAATAACTTGGGCGAATAAGCCTACTCGTTCAACGCCTCAATGAGCAGGCATCTTTCAGAAACCCCCAATCATATCTGTACTTCCAAGCCAGCCACCAGCAATAACGCTTCTGCAGCATGGTCCCCAACTTAGAGAGGGTGGGAAAGCCCAAACTTGCATGATCCTAGCCATTTCCCCTCAGTCATGAGACGAGTTATGCATGCTATTATTGTGAGGTTAGGCAGCAGCCCAGACGGTGAAGAACAAAAGACTATTCTCAGGAAGACAGAAGCCAGGGGTTTTACTACATGGTTAAGAGACACTGGAGCCGAAATGAGACATGCATCGGGACCGAGAAATAAGCTTTCAGGGATAAGCACTAAATTTGGGTTAATAAACTGAGAAACTGCTTCGTCCAATGTTGATAAAATTCATAGGACTTCAACCATTCACAAATTTCTATCCCCACAAGGAAGTCAAAGGAAACTACACCACGTGAATTTTCACCCGATCCTAAACATATCCCGGGTCTACAGACGGGATGGAAACACCGCCTTAAATGGTGGCAGAACCAATCCAAAGGCAGATAAGTTGTTTATAGAAGCATTGAAAGCGACCGAAGATGTGTCAAATACGAATCTGTGAACCTATTTGATGATATAATATGTAAGTATATTGTACAATCTCCCACTTAATAAGAAATCTTCAGCCGATTTGCTATCCATTCACCTGGCACCGTAGGCTCATATTTCTTGGGATTAGTCAGTGGATTCCAACACGTTTCAATTGTATCAATTACAGAATCATGATCGGGATGACAAAAGAACTATACGAGTGAGTAAGGCTTTCAAGGATTTTCAGGTATACTCACAGCAATGGAATATCTGGGGGCATATTTTCCATCCGAAGTAACTGGAACTTTTGTTGGCGACCGCACGCGATGGTGTGTTGATTTAAGAACGTCGTTCGTCCAAATTTGGAGCAAGTCGCCTGTGTTCAAGTGATAAACCTCGCTGTCCAGAATCAGGGGAGGCAAATACTTACAGCAGTTTATCACGATAGCCCCAGGAACGGGATCGACGTCGTAAAAGTTACCGTCCGGATACTGCACTTGCAACCCACCGGTTCCATCCTGGAAGATGAGTGTCACGGCTTTAACTGTTAATAATGCTCTAGGGAGTTTGAAGTGTGCAACTGACTGCCATAATCGGTATGACTACCTATTCTCGCTGCACCCTCCTTCTCCATATAGCTCTTCTCAATGCTCGGGTAGTGCAACAACCTCAATACATGATCTCCATTCTTGATATCTCGGAAAAAGCTTTTCTTGATTTCAAGTCCCAATGCAATTGCCTCCAGCAGATCTTGGTGAAGGTCATCGCATCTTTTATAGAACCAACTCATCTTCTCCTTGAAACCTGGTAGATTTGACGGCCAGATGTTCACATCATTTTTCATTGGGTAATGGCCTGGTTCGCTTCCAATTTCTAAACTTTCCTTTACATCTGGTTCTTGCTTTCGTAATTGCTCAATTCCATTCGGGTCAAATACGTTGGATACTTTCTCTACGCCCATTCCAGAGTATCCTCGGTTCACGTGTGGGTTGTCATTAGGAAATTTAGCCTTTTCAGAGAGGGGCTGGTCGAAATAGGCCTTTGACTGTGCAAAAACGGAGTCTAACTCGTCGACGGAGATGCCACTATTTATCAAATACAGGAAACCAGAAGTGGTAAAACCGGACATAATAGTTTGGATGCATTCCTCCTGCTCCTCCAGAGTGCCATATAGGTATTTAGAAAAGTCGACCAAGGGAATTGTGAAGGGTCGATTGACCTTAGCTGTTTATTAGTGGGGTAGCATCACGAGTTGATTTGGGTTTTACCGGATCTTCAATTTTTGATGGCATTCTTGCTGACACACTCTGCTCAATCATATCGAAGTTTCGTTTACTCACGCAGGGCATCTTTTCGGGAAATATATGCCTTTGAATACGTTTTCCAAGCTTCCTACGGAGATTTCTGGAACACAAGCCAAATTAGGAGAACGGCGTTGAGCGACGTTTGCGGAGATAAGCAATGTAATACATGCCGTACCCCAGACTCCACCTTGTGGAGTCCACAATATCTTAGCCTTCTGGTTAACTGCCATGGCAAACGCTTATCTTCTTTAAAGGCGGTAACAAATTTCCGATGTCTATATGCACGTTTAACATAGTCAGATCTTTCTAATCTGCGCTCAGCTATTGGCTATAAGGGTACAGACGGAGAACCGCGTATTATGGTCCTCGAATTCCAAAGTCGTCTGCAGAAGGCGGGCAGTCCACCTCTCTTCAAGATGCAAAGAATTCATGGGATAGGTACCAATTCTAAGGCCAAGCTCTTGGATTCGCATATATGCGCTAGCTTATCTTTGTCTAAGCTGAGCACAGAACCGTAAATTTGACTGAAGTGTAACCCATGGTGATAGTCGCAACTTCCCTTCTCCCATCTTTTTTTTTTAAAAAAAAAATTAAAATAAAACTCGGTTGCTTCATCACATTTAGGTACTTTGATTTCCAAACCATCATCGAGATGGAGTCAATAGCCGCTCAAGGTGAAAAACATGTCAATGAGAAGACCTTGTCATCGAACCACTCTACTGAGCGTGTGGGATACATGGAAGAGGTAGATCTTGCCGCAATTCCTCACCCAACCAGCAAGCTTCAGCGCTTTGCCAATCGACTTGAGGCGATCGCAGGAATCGAAGCTCGGGGTATTGAGAGGGTTCCGGAGTCAGAACGGGAACGGAAATATGCAGCTAAAGATTATTTGTACATGGCAATGATATGGTTTTCTGCCAATTGCACAGCAAATAACTTGACGGTTGGAATTTTAGGGCCTATTGCGTATGGGCTGGGCTTCGTTGATGCTATGATGTTAGCTTGATCTTCAGGGAAATCTTTGTGACTTGCTAATGGTAATAGTTGTTGTCTTTTTGGGACTATCCTCGGTTCATGCCTAACTGCTTATATCTCAACCTTTGGCCCTGTTTCTGGAAATAGGACTCTCGTCATTGCACGATACACCATGGGTTGGTGGCCCTCGAAGCTTTGTGTGCTTTTGAATCTCGTCATCGAGCTTGGGTACGGAGTGGTAGATACAATTGTCGCAGGATTAATCTTGTCTGCTGTGAATGGATCTGGTATGAGCGTCATTGTTGGAATTGTTGTCGCAGCACTTATCAGTTGGGCGGTAAGCACTTTTGGTATCAAATTTTTCAATATGTTTGAAAGGTACATTTAAAGCTTCCAAGGAAATTGCATTCTGTACTCACTCTAAACTAGGTATACCTGGATCCCGCAAGTCTGCATCCTCTTCATTTTTGTTGGCGTGGCTTCCCCACATTTTGATGTCAAGACACCAAGTGCTGCTACAGGTGTTACATTGATCGGCAATCGACTATCATACGTCTTTCTCTCCGCATCGGGGCCGCTGGGATGGTCTGCGGCAGCGGCAGATTTTTACGTGTATTTTCCTCCCAAAGCACCTCGCTGGCTAGTCTTTGCCATGACAGCTTCTGGGCTTATTCTCGGCAAACTGTTCGTTGAATTTCTTGGAATTGGACTTGGGAGTGGGCTTGCACTCAATCCTTCTTGGGCAGCTGCGCAAAAAGTCAGTACAGGCGCGCTGATAGTGGAGGCTTTGACTCCCCTTGGAGCTTTCGGGAGTTTTTGTGCAGTCCTATTGGCGCTTGGTGTTGTCGCCAACAATATTCCAGGTGCATTTCCCTCCCTTTGATGAGGAGTTAGTGGCTAATATCACTCAGGAACATATTCGGCCTCTCTCTCATTTCAACTGATTGGAGGCTGGGCCACTAAGATCCCACGTATGGTATGGTCAACGGTGGCCGTAATAATATACACAGTCTGTGCCATTGCGGGGCGTGCCTACCTCCTCCTCATCTTTCTCAATTTTCTCGCTCTCATTGGCTACTGGACTATCATCTGGATTACTCTCACTATTGAAGAAGAAGTTATTTTCAGACGGAAATCTGGATATGACTGGACTGCCTGGAATGAGAAGCGGTTGTTGCCTGTTGGGCTTGCCGCTTTGGGTGCTTTCTTGATCGGCTGGGTGGGAGCAGTTTTGGGGATGGACCAAACATATTTTGTTGGGCCGATTGCGATTTTGATTGGGGACTATGGTGCTGACGTGAGTTATATCTATTGTCAAGATTGAGATCGGTTATTAACTTTTGACAGATAGGGCTTCCACTTGCAGCGGCCTGGTCTGCTCTCGTGTACCCGCCATTGAGGTACCTTGAGCTTAAACACTTTGGACGATAAGATGATCGCAAATAGGGAATAAAGTCACAGCTATTAAGGCATACATGAAGCTGGATAGGCGCTTTTTGCTTGTATTCTGGTGTTGATAGTTTCAATACTGATAATTTTGGTGTTGGGTTTTTAATGTTTCATTTAACACTTCAACTTTCTAGTTCTATTTTATTATCAAACTTTTCACAAATGTCTAAAATTCAAAGAGTGGCTCGATCCATACTAAGAATTTTTGCAGGGATGCGTGTAGAGGTGCATGAAATTTCGAAGTGCCGATTTCAGCAAGGTCATCCTCACTCATCCACAATAGAACCCCCCTAGTATGGAGGAAGGCAGAAGTCTAGGGCTTTTGTTATCAGAATATTAGATAGAAGTGATAGATCTTGCCGGAAATTTAAATTTTCCAGTTACAAGAAAAGACTAACTGCTCATTCTACCGAAAAATCTGATGATACTTGAGATTAAGTATTTATGTTGCATTTTTGCTTACAAAACCGGAACTTAACTCTTAGCAACATCAAAATCAACATATGTCATTCCACAAATCCATTCGATCACCTGAAAACCCAGAAGTTTAGCAATCAAACTATCTTTAACGACAGGCAAACTTACAGGTTCATACACCAGCAACCTTGACTTCTGTCCCCTCATAGCACCTAACAATGCGACCCAGTTCAAGACTTCGTGTCCACCATGACCAGCCTCATCTTCAACTTCCTTATATGTCAACCCCCTCATGTACTTGCTATCACCGCTACAGAATTTCTCCATAAACATTCGGTCCCAGACTTCATTAACCAGTGGGTGATGGTTATTCAAAGGATATTCGTTCTTCTTCGCCATCTCCACTTCGTAATCGTCGAACTCAATGAACAATCTCGGATCACTTTTCAAATATTCTTTGCCTTCTGTTTGATACCGCTTCATCCTGTTCATGAACTCATCATCTGGTGAAGCTTGCATTTCATTCCAATACGGAGGCCAGTGTGAAAGTCCGCCCGTGCAAAGAAGTCCGACTTTTGTGTCCTCTGGTAAACCGTCGATAGCATTCGCGACGGCTTCGCCAAGTGTGTATGCCCGGTTGTATGAAATGAGAGGAGGGGTGAAAACATTGATATATATCGGAATGATTGGGCATTCAATACCTGGATTCATCAAAACCCATGGCATAAGTAGATTATTTCCATATTCCGTGCTCCCAGCCCTCGAGATATCAAATCCTTGTTCTACCAGGCTTTCAAGGACATACTCTGCAATCTTCGGACTCCCTGGGAATATCGTCTTCTCTTTGATGCGAAGTGTTTCCATCCACTGGTCCGCAGGTCCAACGTGTGAGTCTGCGACACCGATCGCTATGGATGGCATATGGTTGCGAAAGAAGTTTTCAAAGTGATCATCTAGGAAGGCAAAGATAACATCGGGTTTACCTGCTGCGAGTGACTTGCCAAGTTCGAGGGACGCATTTTCAAGCTTTGTTCGAATAGCATTGGGGCAGGTTTCTGGAAATGCAAGAGCTCCTGGAGCATGGGACATACCCACTGCCGCAACGATTTTGCCCATGATGCTGGTGTCGTAAAGAATTAAAAAAGGGAGCAAAGATAACGGGGGTAATCAAATTTTTAGAAAAGGGAAGATATGAATGTTTGGGTTCCTACTAAATAATTCTTACCTCTATACCCAGCGAAAATTTATATTATAGAGAGGAATATAGATGGTACGATTTTGAGGGCTTCGGCTTCCTCCCAATCCACCATATGTCCCATCCAAACAAGTTGAAGCACGGGATTCAATTTCCACAGTGGTTGTGGGGTATACCTTTGGATGCGGACGGAGAAGAGCGACTTGCTTATCATGAGGTAGCGCCCCACCAGGAAGATGGCATCCTCTGGAGCTAAATTTATCCCACTTCTGGGGAAGCTCGGAAGTATGTTCACGTGGTCTCGACCTCCTTGGTGTCGGTCTTTCGAAGGGCGTTCATTTGTCATCAGTTGCTGTATCACGCCAAATCACGACATCTGAATCTAGATGATAATGAAATGAATGAGAGCAAGCTGGAAATATTAAGTTGCCAAAGTGATACATAGTTTTAAAGATGGCCGGACCTATGAAAGAGAACCTATTGATGTTCGGTGCGACGGGGTACATTGGGGCCTTCATCATCAACAAGATCGTTGAAAACAAGGCATCTTTTGGAAGGATTGCAATTTTCACGTCCTCAGGGACCGTGGAAAGCAAAGCAGATGATATACAAAATTTGAAAAATCGAGGTGTCGAAGTTATTGTCGGGGACGTGACAAAGTCAGATGAAATCCTAAAAGCATATCAAGGTCTTTCCTCCCGAACTACTTCAAAACAGGAAGGAAAATTCTTCTGGCCTATTGCTGAATGAAAATTTAGGAATCCATACCGTGATTAGCGCTGTTGGCCGAAACGTGATTGCTCAACAAATTGACTGGATAAAGTTAGCAGATGAATCGCCATCCGTAAAGCGCTTCTTGCCCTCAGAATATGGAACCGATATAGAATATAACGAAACCTCTGCCACCGAGATTCCTCACCAGCAAAAGTTGAAGGTCAGAGCTGCCTTGAGAGACACAAAGTCTCTTGACTATACTTACATTGTCACTGGACCATATGCGGATGCATCTGGTCCGGCATACCTTGGAGCCCTACCCCTACATGCGGACACGGGATCGTACAACGTAAAGGATAGAAGTGCAGTACTTATTGGTGACGGCAATGGGAAGGTCAGCCTAACAACTTGTACTGAGTAAGTTTTTTCTTTCCGGTATCGATGCCACGCTGGCTAACAAATTTAGTGTTGGGAGGTTAGTCGTAAAAGCACTGCTTCACCCCAAAGAATCCCAAAAGAAAGCATTAAGAGTCAACTCATTTACTACGACACCGGCCTCAATTGTGGCAGAGTTTGAAAGACAAACCGGTGAGACGTGGAGCGTGACTTACACCTCGCTCGATAAGCTTCGAGAGTTAGAGAAACATGCATATGAAACCAAGGTCCCAATTGCCCCAGTCTTTACCCTCAGACGAATATGGGCCGAAGGGGGAACATTATATGAAAAGAGAGATAACGCATTGATCGATGCTGATGACATGGACACCCTGGAGAATGCGGTTAGGGATGCGATTGCCGTTCAATTAAGTGGGAAAGGTGAAGAAAGATTTAAAGGCAAGAAATTTCAATAGTCAAGTTATAGTTCATGCACTTTCAAATAAAAGGGGAAATTGATTGATATTTATTAGAGAGGCTCGAGTCCACGGCCGAGGAATGTTCTCTGCCCAAATTCGGCTTCTACAGTCTGGAACAATGGAAGACCCATAACTTCATCATAGTTAGTGGTAGCGAAGAATATATTTTGAGGCACTTACAATAGCCACTTGCGCTGTGGCCTAGCGCTTCCCAAGTGTTTTGCGCCTCCTTCTCACCAATCTTGACTAGTGGCTTCCCACTGCCTGCTGCAGATGCATCTGCAGCGAGCTGAACTTCACAGCATTTATCCAGAAGAACGAAGTATGCAACAACTTCCTCAATAGTCTTTCCAGCGGTCAGAAGGCCATGGTTACCAAGAAGTACTGCTTTTCTGTGGCCAAGGGCTTTGGCAATGTGCTTTCCTTCTTCGGAGGCGAGGACCACACCAGCAAAATTGCTAGAAAATTTAATAAAGTGGGCGTGGTATAAGGACTTCACTTACTCATATAATGCGTGGTCTTTATAGAAAACACAAGAATCTTGTGTCAGCATGTCCAGTGTTCTACCAGTAGCACAGAATGCTCTGCCGTAGACACTATGTGAGTGTGCAGCACATGCTACATCTGGTCGAGCAGTATGTATTTCAGAATGAATTGCAAATGCAGCTATTAAAGTTGATTATTGACAAAGTGCAACAATAGAGTGGGAGATTACCATAATTTAGCATTCGATTTCGTCCGCCATCGACTACTATGCCGGCATGGTTGACAAGGATTAGATCATCAGCGGTCACAAGTGAGAAATGGAGACCTAAACTGCAATTAGAAAGCTATATTGGCGCCATAATATCACCTCAGGTTTCACATACCAAAAGGGTTGACCCAGAATGACTGGGGATCGACCGGATCTCGCAAGGTAATGTGGCCAGCGACTCCTTCAGAGTAACCGAATTTTGCAAAAACGCGGAACGCTAAAGCAAGACGTTGTTTGAGGTATTTCCGCTCCTCATATTTGTCCTCAAAGGAAGGTGGTCCAGTTGGAACGTCTGTTGGGAAACATAAATCAGGATTTCCACTTGTGTATTCCTTTTCCTGGGCCTTGTTTATCACCACGGGCAATTCTGTAGCTGAAGGAGCCATAACGAATAAGGGCACAACCCAAAAAAAATCAATTTTTTTTTATAATTCAGCTCTCTGGTATGATATAATGGTCTTAGAAATACTGAATAAGAGCTTCCTGTAAGGATGGACAATGGAAGAAATCTACAGATTGGTCCTTCTCCAACGAAAGCACCACCCCACCTTTGTCCTTGAGCTGATATCCACTGAGCCACTTGACTAGTACGATAAGCTCTTAAATTACTCGGCGGATATGTGCGACTTTATACCGATCGGGGAACGATGACTAGCAAGTATTGCTTGAAAGTTTACAATGTGAGTTAGGTTACTGGAAACTCTACTGGAATGTACGAATTGACCATCACAAAACTGGGCATCTTTCGAAGTATCTGATTTAACCCCGTCTCAAAGAAGTATACGAACTAATTAATGGAGTAAGAGTCCATGAAACTATAAGTATATTCTGTATTGTGTTGTTGCCACCACTTCATTTGTCAGCAAATCTGCAGGGTTGACATCGGCTTTGATAGTTACGATGTCATTATCCCCTCCTCCAACCTCATCAATCCGAGGTGACCGGATTGTATGCCTCGATGAATGCTACTGCGAAATTCCAGTATTTTCAATTCCACACGTATATACCGGTCATCATTCTACGGCCCCTGAGCTTATCGCAGAAAGGGTCAAAGATGCGACAATTATCATCACCACTAGAGTACCAATCAATGAAGCTACCCTGGCACAATGCTCACCAAACTTGCGGTTGATTGCTGTGATGGCAGCAGGGTACGAGATAATCGATATTGACGAGTGTCAAAAGAGAGGGATTAAAGTATGCAATATCCCATCCGCATCAGCGGAAGCTGTTGCGGAACATGCACTTGCTTTATATCTATCTGTCAAAAGAAGGATCGTGGAACTGCACATGGTCACTCGAGAGGGTATCGAATGGCCTCAGAAGAAATCGACAATTCATAAGTTCGGAGGGCTTCCCCAGACCTGCAGATCACAAACCATGGGAATTGTTGGATATGGGACATTGGGTAAATGAATCAAACCCAACCAGCAGCTCAAGACATAAAACTGACGAGAGCAACATAGGCAAGCGAATTGAGGCCATAGCAAAGGCTTTGGGCATGTCAGTCCTCGTAGCAGAACGGAAAAATTGCTCTACTCCTACGCGTCCCAATCGTGTCGAATTTTACAAAACACTGGAACAGAGTAGTGTTATAATCCTCTGCTGCCCTCTCGACTACTCGACACGAGGAATGATTGGCGAGCAAGAACTCAGACACATGAATGAAGAAGCTATACTTATAAACGTGGCTCGCGGAGGTGTTGTGGAAGAAGCCGCCTTAGTTCATGCTCTTCAGCAAAAATGGATCAAGGGTGCTGCAACAGATGTGTTTGCTGTTGAGCCTGTGACAAAAGCAACGAGCCCACTTCTGTCGGATGGGATCCCAAACCTCACATTGTCTCCCCATGTTGCTTGGTACGCAGATTCGAGCATTGAAAATTTGAAGCAAAGCATCAAGGAGAATATTGAAAGCTTTGTCAAAGGCACTCCCCTCAACATGGTTTAGAAAATCATGCAATATCGAATCAATTATTCCATTTTGTATATCTGATCTCTATGTACCTCCCATTTCCCCAATCCCCTTCATGGGACATGTTACTACCAAATTTATACCCTCACTTCCACCTGGCTATTGGTAGCTGGCGTTTCTTGAGTGGCCACTTCACTGATATTCTGGATCTTGGCTATATGCTCGTTGCGAACGTAGTCGTCATAACGCAAGTATGCCCCCAGCAGCACTTGTGCTCCAGCAGCACAATCTTCTAATCTGGTATATTCAGCAGGATTATGGCTGACACCGTCCTTGCATCTAACAAAAATCATTGCTGTGGGCACATGCTTTGATGTATACACTCTAGTGTGTCAAGTCAGCTTTTCTCATGGTACTAAAGGGCGAGCTCCTACGAATCATGTCCGGCACCACTTGTCAACTCCATAGTACATCCGAGTTCCAAGGCAGAAAATCGAACACATTGTTTCATTGCCTCGTCAAAGTTGACAGCAGGCGACGTCCAGATTGTCTCAAACATCAATTTTAGACCATGTTCCTCGGCAATGTTGTCGAAACCCTCACGGCATTGACGTTCGATCTCGGCAACATCGTCATCAAATGGTGATCGGAGATCCAAATTCATCTGCACCTCGCCGGCTATTGTGTTGATACTCTGTGGGCTTGAATTGATCACAGCGATTGTTGCCCTTGCACCACGCTCTGCCAGGATTCCCGTCGTGGCAATTTTGTTGGCCTCAACTATCATTTTTGCACACCCAAGCAAAGCATCACTTCTACGATCCATTGGGGTTGATCCAGTGTGAGCCTCTCTTCCTACAACCTTCAGGTTGTACCACCTCATTGATTGGACCCCTCTCACAACAGCAGCAGGTAATTCGGCTTTATCGAGAATTGGACCCTGTTCAATATGGACCTCGAAATGTGCGAGTATTGGATTTGCCCTGTAGCTTGCCTTCTCGTCACCAACATACCCAATCTTCTTGAGCTCGTCGCCTAGTCTAATTCCGGATGCATCTGTCCTTGAATAGCCATACTCCGTGGTGAATTGCTCGGCCCATACTCCGGATCCAAGCATACAGGGTGGAAATCGAGCCCCTTCCTCGTTTGTCCAATCCACTACTGCAACAGGAGCGTAGGTTGTGATGTTATTCTCATGCAACACTTTCAAGACTTCAATACCGCAAGACACTCCCAGGATCCCATCGTATCTTCCCCCAGTCGGTTGTGTGTCAAGATGGGATCCAATGGCTATCGGTGGGAGATCGTTGTTCTTGCCTGGCCGAATGGCAAAGATGTTTCCAATGGCATCAACCTATCTCTATCAGCTCGCAAATCATTTTGAAATCACAATGTTCTTTTCACCTTGTGGAAGCATCCATACTCTTTTGTCGTGGCAATGAACCAATCTCGAACTTTCTTGTCATCCTCATTCGCGGTGAGTCTATTCATTCCACCATCTGGTGTGCTTTGTAGTGTCAGACAGATTGTTACCTGGACCACCCTGGGAGACGTACTTTCCAAATTGACATGACTCGTGTATAGTTGCGTTGATTCTCTCAGAATTGATTTTCAAACTTGAATATGCTAAACTCAAAGTTAAGGCAGCCATTGTCTCAACTACAAGAAACTAAGGAGGGTAACGTATAATTTCTCATCTGAAGTTATTGATTTCAGAAACATGTTATGAGAGTGTGATCAGGTGACCCAGGCCATGGCTACGTCTTATCTCGAGGATTATAGTGGCGGAGATCAGCGGCAACCACAATTCCAGGACGAAGAATCCCACTGTTGCCTATGGTCATCAAAATTGATTTGCTTTGTGCTGACAGACCTCTGCCCTTTTTGTTAATTTGTCATACAAATTGATTCTCTATTCAAATAGTTCTTAGGTCCTGGTCACCCCACCTTTCAACGTCGTTCTATGATTAGTAGATGACTGGGCATGTCTGCACAGTCTGCTGAGTGCTTGAGGACTGTCTTGTCTTGCGCAAGATGCCGGAGGAGGAAGATCAAAGTAACCAATACCTATCGTTGAATTGCGACAGTGGTTAATATCCTATAGTGTGACCGCTTAGTCCCCGCATGTTCAAGGTGCAAAGGCGAGTTCAGCACTTTCATCTGAAGGTTGCAATTTAGGGCTGATAAATTATGTAGCCGTAGGTGCATCATGTACCGCCTTCAACCCACGTGGGGATATGGAGATCCCAAGGAGTGTGGTGCACTTTCTTGAACAAGAAATAGCCATGTTAGAAAACGTGCTAAGAAATGAGGAAATTACCACAGGGATAGCTCCACCAGAAGTTATTCGACCACCTGATCTACTCTACCTTTTGAAAGAATCAATCTCAGAGACAAATGTGCTTCAATCAATTTCAAGGTCCCTACCCAGAAGAGATCCAGTTCGAGAAGCTATCACAGCGAGCTGTGAGCTTCAATCTATGATTGGAGCTACCATGCCGACCGGCAACTGTTTAACTGATATGCTCTCCAGCGTCAGAATGGGCTTGACGCCTTCTTACACATCCTCGTCACCGACAATAGCTGTGGCGACACCAATTCAAAATTCTGTCAGTTCCAGTCCCCGGGATCAAGGGTCAATCGACATTCCAATACTTTTTAGCCTACCTCTGCACGTTGTTCATAGCCTGGTAAAGAAATACGTTCAGCGGGTTCTTCCTGTCTACCCCTTTCTTCACGAGCCTTCCATATGGGGCCATGTTGAAAGAGCAACTCAAAATATGGCAAAACAGGAACATGGAGCTACAAGTCCACGCGTGATGCCAGACTATGACTTCCTGATCTTATATCTTATTCTATCAATCTCTGCAACCTTGGGAAGTGCTAATAGTGGCCATGAGGCACGGTGTCTGGCTTTTTCAGGCTCTCTGTTCGTTGAGGGCATTCATCATCTTTCGAGCAAGACGACATTTCCAAGCGACCTCGCCGAGATCCAGTCTACATTACTAATTCTTCAGTACGCATTGATCAACCCGAAGTATGCGAATGTATGGGTTTTGAGTGGAGTTGTGATGCGTTCCTGCCTTGACCTAGGACTGCACCGAGAAGTATCTACGTCAATGGGCCTAGATTCTCTTGCTATCGACTTAAGAAGACAAGTCTTCTGGGTAGCTTACTGCTTCGATCGATCAATCTGTTCAGCTTTGCAACGCCCATTATCAATTCCTGACCCTAGTATCGACACACTATTTCCAACCCTGAGAGGTTATCGTCCAGACCCAGCGAAGACATTGGCACTTCGACAAATCCAATTTGCAAAGCTTCAATCAACAATTATTGAAGTTCACTTTCAAGGAAAGGAACTTGAGGAGGGCCAAACGTGGGAGGAATGGCTAGCCACAACAGATCAAAGTCTACGAGATTGGTTCGAAATGCTTTCTCCGGACGAAGATCCCGTAGCCGCAGAACTTGCATTCTCTACAGGTCTCACCAATCTTTACCGACCTTCGCCGCGTATTCCTTTTCCATCACAGAGAAGCCTTCTAGTTGCATTTGAAGCTGCTTGTGGTTCGGCCCAAATATATCAACAACATGTTAAGTGTGGCTTCTTTAGACGCCCCTGGTTAGCAGCACATAACACTTTCTCGTCCGCTATGGTAGCGCTATTTTGCCTTCGTTATGGACACGAGGGAATCTGTGATCGGTGGAGTGCCAGTGAAATATTTCAAATGACAAAAGTATTTACCATGAACTTACTGACACTGGCAAGTCAAGGCTGGTCGGAAATCTCAAAGTATGCCGGCACATATGAGAAATTGCTGGGACCACTACTGGACTCTGTTTTCACAGAGAATGCTTCCCCTTCAAAATCTTTTGGTTTGAGTCACGATGCAGAGCTCGCCAGGTTGATTTATCCTGGACCAGCACACCTTGAAAAGCTACGCTTTGGGAATGTGTGGTTCCCCATTGAAAACGAATACCAAGGCTTTGATGCCAGTCTTTTTAACTGGGAGGATGACTTCCCTAATAACTTTGCGGGCTGGGATAATTTTGCAAGCCCTGGGGCTAGAATTCCATTACCGATTTAGTCCAGTACTCCTTTGGCACAAGACTGAGTGAATAAGTTGAATACAAACACATATCCCCGCATATCCCCTCATACTTCCTATCGCCCGCCCACCACCTAAGCCTCCCAACTTTATTATGAACCTATTTGCTGGGCCTCTAACCGGGAAGTATCTGGGAAAGGCCCCTCTATGCGCTAACATTACTTTTACCTGATCTATTGTTGTCTATCTGCCTCTGTGTATAGAAATTATATTAGAATTATGACAAATAAACATGTATAGATCCCGATACCAAGCTCTTCATCTATCATAACTCCACTTTCAATTTTATCTCGATCCCCACCTGTATGCAGGATGGAGGGTACAGTCAATGTTGCCAGGGATTGTGGCAGGGAACTGATGTGTTCGATGAGTGATAGGCTGCAGCTTCAGGGCCTTATCCACTATATTTTAGTGTGCTCTATTATTTTCAGGCCCACTCAACATCTGCTAACCTGAACCTCATAATCATAGTCGAAAATGACAATTGCATCACGAAGTAGTTTACAAATCCTATGCCCAGCCGTATAACTCCTTAAGGCGCCATAATATTAAGCCTAGTTCAGCAACTAGCTGGGAAACCTCAGATGCTACAAGCATTTGAGAAAGCTCGTGCCAGCTGAACAAACAAGCAACAGAAAATCGAAATCCGACAAAAGCATCTCACAAGTAGTGGAATCATTTTGGATAACTTTGCTGGTGTGAGGAATTTCGGTGCTCTACGCGTACAAAGGGTTTATAGGGCTGCTAGCTTTGGATTGAGATTCTTTTCTTGTCGAGAGAATTGCTCATTTCATAGAGCAACGAGATGGATACTCCAGGAACACCAAGGTATGTCGCCTACAAACCAAGTATATTTCAAAACATCCCGGTGGACTGAAAACGTAGAAGTCTGCCTGTTCCAGGGTCTTCACCTCCTGAAGAGGATAGTCTCATGGAAATGCTTGATGACAAGCTTCGAGCTGCGATCCAACTACTCCCTAGCTGCCAAAGATGCAAGCGACTTAGACGGAAATGCGATACCCGTTTGCCATCATGTAAACTTTGCCTCAAAGCCAATATTGAATGTTCTTTTTTTGATCACTCATTACAACAAGTCCTTCCACGGAGGTTGGTCAAATCTCACATCTCACAAACACCATTTATTTAACAAGAGTTAGCTACGTTTTATCTCTACTGCGAAAGGCCCAAGAACTGAAGGCGGTCAAAAGCCCTGAACTAAACACAGTGTCGTACTCGAAGCAATCGCCACCAGCTTCAGTACTGGGCACAGACGAACTGTGGAACCGTTCGACGGAAAAACGCCATTTCGACAATCATTTTATGCTTTCTTCAACAGCTGATCTTACCTACCGGTTCTTTGGATCAAGCTCAGTGTTTGTTCTTACCATCAATCTAGCAGCTCGTGCTTTTAGCGAGAGTAGTACATTTCAACCCCCAGCTGTTCCGTTATCCGGTATGGGAATTCTGGGCGAAGGTATTAATGATCCCGTTGCCATGACATCAACTAGATTCAGTCTACCGTCAAAGGAAATGTTGAATGCCCTTCTAGGATACTACATCGCCTCACTAAACACTCTCTACCCGTTCATTGATGAATCAACCATACAGCACGACCTTGAGGTTTATCTTGGTGAGGAACTGCAAGAATCACGAGGCCCAGAACGGAAACTCTCTGGGAAATCTTCTTATCAATACTTTCGCGTTGCTATGATGTGTGCAATTGCCTGTGCCAACAAATCCCGGCATAAGCCTCATCTAGCAGCAGTCGACGATGACTTTTATGCTAAAGGGCTAAAATACGTGGAGGCCGTCACATCTGAAGTATCCGGGGAATCACTCCAAGCTCTATTACTCCTCGTTGTGTACTGTTTATTTCACCCTAGGAAGGGCGATATCTGGAAGCTTCTTGATTATGCATGTCGCCTCAGCGTTGAGTTAGGCTATCACACCGAGCTACCACTTCACGAAGAGTCCTCTGTGGATATGGCACGACGACGGAGCACATTCTGGAGTCTGTATACCATCGAAAGAATTGTTGGCCAGATTTTTGGTCGACCATCGGACCTTCCGGAACAAATCATCACAACTGAATATCCTGGTATTCTCATTGCCGGCTCTCCAACCGATCAAGCATCAGTTCAAATATTCTCGGCGGCACACCACTACCGCCTTGTTTATCTTCGTTCTGAGATATACCGTGAGATTTACATGCCTACAAATCCACCATTACACGAACTTAGCTGGTTTATTGACCGCTACTTCACTTTACTTTCTTGGTACGAGGAGATTCAGATCAATGAAACGCTAGCTGGGGTTGGAACATCGACCTGCAATGTAGCTTTTCACTCAACTATTGTATTTCTTTTTCAACCTCTACTTCTTAAAGCACTTGATCAGTCTCGAAATCAGGACCTGGAAATTCCTGAAAATCAACTGTTGCCATGCGACAACTATCACTCAGCCTGCCAACTGATTCGAACTTACGAAAGAGTCATCAGAGCGCCAGATGATACCCCCCTTGGCATATATCCGATGACGATAATGAGCGCTCATTACATATACCTTGCTGGACTCACGATCATGGCTTATGTACAACTTGCGATCGATGGGCGGTTTGCCTTTCTTGGCCCCCTTTCACGAGAAGAACTTGAGCGATCACCTCGTACCCTGAATTTTCAGGATATCTATGAAATCTCTGGATCATGCTTAGTTCTCTTGACATGGTGTGCAAATACTTGGGCAGGGATGGGTGGCATGCAAGACATGTATCGAAAGCTTTCCGAGAAACTATTACCTCTTCTATCTCGATTAAATTGAGGGCATAAAGAGACGGATTGACATGACTCGAGGTCTGCCGCAAAATAATAGAACCACCTCCACCCTCAAATTGCCGAAGAGTTTCGAAAGCTTGCATACCGATAGCAGAAATCCAATTCAAAAGTGGGAGACGGACATCAGCGCAAGTGGGGTTAATCAACACGGCACCCTCCCGCACATCTCCACAAGGCCGACGTGGAAATCAAAGCTTGCAATAATGAAGATCTAACAATGCTATGCTTTAAGTTCCATGAACCTTTCACAATGGTAAAATGTCGTGTTACTGTCGAATTCAATACCCAAAATGGGCTTCGCCGACAAACGCATCGCAATTATTGGTGGCGGCCTAGGGGGGATGGCCTTCGCAAATGCAGCAACTTATGCCGGACTTACAAATATTCAGCTATACGAGCAGGCTCCCGAGTTCACAGAAGTTGGAGCTGGCGTCAATATCACCAAGAACGCCAACGTGATTTTGGATGCATATGGGTTGAAAGATGCAATGCGGTGGAAGAGTTCCCACGATCCACCATGTTATATGGAATACCGCAATTATAAGACTGGAGAAGTCCTTGGGCAGATTGATGAATTTGGGCAGCCATCAAGTCGGCAAATTCATAGAGCACATTTACTGGAGGTCATGATTTCAAGAGTCCCAGAGAGCATGCTAAATACAGGAAAGAAGCTCACAGGAATCGAATGGAGTGCTGCAACATCTGAATACACCCTTTCATTTTCAAACGGGACAATGGCAACAGCAGATATTGTGATTGGCTGTGATGGCATCAAATCTTTTGTTCGAAGGCACCTCGGCTTTGAAGATCACCCGAACTATTCTGGACAGATGGTTTATCGTGGATATGTATCTTACAACGACCTTTCTCCTAAAACAGCACTTGAACTGAGGAAGACTGTTGTCTTTCGGGGAGAACAAAGGCACATTCTCACACTTCCCATTGGGAATGAAAGCTCAAATACTGCACGGGTAGGAGTAATAGGTTTTATGACCGAGCCACTGGAATCCTGGGTCTCCGAAAGCTGGATGGCAAAGGCCCCTATTGACAAGCTTGCCGAGCACGTGGTGGGCTGGACGGACACCGTGCAGGAGATCATTGAGGGGCTAAAGAAAGGCGCTGAAAGGAATAAAATTGGAGAGGAAATTATGCTCAAGCAAGCGTTGTACGTAAGGAGTCCAATTGAGAAGTGGTTTTCAGTTCAAGCGGATCATCCGGCTTCAGGAATTATCCTTCTAGGGGACTCCGCTCACTCCACACTTCCACATCAAGGTACTTGATATAAACCCTCCATCCTCTGGCTTTTTGCTATTTTTTATTGTAGCTAACTCGCTTGCAGGCCAAGGAACATGTATGGCCATTGAATCAGGTGTCGCGCTCGCCATGATTCTCAAAAATTGGAAATCAAATGACCTTGAGAACGCATTTTCTTTTTACCAAGCGTTACGTAAGCCACGGACTGACAAAGTGACAAGGACAAGTTATGAAGCAGGAAAATTGGCAAGCGCAGATTTACCAGAAATAGCAAGTGATACCTTCAACCCGGCAGCTCTGAGGGAAAGAATGAAATGGATCATGGATTATGATGTGCTGAAAGATGTTTTTGAGAAAGGAGCACCATATTTTGAGGAGTTGAAAAAATCGATTCAGGCTCAACTGTAGGTGTTATCATGCACAAACGAAACAATAAATGACATATACCACGACAATTTGTTCCATCTTATACATCCTCACCAATCAAGTGACGCAAACTTGCTCTACACATCAGCAACCATTTCAAATTCCCAGCACAAAATTTTCCCAGAATATGTATACCCTATTTTGACCCGTAAGAGTGCAATCTCAGGTGAACTGTGAGAAGAACTCCCATGTCTCATTATTCGTAAAAGTCGCAGAAGCTCCACTGTCCTTTGGTGTGGGAGTATGTGGCCCGTCAAAAGCAACCCAAACCACGGGGTGGTCAGCCGAGCAACCTGTATACTTTGTTTTAATGTGTTTCCCGCTGCCTGAAGTAGGCTCCTGTGCAGTCTGAGCTGTGCAACCATTGTTCTTGATAAAGCGGTCCCTCATCGTGTGAGCATCCGCGATCGGTAGCACTGTATCTCCCACCCCGTGTTGAGCGTAGTACGCAATTGGGTCACTCCCCCCAGCACAGCCACTGATCTGAGGATTTCCAGACAGAGTAGCCACAGCACGAAAGTCTTTCGCGAGCGAGCAAGCAATTGAGTAGGACATAGCACCGCCATAGCTGAATCCGGTTGAAAAGCGCAGGTTCTGGTCGATGCAGAGATCGTTGTCAAGAACCTGATTGAGCTGCTTGATGAAAGTGATATCCTCGCCGTCTTTGTTGGCCCAGCCCTTGTCCAGTCCGTTCGGTGCAACGTAAATGGCGCTTACATTGTCCTTTACTAGTGTTGGGATGCCGTACCATGGTAGATAGCCATCGGTACCAGCAATAACCTGCTGGGCAGTACCAGAAAGTGCATGCAAAGTGTAAATCAAGCGGTATGGGTGGCCTTTGTCATAGTTATCCGGCAGTTTAACAAAGTAGTTCCGGCTTTTGCCGTTAACTGTCATTGTCAGGGCAGTTGTAGTACTACTCGTTGTGACTAATTTCGGAGCATTACCACATCCTGGAGAAGGCTTTGTTGCGGAGCTCCCATTCAGGGTAGCAAGAACGAGGAGAGACACAACGCTGAAAGTGTTCGTCCACAACTTCATGATGGGCCAGCGAAACAAGACCGACGAATTCAAATGTAAGTTATATTCTTCAAAATAGAGCTGAATATATTTAATATTCAAAGACGTGTCAAACGAATGGGAAAGAATTTGAATTATCAATCCTCTATTTAAGTTGGAGTTGTGGTATGCTCATCTCCTGCCCCGCATTCAGACCTGTCGTCACGGAGTCAATACACGGCAATGCGGAGATGGAAAAACGATTAACTGGATATTGAAAAGTTCTGACACTAGTAATTTTAACAGGCTCACATTTCTCACAGGAAAGAAGGAAGAAGGATAATATGATTGAAATACAACCCTCCCATAAGCGAAGTTTCCCCGCAGAACTATTGTCACCAGCGTCAAGTCCCGTGAGGAAGTGCCGGCGTCGGCACAACATTTAAAGACATGACCAGAGTTACAATGCCTTTCTTGGATTGTTCATCTTCATATAGCCGAAACAGGCCCTTCAATTTGTCAAAACAAAATGTTCAAATTTTTAGGCAATTCGGGTATAATAGTGTCGTTTGAACCTGGCGTGTCTCACTATGCCCTACCAGGCAAAATCTGTGAAAAGCTGCGATAACAACATTACCTGCTTTCAAAAATAACTAATCACCAAGATAATAGCTCCGTTGAGGTAAGCGAGTGACTTTGATTGTGGTTATAATTTGAGTGGATAGCTCAGAAAAGAGAGAGTATGGGAGAGGTGGGTTGTTTCATGGACAGTCAATTAAAATCACACCGTATAATTTCGGACTAATTGAATCATCGAAGTTGCTAACTCGAGGTGCTTAAATCCTTTAGATCATTACCATAATAGAGGGCATGGCGGTATGTTCAAGCAGCCTCCTTACCGGAGCTTTCGCGGAAGATAACTAAGTAATAATTGGGAAGTGTTGTGCTGCACTAGGTATCTTTTCTTCGTAACATTATTGCGATATTGAACTTCTCCTTGTTCTCTGAAGAAGAAATTGTGTATGTGTAGCGAGTGCTCACCAATGTATATATGTAGCAGGTGGTGCAACCGAGAGGTTCACATTGTGAATTACCATGATCACCGCCCCCTCCTCTTTCCACAAAAGGACTTATAAGCCTTGGACATTTTCCATCGGGAATCATAGACTTTGCTAAGTTCCATCCCCAGAAGTGAAGTATATTTTCGGTGATTTTCACGCTATCTTCGAATAGACAACAGTCACAGGATTAGGGTCTAGTCAATTTTATTATGAGCATCTTAAACACGTCGTGGTATTTCTGGAATCAACGTACTTCATCTCACATATTTGGAGAATTTAACTGAATTCTGGATTCCACTCATCCAAGATACCGGATGTCGTGCCTTCATCAGTGCTTTGGTTCATGTCCTATGAGGCTGATAAAAACTGAAAGAAGAGAGGCGAGGTTAGAGTCCTTGCATAAGTGGAACCTTATCGCGCCATATTTTTATCCTGTTGGCGGTGTTGCTACACCTCTAGGCTTGAGCTTTTTCTCTTCCCTCTCTTAGCGATTAGGTTACGGAAGCAACACTACGAATACTTCTCTAGCAAATAGTCTACGATCTATTAGCATGCTTAGTGATGTTGGTTGAGTAGGCAAACATATGCTTTGGCCTGGTAATTAAAAATATCAAAAACACAATCAATTTACAAAGGGGATACTTTGACCCTGTGGTCACCAAGATTATATCTCGTAGTATTGATTAAAGCCGCCTTAACTATATCAATCTCCATAGTACAAATTTTCCTTCTGTTCACCATCATTCTGAAATTAGCTGATCTAACTATGGGTTGCACTCGACTCCCCATTTCCCCAAAGCCCCCAGCACAAACTCATCCACACTTTCCACTCGCAGTCTTTAAAATACTTCTCACGACAAAAAAGATATTTGCCATTCCCAGTACGCCACCCAACAGAATCACAGTCTGTGACATTCTCAAGTACCATGCCAATCTAAGCACTTCTTTCTTGTGAAATTGATGGAGATAGTTGAGTGCATCTGGTGAGAATTCGAACCAGGTTTGCTTTTCTGGATCGGTGGAGGAGTGTGTAGAGGCCGAAATAGCATGGTATGATGGGGGTACGACGGACTCTATGTCATGAGGCATGTTTTGAGGAATCGACATCTTTGCGGATAATATGTTGGAGCTGATGATAGTGATTATGGTGATGATAAACTAGAAAATTTCTGGGCTGTTTGGAATATAAATGTTATTCTATTGATATGTGTGAAGTTGGGCATGGCTATGTTGTTGCGGCCTGAGTGCAGCCTTGGCTCACTGTTTTTAGGGCGTACTCACAGCCTCCAAGAATATTTGTGCAAGCATGAGCTCCCATCTTATTGGTAAGGTTGTTTCACCCACTTCATCAAACGTCATAATTGTGCAGGTGACTATTTACGGGTAATCGCAGCCTTTCTCTTGTAGCCTCACAATTAGTACGTAGGTGCCAATCAGTTCAAATATAAGAATTAGGCAAAGCATGTAACCATTCTTGGCGTGCTTAGACCTAAATGGATGCACAACTAAGTTTTACTATTTGTCTAGTACGTTGTCCTTTCCTTTTTTAGTATAAGAAGACTTCACTTTAGAAGCGGCAAGGTTGATTTTGAGGCATGCTTGTAGCGCGAGCATGTTTGATGCCAAGTTTCTTAGCTGTTCATTAAAAAACTAATGGAAATTGATTACTCCCCAGTCTCATTCAACATCCTCCTCATCTCCTACATATGCGCTCTCCTCCCGATCCTGAAATGTATCCCATCATATACCCTCTCAACCTCCATTCCCATAATTGCCCATCCAAACAACTCCTTCTCCCTTCTCCACATCTCCACCACAACAGGGCCCATAGTTGTAACACTAAGGATTGCTTTTTCTACCACCTTCGCAGAATTAATTTCTCTTTCTAACCTTCTTTTACTCCTTTTCTCCCACTCATTTTTAATTAAGGCTGAAACATTCATATTTCCCTTTTCACTGCCCCAAGCCTTTTTGAACATATTAGGGCCTTCACGAAGAACGAGCCAATTAAGCCAATTATCAGTAACACCACCGCCTTGGTAGTAACCATTCCAAGAAATTTTTGGATGGACAGCTCGTTTTGTATCGAAGACACGATCAGCGAAGACAGCGGATATGATGCGCTCTGTGTCGCGGAAGCCGAGAGCTTCCGCGTGGCTTAGATTGGTGACATATTCAAGTTGTTTTCGTTTAATCTCATGCTCAAGTTCAGAGAATTTGGGAATTTGTTCACAGATCGTGCTCATATTCCCTTCACGCTGAGCTCCATTGGGAAGCCGTGATAGAATGATTTGTGTTGAGATATCAGCTAGCCTCCATCTCACACTCCAACCGAGTGTGGCAGAGGCACGCGCTCTATCGCCTCGAGAATCAGAAGCAGAGATGTTACCACCGTCTTTGGGGTAGAAGTAATCGGCTCCTGTTTCGTAATTCTCGTAGGCGACTGCCGAGAGCCAGTTAGCTGTTTCGAGGCGGTAATTGAATGCAAAGAGGTTTTGAAGTGCTGGACCAGGGTTGAAAAGCTCGAAGGAAAGTTTCTTGGAGATAGGAAAAAGAGTTTTAATTAGATGAGAGGAGATGGATGACTGATATGTTTTGATAATTCGATGTATCGACTTTTTGACTAGGCAGAGCCTTTGTAGGGTCTGAATGTCGATATACTTTACGATTTCTAGGAGGAGTTCTTCGAGGAGCGATGGGTGGTCCATTTGAATAGGAAGTGATGCACAAAAGAGAGATATGCCTTGTTGTGACTAGAAATGTTTGAGGTTACATGGAGGTGGCTGCCTGCGGCTGTGAAATGAGGCTACCCCTGTCATTACATGTCAGCACTGCCTGTATAATCTTTGTGTTGCCACAGAGAGCAGCAGAGAAGAACTTATTTGGTGTGTGTAAACTTAATTGACTAGAGATCTTTGCTATCTGATATCTACCGAGCTTCACATAGCACTTTTCTCATTGACCTTCTCACTAACCCTCTCAATACTCTCTTCGTCACCTTCCTTCCTACCAATAAATTGACTCTGTTTCATATTATTCAACTTATCCTCGTCCTTATCCGCCTTCCGAAATGTCATCCAGAAACCGAACCCTCCCAATGCAGCTACAACAGCGACGCTACCATAATTCCACACTAACAATGGGTCCTCACTAAGGGCTGTGAGAGCTTGACCTAGTGCACTAGAAACAGCAGATGTAAAGAGCGCGATAGCTTGAACCGTAGATCGCATGTTCTTAGGTGCTTTAGTATAGGCGTATTCGAGTTTGGTAATTGAGGCCATGACTTCTGACATGCCAATGAGGGCGTAAGGAAAAACTTGAACCCAGACGGTGAATGGTGCAGAGCAATCTTTTCGTCCCTTCTTGGTCAGGGCGTTTATATGGTCCCCACAGGGAGAGAGCTTGTAAATGTAGTATTGTGTGACACAAGCTGAGATCATGGCCATGGAAGACAGGATGAAACCACAAGTAATCTTCTTGATAGGCGTGAGATTAAAGCCCGATTTACGGATGAGGGGGTAAACAACAAAATCCATAAGAGGAATGACGATGATAATGAAAATTGGGTTGAGTTTGGCGACGATATCATTCGGAACATGGCCAAGATTCATTGTGGAGGCTTGGGAAACAAGGTTTCCGGTCATTTGGTTGTACGCAAGCCCTATAGAATGTCAGAATGAAATCAGATGGTATTGGATGGGAACTTGCAATAAAGAGGATACCATAAGAAAACTTTGCAGGCAAGAAGACCTCGACGGACCTCATCAACCCACTCGTCGTCAAATGTCATCCATTCGGGACGATCCGCAGGAGCAATATTGCTTGGCTTCACACGATTCCAAAAATCGGGATCCTTGAAATTTTTGATGCTATTTCTCTTCGTCAGTAATTTTCAGGGAGTTCCCAAATCACAGAATTGACTTACGTAGTCTTCATGTTCCATGACCATTTACCCTTGAACGCAAGTGCGATGAGCTTGTATGCCTTTGCCATCACTGAACCAGTCGGAGGCGATAGAGTGTAGTGCTTCTTGAAGTAGAACAGCGTGACCGGGCAGACACAGAACACAAGAGTCGGTAACGTGTATGAAAGCCAGAAGCCAACATAGTGTTCTGAGTAAATCATAGCTAAAGAACCCGTAAGAGATCCAACATTGATCAAGAGGTAGAAGTAGATGTAGATTCTAGCAGTCGTGACAGCCGGATCAACAATCTCTCTTAAGCCATGTTTGTTGGTTCGAACATATGCTCTTTCGTCTTTATACTGTTCGGCGATGAGGGGAGAAATGTTGGATTTGAAGGCTCCACCTCCAAGACCCATGATTACCAATCCTACAGAGAACACACCAACCGCAGCATTTGGATGGATAATAACTGGCGGGATTGCAGACAAGACAAGAATGATATGGCCAACAATGGACAGGAGACAAGCCCATTGAATTGTCAGGTATCGTCCAAAATATTGGTCGGCCATATATGCACCAAGCAATGGGGTACAGTAGTTCCAGAAATTATTGACTAGTTAGGTCAGTATTTGATGATGCTATAGATTGGCTGTAGACTTACAAGTAGTTAATCCAGTTGAAGCACGTTGCCCCAGTCCCAAAGCACCAGATCCTGGTTTGATGAGAAAACCAGCACCAGTTTTGGAACCTTTAGGAAGGTCCTTTTGAATGAAGTTGACAACTACATTTCTATTAGCCTGTTACACAACGAACAGTTAGGAGATACTAACAGACTGCAGTAGTGCCATAGTATGAGAATCTTTCAGCAAATTCAACAAAGGCTACGGTCCATGCTGTCCATGGAATAGTTCCAGGAACTCTAGGAAGGGTCGCAAACTCCTCTTCGGTGGGGAAAGGGCGCGCATTATTAAAACCGATATTAGACTCCTTGTCGGATGATGGGGTGCTACTGAGAGGAGCAGCAGCAGGCTCAACCATTGTTGTGCCTTGGGTGACTTCGAGGCTCTTCTTGACGTCCATTTTAGCTTGGTAGGTTCTCTAACCGCCGTGGATGAATGTAGCACGAACTGCCTGGTAGTCAGAATGCGGAATCACTTCAATATGGGGGGGTATGCAGACTTTACATACTCCCCAGGGATCTTACCATTTCACCCATTCGCTAGATTGGCCCGATAATACTCAGCAAATTGACCAACATTTCGCCATATCATCCAAGTTGAACGTTACACCCATGCCCGTAATCCACGCGAGATGCCCTTATCGGTGACCTTCGAGAACACATTATCCCTGAACTCATAGGCGCCAGTTTGAGCAACACCAAAGATCATATCATCGGTCAGCTAGTGGCCAGCAATATTGTCACCATTTACGTGTAAACGCCGCGAAATCCCAACCCCGCACTCCAAAATTTCATTTCACCTCGCCGTCGGTGTTGATAAGAGGATGAGAAAGCGCAAACCTTGAGGTTATATTCTTGCCACCTTCTGGAAGAAGCTCAGCCAAGATCTTGGAACTGCTTGGCTGCATTTGGTTAAAGTCAACATCTCGCGCACGTGCTGTTCGGCCTTCTTTAGCCAGCCCGGTTTCCTTCGGTCTGTTGTTTCGTCCAATTATGGCGCGTAGTTACCAAATAACATTAGAGAAATTATAATTACCCTTTGCATGGAACGGTGGCTCTGAAGGCAAAGTCTGGGAATCGAGATCTCCAAGGACCTATCTGTCGGGTTTCAAACCCACGAACGGACACGGAGTTCTTACGTGAAAATGAGTTTCATTCGGAACCAGCCGAACTTCTGGAAGGATATCCGTTTTCCTTGAAGACTAAAAATGATGTTTGGTGTTGTCCCTGTATGCAAGGGAATATGCAATTTTGCATCTACAACTATACTTATTCTGTAACGCCCTGGTTTTTAATTACCATGCTTATTAAAGATCAACAAAGAGTCTCTCTTCCATTTTTTGTCTCTCCAAACTTATTTTTTGAATGTCTTCCTTATCAAGCTTCGCTCGCTCTGTATAGTACTCATCAATGTAGTAGGCAGGAACCCATTCAAAGTAGGCATTTTTGACACTAACCTTCCAGCCCCCCTTCCTATTTTCCCCAAGTTTATCTTTGCAAGACGCAGGCCAAGCATCCAAGAGTTCTTTCTCGTCATTATATTCCACCTTCTCGTGTTCCTCTTCAGACCCGGGTCGAACGATTTTATCTGTTGTGAACAGTGCCACAACTTTGCATGTCGGATTCAAGCCCTTTGCCAATGCTGCAGCGGCCAAAGACCCAATCTTATTGGATACCGAGCCGTCAAGAAGAACTTTATCGGCACCAAAGATGAAATAGTTGGCATCTTTGATGACTGATGCCATACTAGCGTCGGAGACGATGTCAATCTGGAGTTTCTGCATGAGAGTCTGATCGTGATTGAAGCCGATTAGTAGGCTATTGACAAAAGCTGCACCTTCGAAGCTAGGTCGAGATTCAAGAACAGATAGTTGAACAATGACTTTCTGGCCACTACTACTTTTCGAGATATGTTTAATAAGAGCAGAGAGGCCCTTTGTGATGGTTCCGGACGCAGATAATGTGACGATGTGTATATGTGGTGGCAACTCCCCGTTAGCTATATCCCTCAGGTGTCCATCCACAATTGATGAAAATCCTGTTGCAAGTGTTGTCAATTCGGTTCTCATACTTTCTATTGTTGCTTTAATATGGTCATCCAAAGATTTTTTGAGATTTGTCGTGTCCAGTTCAGATGATTGCAACCCAATTTCGGCAACACGAGCCAGTGCCTTGAACAAAGCGGCTTCTATTGCGGCTCCCATACTCGGTCGTCCATTTTTAGCCAAATGCCATGCCCTCCATCGGATTTCCTTCCAGATCTCATCAACCTTACTCAGAGCTGCAAGCTCTTTCCCATTCGCCATCCTCAAAAGTAACTCCAGTGCTTTGATCGCCAGAGCGTGGGCACCACTTTCATGATCATTCTTCAACACCGCGAGTGCCCTTTCAGTCTCCGGGCTGACCATTACCCTATTCAACCCAATTTCCAACTGGGGCACATGATCATAGGCATCAATATCTGCGGGTTTGATGAAATGAAATTCTGTGTGCTCCCAATCGAAAGTAATTGGCTTGGCATCTTCTTTAAGCTGCCAGGCAAAGGGATGGACTGTCCATTCGGTCTTGAGACCTTCATCTATGAGACTGAAGGGCTTCCCTTTCCGGAGAAGAAATATATCGTTGTCGTCAAGTGTTGTTTCTTCAAGGATCTCACGCTTTGCTGCGAGCTCTGGGCTCTTATCTGTGGCATCAATGGAGCCAGAGCACACTGCCCATTTGCCTCTAGTCATGTGATCAGCATTGCTTTGACATTTATCTCTATGTCAGCAGATGGAAAGTGGAAGCTTTGAGAGCAATTAGGGGACAGTAATCCTACTTATATGTTGATACCCCCTCACTGCGCTTAAAAAGCGCAAACGTGAGTCCTTGTGGCGATTGTGGGGAAGTACAAATGAAGGACGAGACTACCGCGCGTTGACGTAAATTTAAAGCCATGCCTCTCTTAAAAATGCGTATAGGATTGATATGAACATGCCTCATCAATTGATGAGCTGTGTTCATGTTTCATCTGTATTCATGTGAAGTGGTCGTAAGGTTGAGGATGTTCAGAGGTGACGATATCTCCTGATAGGCACCTGGATTACCAAAAAGTTGATCACGTGCGGGTACGGCCAATAAATCTTTTCACTATGTCTAACGTACTATCTTTTAATATCATAGGACCCTTCAAGTCCTTTTTCACAGTACAAGGGCCCTCATGAGATTCCAGTGTGTTGGTTGTGAGGACATTAAAAGAATATCCACCCTTCCACTATGTGATAGTTATCTTGGGAGTGTACTTTTGAATGCAGTGTAGTTGATGAATGCAAATATTATTAAAACTTTTGGGATGTCTCTTATCCTTTAAATTTAATATAGTAAAAGGATTAATACGTTCATTATACAGTATCCAAAAAATCCACAACTTTCAAATTATCAGCCACTAAATGCGCCTTCAGCCTTCTCGCAACTTCACTGGGCAGCACAAGCACAAATTTCTTCGGACTCGACACATTTTTTACAATCTCCAAATCCCCCACTCCCCATAACAACGCCTCCTCTCTTCCCTCTATACTCAATTCAATCCTCAACTCTACCAACCCCTTCATCTCAGCCAATACTTTCCAGGTCTGGAACCATGCCTTCCTGTAATCGTTATTTTTCTTCATTGCGCTAGCCATGATGGCAGGATTGACATGCCTCTTGTTTGGGGGAGGGAGCCGGGGAGGACCTTTGAGAGCCCAACGGAAAGAGAAGCGCTGAAGGTCAAGAATGCGGGAAGGTGGAAGGAGAGTCGGAAGGTAGGCCACGACATCTACGTCGCAAGTATCAAAGGTGTTGGTTGTGTACATAAATTGCATTGTATCGGAATACCTAAAATCATCAGTCTTTGATTGTAGATGAAATAAAAATGAAGAGCATGTACTCACATCTGTCGACAACTTAACAACATTCCAAAAAACCCCATTATCGGCCAAGGATTTGGGCCGTAATTCTTTATATAACGCCTACAATTCTGCTGACACATCTGGCCTTCGATCAAACACCTTGCTCCTCTCATCTTCCGCTCCTCAATCCACCAATGAATTACCATTCCTCCTGTCACAAACTCCATAATCATGTCTTTAATCTCCTGTGGTAGACATAACAATGGTGATTTTGATTTCTGTTCATCAAAAGGAACGTGAAATGATAAGGCTCTTCTTTTT
The DNA here is from genome assembly GCA_021365295.1 of Tricladium varicosporioides. NCBI lineage: Eukaryota > Fungi > Ascomycota > Leotiomycetes > Helotiales > Tricladiaceae > Tricladium > Tricladium varicosporioides. Next base: position 399,435 of record JAJTIW010000034.1, on the reverse strand, counting down.
GGTGCGAAGAAACCTGTTGGTATAATAGAAATAGGCTCCGGCTCTGTACGACGGTAGCCGTTAAATTTCTCTTCCTGGTAATCCGTGAGCATTTGGGCCGGTTTGAGGCAGGGATAGCAGGAGAACAGTACAACCCAGGCAATTGCTTTTGTCCATATGGGACTATTGTCCGATGGGACGTAGCCCAATACATGAACCATAGTTAGTGGTTGAGTGACAATAGCGCCCGTATTGTGACGGGACCACAGCCAGATATATTTGAGGGGGTCGGATGCCTGGGTGTATGTTCTCGAACTGTTGTAGTGCTCTCTGAGACATTGTTTACTTTTGAAGTGAGGCTGAAATAGGCTGCAGCTCAGCCACTCGGGTATCAGCACAGTAGGTATTTCAACATCACGTGGAGACCGCTCGTATTCATCTGTCAGTGAGTCATTTTCTACGAAAAGATATAACTTTAAAATATTCTTTACTCTTGCATTCTGAACTAATATTGTCGAAGTTGAACTGCTGAAAAGTTGGCAAAAAATGTCTTGCAAGAGGTTCATCCAGCCAAATCTCACCTTGATCACATGACTAACCCCTTCAGAATCGACAAAATCAACCTCATTGGTTGCAGAATTGGAGATGTAGCCTTACGAGGCTGCGGCTGGGGCTGCTGTCCATATCCCGACTCAAAGGTTCGTCATTCCCTTATGGATTTCGTTGAGGAACAAGTCTTACCTCCTCTCATAGATATCTGAAAACACCCGACCATACCTCCTCCAAGAATCCGTCGCAACACAACAAAGGTCCAACAAATCACGCCCTCGGGGGCGAACGGGGTTATTTTACTACAGTTGCCAGTCTTCATATCGACCAAAATTTATTTGTCCGGAGAAGGAATGTCGAAGATCTATAAAACCATTTTATGATCCAGGAAAGTTTGAGTATCGGATCTCTGAATGGCAGGATTGGTCTGTAAGGCCAAGAGTTGATCGATGCCCTGAATTAAAGCAGGCGTATAGAAATAAGAATCGAATAAACAGTACCGGCCAACGAAACAGTGCAGAGGCCCTTAAGTTCAACATGCTATGGGAGTGTCTTTCTAGAGATAGCACTTCTCTAACAAAGGATGAAATAGCTTACGTGAAGGAACGAGAACCCGAAGAATGGTGGACTGAAATTATTGCAACACCACAAGTGTATAGAGAGGACGCTGGCCATTTAATGAGGTGTCCTTCTTGTGGGAAGGGGGCTGTGGCTGTGGGGTCGAATTTCAGAATTCCCGCACGGAGAGATGAGAAAGGTTGGAAAAAGGTGGAGAAAATGATTGCGAATGAAGAGGATATGGTTGCTAAATTCTCCCCTTGTGCGACTTTTGAAGAGCACGAGAAAATGGTTGAAAAAGCTCGCGAAATAAAAGCAGAAAATGTGGCAAGAAATTAACGAAGACAAAAAAATGGGTTAACTTCATTTATTTCTCTAGTTCGATTACTCCTTCATGAAGATGTTGAATTTGTACAGGTTCTTGAGGGAAATTCTTTCAAGGTTTTCAGTCAATTTGACCTTTTCGAGACGATTGTATAAAGAGAACTGCCATAGGCCATGGATTTTGAGCTGACTCCAAATGAAACCACATTCTGTTCATCGAAAATGCTGCAACAGCACTGGTGTCACCATTCAGATGCTATGAACTCTAAACAAACAATGTGTCGTGTGCTTCTGCAACCTGCAACCTGCAAACCTCTCTCGTGGCTGCAGGCTGCAGGCCATTCAACTGTGCCATCGACAGGGGCGGAACCCTGACCTCCAGGGGCTAACTTAGTAGTAACTCGTACTTATTGACCTCGGATCATTCTCCACAGAATTCCCAGCACATTCATCACTAGAATGGCCCCTAAAAACAACCTTATCAGTATGCTCCGACTAAAAGCGCCTACGAAGCCTCAGCCCAAACCGCTTTCTCAAACCTTCGCTGTAGTGACCGCTCTAAAATTCTCCATCAATTCTCTAGAGCAAATCATAATTCAAACTCCCATCATAAAGGATGGAGTAGGACAAAAGAGTAAAACAATATGCCGCAAAACTGTCACTAGATTGCTCCAAACGAATGTTTCTCCGCGCAGGGGCTGTCCCCGGATAAAGACCCCATTCTAGATCCTGAATCCATAATGCCGGGCCAGCGCCACAAAAGCACGACAGCTTCTGGCCAACTTTGAATTCAAAAAATGTCGGCGTCTACGAAAATCAAAGTTTGTTGATAAATGGGGTGTGCCTCTCTCGATGCGATTTGGTACCGATACAACTTTGACGACGTTATGATTGTACGATTGCTTTGATTTTGCAAAGTGAGAAAAGCACCAGCTGCTGGACGAGGGGAGGACGATTAGGGTCGCACTCCATTGAGAACCACACCCCAAGCACAAGCCAAGAAAGAGTCGCAAAAATGAAGAAAGCTACATCAGACAAATCCGATCCCGAGATCAAAGTGACAATCGTGGACATTGAAGAAGGCTCTCCAGATCCCTCTATATCACGAAGCAAACGCTGTTGCAACAACTTCACCTCCCTCCTCAGACGTTCCTACCATCGTCGGAACAAGTCCGAAGAGTCACCTTGGCCAAAGCTTGTCAGAAGAACACTCTATCTTATCACAACTGCCTTGATCTTCGGAATAATAGCCTACATGTATGGACATTCACTCCCTCTCTCCCCTTCCCCCTGGCAACTTCCGCATCCTAATTCATAAAAGAATAACACATTCTGTTCTCCTCGCTCTTACGAGACGTCTTCGCCCTTTGCCAGTATCGCAGAATGGCCTTACCAAGATTATTTCGCAGTGGGCTGAGCCCGGATCGGTGAACCCGGCACCACCGTCATGGCTCCCAAATTTCAGTCAGGATATTCATCCAAAGAATATCCATTCTCACAATGATTATTGGCGCCGAGTGCCACTATTTGAGGCTCTCTCACTTGGGGTCAAGGGCGTGGAGGCAGATTGCCATCTTGTCAATGGGGAGATATATGTTGGGCATACCTCGCAGTCACTTCGTCCAAATCGGACACTGAAATCGCTCTACCTCGATCCTCTGACCTCCATTCTCGAAGCACAAAATGCCAAGAATGGCATCGCAACGGGAAGCGGTATTGATGGTGTTTGGGATGTCGATGGCTCAATCGGCATTGTCCTCATGACGGACTTGAAGACCGAAGGCCTTGCAACACTTGACGCTGTCCAAGCACAACTTGAGCCCTTTCGCGAGAAAGGCTGGTTAACACATTGGAATGGAACATCCATCGTCCCCGGCCCAATCCTTCACGTAGGGACGGGAAACACCCCATTCGAAGCAGTCCTAAACTCAACATACAATAATGCCACCTATCGTAGTGTATTCTTTGACGCTCCTCTCGACGCCCTCAGCACCACGTACAACACTTCAAACTCGTACTACACTAGCATCTCCCTTTCACATCTCTTCGGGCACTCAAAGATTCCTCGCTCAGGTTTGACGAAAAGTCAGATGATAACCGTGAAAGGTCAGATTGAGAAGGCGACAGAGTTGGGGTTGGTGAGTAGGTATTGGGATATTCCTGCTTGGCCAGTAAGTACACGGATGAAGATTTGGAGACAGCTTGAGGATCTTGGCGTAGGTATGCTGAATGCGGATCAAATTGACGAGGCGGCGAGGTGGAATTGGAGGTGGTGTACCGTTTTGGGGATAAGTTTGTGTTAGGTTGGGCCATTTGGGTGGGTGGGCTTGGTATGGCGTTGAAGATTTGATGTGGGATACTTTAGCGGGCGTTCAAATGAAATGATGGAAATGGATATTTACTAATTAGAGAGATTTAAACCATAGATCTGTTCAAATAGATTCCTGCATGCTTGCAGCTCTCGGTCACCCCCATTGTTTCATAAAATCAGCGACACTTCTCATCATCGATTTTTTCTATTCCAAAACTTCCAAATATTTCCAAACCTCAATTGTCTAGCGAGCGCCATTTGCCCAGCGTCTCGAACCTACTTCACCCCAAGCCCTTAAATCTTGTCGCCACAGCATCCGATACTTCAGTCGAAACATGTCTTGGCCGAGCTTGATGTCTACAACCTTCGGATCGAAGCTTGGTATGTCGGCTTAAACCTTGCTATGCTCTACTTTCGTCCTTTGCTGAAACAATTGTGCCTATTCAAATGTAGAATAATGACCTAGTAGCCTGGACTTCACCTTCGGGGGTTTTGTGGAACTCTTGTATTATCTTGAAATGGGCATTTGCGTTTCAACAGCCTTGTACTTGATTGATGATGATCCGAGTAGGAGGGTTGGATGTAGTATATAAGAACAGGGTCAAAAGGCGGCTTGATTTACTTCTTGCAGCCATTCTCTTTCTTCCTATATAAACACCCAATCAATTATCCCGGTCACCTCAAGTCTAGGTTTAGAATTTTACTTCCTCAAGATATTCCATATTCAAAATTTCAAGTCGACAACGATGCATCTCCACACTCTTGCCCGCACCATCTTGACCTTGGTGTCACTCGCTCATGTCGCGACTTCGACTCCAGTAGCTATGCCAGCTGAGCTTATAGATCGTCAAGCATCAGATGTGCTGCAAGGCGTCGCGGGTAACCTTATCGAAGGGTCAATTCAACAAGGAGTTGTGAGTGCTGTCGCCGGTGCGCTTGCAGGTGCCGGGGATAAGAGGGATGGTCACAAAAGGTAAATCTATTGTTCCGAGGTGTACTAGGTAGCTGTTGGAAGTTCGCTGACGGATTTGAAAGAGATGGGCATAAGAGAGATGACAAAGTGGAGGCGAGAGATGGTCATAAGCGTGAGGTGAAAGAGAGAGATGGTCACAAACGTGATGGCCATAAACGTGATGACCATAAGCGCGATGGCCATAAACGAGACGGCCACAAAAGATCAGACGGGGATGATGGAGAAAGCGACAACGATGGAGACAACGATTTTGATAACGACAATGATAAGAGACAGGCAGCTGATATCCTAAATGGTGTAGCGGGGAATCTAATTGATGGAAGCATCCAGCAGGGTGTTGTAGGTGCTATTGCCGGGGCTTTAGATGGGAAGTAGGAGGTGGTGGGGGTTGATAGGGAATTTGAGAAGAAAGGAAGCAGAGAGGAGAATGTATGTGGAGGGATGAAAGATTGAAGTGGAGAGTGAGTGAGAGACTTGTAGATGTGGATGGAGGGAGCTAGATTGGATAGGCAGGTCCTACTTACAAAGCCATGATTACATCTGGTGATATTGGTATCTTGAGGAGAATAAAACAATAGAACGTTCATTATATGGGCTTGGTATTTTACTTAACGTACTCTATAGCTCATGGATAAATATAAATACTATATGTTAGAAGTTTTGAGGATGCCATGTTTTAAAAATGCAATACGAGTTGTTATCTTTAATAATGTGTAGAATGAAGAAATTAGCTTGAATTCCATACCCTCAAGTTTGTCACCGTTTAATATTTACTAAGATAAGTGGAAGGGAATCTTTGGTTTGGCACCTTAGGTGAACTCCCGCTCGACCACAACAGAGGATAAACAAATTGTTGTAAACTGCACTTGAAGACAATAACATCAATTGATTCCTTTACTAAGCGATGACTGGTTCTTGACAGTTTGCCTCGGAATCATTCTTGTTGAGTTATAAGCTTGTTGTGTCGTTCTCAGAATTGACGGATTACAATTGATGACTCCAGATTCAACCATTACCTGCTGACCCTAACCATCGAGCCGAGTCCAGCATCCAACTCTATTGGCTTGAGTTAAACAAGACCCAGAATCTCGAAGTCTCTACTTGAGCAGTTTTAAAAGTGTCATAAACTTTCTTGGGTAATGCAGTGGCTCGCGCTTCAAATTGAAAGACGACGAATTTTCCAATTGCTCCTCTGCAGATCACTTCATATTTTCCGATCACACTGATACTTACTGAGCATAATATGTGCAACATTTTCCATCATGAGGCTTTCTCCATGTTTCATAAATCTAAAACATGATGTCAACAACCAAACAAAAGTAAAGTAGGGGGTTCGTAAACTCCTAAATTCAGGGGGAAACATTATTGATGACCAACTTACATAACACGAGCTACAATAATTGGCATGTCCCTTTAATTGGTTCTTAAAAGCTTCTTCGCCTCATTAAGAACATCGAATTTCCAGCCAACATCATGCACTCACTCTTATTGGCCTACAAAAAGTGACCATCGGATGATCATCCCCAAAATAGCAGACCTTACCCCTTTTCAGATTTCCTCCATCCTCGCCGCCCCCTGTCCTACGCCCACCTCGGTCGTAATCAAGCACATGCAATAATACTACCCCACACTCTCCGCACCTTTTTCCAAATTCCAATCCGTGACACCATAGTTTGTGTTGCGGCTCTCCTTTCCTCATCTTCAATTCTTCTTTTTATCCTTTGGGTTCCACAACTTCTGGCGGGATTCACCATGCCTAGCCGTCGAGCCGCGATCCTTGCTTGCTCGTCGATTTTATTATTCCTCCTGGTCTCTTACACACTTGACTTGGTCCCAGTCAAGCTCACAAAGGATGGCTCTTGGTCAGTAAATCAACCAGGTGCGCAGGTGGAAATCAGTGCCATTATTTCGCAACCTACTCCAGCGCCGCCCATAGCTAGCTTAGAACCAGGTGTCTTTCATCCAGCAATCCCCGAACCAAATCACCCTACAACCTCTCCAATCCCAACACAAGCACTCTCACCTACGGCTTCTACAACCCCGGCCGCCATCAATGTGAAGCAAGCATACTTCAACCAAGCCTTTTCACCAACGGTATCAGAGGAATATCCTTTTATACATCTAAAGGAACAGTGTGCGAAAGTAAAATGGGAGGACGATGCACCGTATCTGAAATGTACCGGCATGTCGGCCGGCCTAACCAGTATCATGTCCCAACTCAAAGTCTGCTTCAAAATGGCCGTGGATACCGGCTCGCACCTTGTCCTCCCTGCTATGCCACTGCGGGATTCAACAGACTTGAAGGAGTTTAACTTCCTGAACGGAGACGCATACCTGACCTACGACAAGTGGTTTGACGCCTCTCACCTAATCTCGAACTTCCAGCGCGCCTGCCCGAAAATCAAAATCATTCACCCAGATGACCTCGTTGGCGGCGGAGAAGGAAAAGCGATCGGAGGCACCATAGACGTAAAGCATAGGTGGGAAATGCCTCTCACAAACGCACCAGGGTATTCCTACCTCAAGAGTTATTTCTGGACCGGTCGACCATTTTCCGTATTCTTCGCCGACGAGCTTCGTAAGTTGCGCGAGAAGGAGTTCTTGAATCCCGAGAGGGACGATACGAAGAAGGGTCTAAGCGTGATCACGATACATTCAGCATTTTTGATATACCGCATCACGGATGATCCGACGAGGGGCGATATGCGGTTGTGGAATGATTTGGGACATTTAATACGCTTCAACCAAGAACCAAGGGATATATCAGATGTAGTGTTGAAGAAGTTGGAGGAGAGCGGGAAGGGAAGAGGATGGTATGGTGTTCATTTTCGTGTGGAGAATGATACTATTTGGAGTAGTCTTGATCATCAGCTCGGCGTTGATCTTGATGCGCTGGATAAAGCGTGGAAGATGTTTGGGAAAGAAGGACAGGAGAAACCCATGGTCTTCCTAGCATGCGGTGACGCGGACCAGGTTGAGAAATTCGTATCGGCGGGTAAAGAGCGTGGGTGGGATGTCACGCATAAATGGGCTCTTCTTGCTCATGAACCGAAGGTTCTTACGAAGTTGGGAGAATTACCGTTTGATTTTCAGGGTGGTGTTGATCTGGGCTTGATGATCAAGAGTGAATTCTTCCTTGGAATCACCGGGAGTGCTTTCTCAAGCTCGATTGCGAATGCTAGAGATGTTACAGGGAGGTACAGAGGGAGTAGCTTCCTGTATGGGGTTGAGGGCGATGATGGGGCGAAGACACATTTGTTTAATGATTTAGATGCGGAGAGTTACGCTTGTTGCTTATAAGGAGTATAGGATAACAGGGGGGTATATGGGTTGGGTTTTTGGCTGGAGTAATACTTTGGAGATCTAAACCTGGGGCCATGATTTGGAATAGACTCCTGTACATATAAGGCGTTGGTGGAGACCACAAATCTGGATTGGAAATAGAATAATACAATCATTCTGACTTCCGTTAGCATCTAAAAAGAATTCAATGACTAGAGGATTGTCCATGTTAGGTCAATCCGAACAAGATTGAAAGAACCTAAGATCCACCTGTCTCCTTCAATAAAATAAATATAAAAATCTGGATCAAGTTGTTTCAGAAAGCGAGTAGCATTCTCTTCGGGGAGGCACAAGCAGAACCCTTGAGTTCTTAACCTTCAGAGTCTTTTTATGGGCTGTCTCGGGAGCAAAGTCCGCTGAAGCCCAGGTCATTACAGGTGCATATTCAGGCTTCACCCGCTAAGCCCAAAAGCCCTTAAGCGCCTTGTCCCAGATGCCGTGCCTTGGATGGCACTGGATGAACCTTATTCCCACATCACGATAACACACCCTCATTCCCCTGCTGTCCAACATACCGTATCACCTGCACGATCCCCTCCCCATCAAAAGCCTCAAAGCCATCCTTTACGCTCGGAATGTTTTTGCGCTGAAGACGTTTTGCGTTCGTATTTACTCACGGCTCGACTTGTGTTCTTCAGCTGGCAACGGCCCGAGACACAGCCCGACCACCACTATCTTCTAGCATGCTCGACCCAACACAACTCATGAGTCGCGGCCAGTCGAGGAAAAAAGAGAGGGCGTTTGTGTTCTTGACAGCGCGATCCGGTGGTAATCTATTGTCTTGGGAGGCTTATAGGAGATAAGAGCTATAGGAGGGAGAGTCTTGTTATGTATTGCCAAGTGGTAGTGAAGACATTCCTAGGCGATCAAGAGCGGACTTCCGGTCTGGAGTTCTTGGAGTTGACGGTTCGTGTCTTTCTACTTTCTTTGACAGATTTGAATTAGGAAAGGAAAAGCGGACGACGTCAATGTTATTCGTCTAGACTCAGTGATCTAGATATCATCCGATGTCTCATCGTATCAGCTCTTGCGCCAGAGGATCTGCAGCGATTCATGCAGGCTATTTGCGGAAGTATATCTGCAAAAGTGACCTACATGGACGCAATAAAGACATCTTTTGCTCGGTAGTTTCCGATTTCCAAGGCTACCCTAGCTCGGAGTCCGAAGTTTTGGGTTCGGTTCCTGTAGGCTGCACAATATACGACATGGAGACTGGGTGAAGCCCGCGAGACTCAGGAGCTTATCCTTCCTTCGAAAATCATTCCATGTTGGTTGGAGAAGGAAGTTTGTCAATGCGTGCAGTTTGTCGGGAGTAAGTTGATCCTTTAGCTGTGTTGTTGCTGAGTTGTGGCGTATCTAATTTTATCTTTGGGGGGCTCTGTCAAGCAAACAATACACACCGAAACATTTGTTGATATTTGTCTTGTTAATACTGGTATCTAAACTTGACCACAACACCATGATTCGATTCATGATGCATGAGCATGATTTCAATTCCATCTGATAAATTTTCATTCTGCCTTCTTTGGACGAAATAGTTCTCGGAAACAAGTTCTAAGACATCTCTCTCATGCCAAGTCCGCCCCAAAAGGCTTGCTCACGTGCATGGTCCACCTCTACCTTACAATTTCCAGCCGTTAATTGTCTTGGAGCTGACTATTTGAAAGTCCCCGAATGGCTACAGCTATTACCGTGGCTTTTGAGATCCTCTTCGGGACAATACCAAGATTCTAATTGTTACTGTACCATATTTCATTAACCAACCGTAGTATAGGACGTGGGGCTTACCGTAACGTGGAGCCTAACAAACCACAAGATTTCCGCCCACGATACAAAAGTAAGCTTGCCAAGATATGCGATCTACAATTATTTTGTGCGACAAGGACCCTTACTTCGTATAGGCATCCGCCTTGACACTGTCTTGGGGCTTTGGACCCTTCAGCTTTCTTGGATCAGGAACTATGGAGTTGCATAGTGGCGTTTTTCTTTTACTCTGTACTTGGAGGTCCGGATGTTGGAAAGGGAGATTTGTGAATCATTGATAAAGAGGGAAATCTTCCTCGAGAGAAACCTCATCTCAGCATCCGACACTCTCGTTCTCTTTCCTTGTCCTCGATAATCTTCTCCTCATTTCCTTAAGATTCTCTTCCCATTGAGTAAACCACTCAACTTCACATTCGCTTAACCAGCTATACACTTCCCCTTCGCCACTATGAAACTCACCACCCTCCTACCCCTCGGCATCCTTGCCGCAACAACATCGGCTTGCCCAGGTCAGCTTCAGGGCCGCGACCTCGAAGCCGAAATCCGTGAACGAGCCTCAGTAATCGGCCCCAATGACTCCTTCGAAATGATCGGGGACCTTGCCACCACAGGCGCAACCACGCCCGTTGGAAAATCCGTAAAGAACATCCTTCTCGGGACCGAGGATCCATATTCTGACGTTGGATACAACAACATCTTGTGGCCCAAATGGTCGTCGTTGTGCAAAGCAGATACCTGCTGTATCTGGAAACATATTGCGCAAGATATGGAGTATAAATTCCGAGGTCCAGCAAGACGATGCAACGGCTTTGCTCGCGCGGCGGTACGTCTTGGTTTCCATGATGCAGGAGCTTGGTCCAAAACATCAGGATGGGGAGGCGCGGATGGATCTTTGATCCTCGCGGGTGAAGTGACTCGGCCTGAGAATCACGGTTTGGAGGAAATAGTCGCCGTGATGCAGGGCTGGTATAACGACTACAAAAGCTACGGGGTTGGCATGGCGGATCTCATTCAGATGGGCGCTACAGTCGCTACGGTCGTTTGTCCTCTTGGTCCCAGAATCAGATCATTCGTGGGACGAAAGGACTCTTCTCGTCCTGGCCCTGAGGGTCTCCTCCCACCGGTGACTGGCTCCGCTGAGAGCCTCATTGCGCTCTTTCAAGACAAAACTATCATGCCTCATGGTCTTGCTGCGCTTGTTGGCGCACATACTACCAGTCAGCAGCGCTTCGTCGATCCATCGCGAGCCCTTGATCCACAAGACACTACCCCGGGTGTGTGGGATGTGAAGTTCTACCCTGAGACTACGAGTCCAAACACACCAAAGCGTGTTTTCAAGTTTCAATCCGACGTTGTGCTTTCTCAACACCCTAAGATTTCAGACGAGTGGGCAAAGTTTAGCCAGCCTAACGGTGTAGGACAAGATCACTGGAATGAGGTAATTTTCCCCTCCCTATCACTTCCTAATACCAAACCCTCAACCACCTCTCCCAACCTTCTTTACCAAACTAACGTACATTAAAAGGATTTCTCAAAGGAATATGTCCGCCTCTCCCTTCTCGGCGTAAACAATATCAACGGTCTCACGGAATGCACCAAGGTCCTTCCCTCAGCCATCAAAGCTTTCCGTAACCCAGATCAGGATAAGATTGATCAGTGGTTAGCAGGTGGAATGCCACAGGTTGGACAAGCATTGAGGGATGCAGTGGAGTTGACTGTAGGCTTTTTGGCTAGTTTGGGAATTAAGATTTTCAGAGCCTAAGGTTGAGGACGGAGGAAGAGGAAACGGAGGAAGAGGAAACGGAGGGAGGCGAGGTATGGAGTTAGATTTCCTGGACAGGGGCTGTGATTAATCTGAGGAAAGGAGTTTTGGGATGGGAAAAGAGAGAAAGACTCGCATTGCATTTGCATTGTGTGGTGCATCCGGCTTTCAGGATTGGGTTTAATGCCATTATGATCACTCTTGAGCAACGTGAAAAGGGTGGTTTTATTTTTTTTAGAACGGAAAAAAGAAGGCTATATTTTCTTGTCTATATAACACAATTACTCTACACTAATAAAAACATTCCCAATATGGCTTCCTCTCTTTAAACACTCATATAGCCACCGCCTCCACCCAAACCCAAAGAACATTCTCCAAGGGAGGTCTTAATCTGCTTCACAGCCACGAGCTGAACAAGGCCTTCCAATACGATTTTAAACCCAGGCTACTTCCCGAATACACCTCTTTTCCAAGTGCTAGCATGGACCATCAACCTGCCTGTAGAATGTAGGTTTTACGTAAAAGAAACTAAACAACCATTTACATTTCTGGAAGTAAGCCTAACTTGACCTGCCCACGGCCTACTATCGCGACTCTCAATTTTCTCAAACTCCTGTAACATACGTGCAACGACGTATGAAGCTTCCAAAGTTGCCTTTTGGTGGCCAGCACACATGCGGGGCCCGCCAGCAAAAGGTGCATACTCCCAGGATGCTGGCTGAAAGGTCTCCCAGCGATCGGGGTTGAATTCTTCAACATCAGGGCCCCATATCTTAGCTTGGTGGTGGAGAACGTAGAATGATGTATCGAAATGGGTCCCAGCTGCGCAGAACACTGGGGATCGGCCATCTGGACCTCCACCAACCGGTAATACAGTATCGCGCAATGCTATCCGTTTGAGTCCGGGTAGAACTGGGTATAGTCGGAGAACTATAGAAATGCGGTTAATGAGGTTTTCTACGCGGAATCAAGTGACTTATACCTTCCTTCAAGACCTTCTGCAAGTACTCCATTGCCATGAGGGTATTGTAATCCAGCGTATCACCTGCAGATAATACTTCAGTACGAAGCTTCTGCCATACATCTGAATGGCGAGCAAGGAGGAAGAAAACGTTCCCTAACAGGCTTGAAGTCGTATCCTGAGAAGCTATCAACCCCTGTAATATCTGATTCCTAAGAAAAACCCGATCTCCGGTCTCTTTAGCCATGTTATAAAGTAAGATGTTGGCCTTGCTACTATCACTTGGGTCTAATCTATTTGAGAGCAACTTTTCGCGATATTCCAATCCACGGTCAACATAATAATCTGCGAAACGGTGTGTTATGGCACATGCCTCACGCCACTTCTTATTAGGGAGGAAATGTTTGAAGGGACCTAGACCAATACGAAGTCCAGCGCCTCTCAACGCTTCGTGAAAGGCTGCTAGAAAACCTTCCGCGTGAGGGGGGATTTTCCCGGAAAGACCTCCGAGGGTTTCTCCAAACAAGAAATAGCAAGATGTATCAAGGTACTATGTTAGTATTAGTAGTAATAATATACAGCTTACAGGGAACTTACAAGATCAAAAAAAACGGTTTGCAAATCGATTATAGATCCATCTTTTGGTATTTTACTAATCATTTGCTGCAAAGAACATTCAAACGGGGCTAAATTGGCGATAAAGGTTCTGCGTAAGCTCGGTTTAAGAAGAGCCCTAGAATGTTCCCATTCAGGTCCATCTGTTGACAGAAAGCCACGTCCTACGAACGGATCAAGAGCCGGAAGTCTACTTGACTGTACACCCCAATCCTCAAACTTCACAACCCAAACCGTTTTCAAGTTCTCGGGTTCAATAGAGGAAATAACTCTTGTTCCAAACGACAGGGCTCCGAATGTCCATCCCACCTGTGCGTATCTTCCTTGAAGAGTTGGGAGAAACCGATTTTCCGATATGGCTTTTCCATTTTTGAAAAAGAGATCTAGGCCAAAGATGGGGTCTAACAGCGGGTATTGTGGTGGTGGCAAACAATTGTTGGATCGTGAAAGGGCTCTGGTAAGAGATCTCTGTCTTTGCCATACGAAATAAGAAATGGAAATACATAGCACAGCCAAGGTGATATTGATGACATTTCCCATTGCGCTTGAGAATCATATGCGAACTTTGGTTCGTGTCGGAGTGATAATGGCTATATGGGCTGGTATTAGCGAGGAGGTGCAACTGTATTTATAAATAGGAGGAGCGTTGCAGTGCATGGATCGGTAGGTAGACATGCCGACTATATATATGTGCAGCAGCTTACACATTGCAAGGACACCAACGCAACATTATGGATGGCCATCCGCCATCTATCACTTACCCCAGACCCATATAGCTCACTGTGCTCGAATCAAATCTGCGAGTCACAAGGGACGTACTCCTGAGTCTCTGTTGGATTCTATTCGATCTGTTCTCTCTCTTCAAGGCTATAATAATAGCATTGCAATAGAAAATCGTGGCAAGCGCTCGCAAGATAGGTCCAAGTACCCCCACAGTGTGGAGGAGGATCAAGAAGTGCGTACTGGTTGGGCTAAGAACCATGGGGCTGGCTTTAAAACAGTAGAAAGGGCATAAATGGTGGATCGGTGCTTAAGAAAGTGGAGATCATTATGGAAAAGAACCTATCTTCTGAGTAGATCGAGAATAGCAATAAGGAATACATTTCTAAAGAAGATAATATTAAATGAAATTGAAATGGAGTGTAGTTGGACGCTTCGAGGCCCGTCACGATAGGTGATAGGTTTTGGTGGGTATGAGCCACGTTTATTCAACGAGTAAATGAATAACTAAGCTCTTCGTTACTCGTCATCCATATTCATAGTATTTATTAGGTTCTCGAATTCTTATCTATCGTAAATTTAGTTATGCGTAAATATATTCGTTGTAATATAACCATAGTCACTATCAAATGCTTTTGAGCGTCTTTCTAGGTTTAGTGACCTTTATGTGACTAGTACTCTAATGAAAAGTAGGAATAATAAATAATGTTGATGACATGGCCTCACAACTCTGCATTTTGTAATTTGAATACGAATCTAGTACAGTCTGACCTGACCGAGGAAGCACTATATGCATATTCCCTAGCATCAACGTGGTTTTCCCCTACTCAATCTCTTAATTTTATCAACAATCATATCCGTCCCGCTCCACCACTCCCAATCTGTCTAACCTGTAGTTTACTTGGTCCCCTTCCATTACTCACTTAAAAGTCTCTGTGATCCCTCATCGCTTAGAAACTCACCAAAATAGCCTCACTAGCTGCTATCTTGATTTCAGATCCACCAATGCTCTCCACAGCCTCCTTCCCAACATATTCTCCGTTCAAAGCCACACTTCTCCCAGCAAACGTCATTCCGTCCCCAGTCTCAGCCCCAGGCGAAGTCAGCCTCCTCACTTTCCCTCCTTCACATCCTTTCGGTAATTTAACACTAGTGTATGGCCTTTTATTTGCATCCATTGTTGAATTCCACAACTGCAAGTTAACTAGCACCAACCCCGTCAACCTCTTATCCCCCCCTCCTTTCCTCTTCTCCTCCTCTCTCCCAACACCAGCATCATAGACAGCGTATGCTGTGAAAAACGTTTCGTTAACAAGGACAGAAACCTGTTTATTTCCTGCTGCGAATGCAGTAGCTGTGAACAAGTTGGAATAGTAGAGAGCTTTCACGTGGGCAGGTGAGTCCCCGATCGCGATAGGTTGCCAAGCTGAGTACCGATATGGTGTTCCGGCGTGAAAGTATAAGCGGGAGACGTTGAGAGATGACATGTAGAGGACATAATCTACGGCCCAGAGGGCTGCACCAAATACGTCAGAAACGTTAAGTTGGCCTTGACACTATATATGTTCATGTTAGCTTGCGAAATATAGAGAAGATTGAGAGTGAAGGGACTTACGGAGATGGAATTCGTTTCCCCAAGCACGTATTTCGTTCCTTGAGAGACGGAGTAGTTGCCGAGATAGTCGTGATAGTAAGCGATAGAAGTCATGTGTGTGTGGTTCAAGAGGTTCGCTTCCAATGTAGCAATTTGCGTTCTCGCTGGACAATTAGATCCCATATACTACCAAGAAGCGTTAGCATTCTAACCTCACCATCTTCTCTACTAAAGAAACTTACATCATGATCCGAAATCGTCTTCACTAACCCCGTTTTCGCAATGCCATCCCTCAGAATACTTTCCGCATTCCAGAGACTGGTATCCCCTAGATGCCTCGGGGCCTCGAAAGCAGCAGCTTGAAAAAGCGGTTGCCCCTGCGTATTCGTCGCATTCCCAATAGCCTTCGCAAACATCAGCCATTGATCAACATAACTCTGAACCGTGTAATTTGCTGGTCGACGACTTCCGCCTGGCCATCCATCGACTTCATTTCCAATTTCAAAAGCGTACAAGCTCGATCCAAGTTCCTTTACTGCGGGTATAGCTTCGAGAAGCGTTTGTTGTAGTCCGTAATCACCGTCATAGAATGAGAGGCCAAAAATGTATTGGATTCCTTTTGGGAAGGTCTTGAAGGATTCGAGCCAGAGTGGTCCAATACTTAACGAGCTGGGTTGATCAGGGTTAGAACCGAATTTTTGGATTAGCGCTACGGTTTGGTTTTGCACCCAGACTGCGCGGTTTTGTGTTGTTCCACCTGCGCGGACGATAGGGTAGGCCCCCGAGATGTCTTTGAGGTTTTGTAACAATTTGCTAGAAAATGTATTTGGATTTCTGAGAGTGTGTCATTGGCTGTGAGGGCTGTAAAGCAAAACGGGGAAGACGAACGATAGATTGCCAGCATAATCCAGCATGTAAGAGAACTCTATGGAATAGCTTTGATAATTCCCATCGACGATTTGCTTTCCGGCGGGAGGAGATGATGGAACAGTCAATGTAAGATTCCGACTCACCACGACCGCTGAATCGTGTCTCTTAGAGTTGTCATTTCCGATGGACTGATCTAGTGGGCTACCCCAGACATTGGTGAAAGGATAGATCGTAAAGACCAGAAGGCTAAGAGGGAACAACATAATGAGGACTGTTAATGAATATTAGATGTTGACTCGCAAGAATCTTTTTGATAAGTATGCTTTGAGGATAATTAAACTCATCACTGGTTAGCAGGGTCTCCAATTGACCCGGATGCTAAAGATAATTCCCTATCTACACTGTATTTTTAAATAAAAGATGCCGTTGCTCGCAGTAGAGAAGGGAATCTGAACTGATATTCCACGGAAGCCACCACATACATTTTTCCAGGAATATATTTCGGCGCATCGCTTGGCGAACATTTCCATCTATCCCTTGAATGTCCCGTTCGGGCCATTTCGTCGCGAAAACAAAGTTTTCCTGGTGAAGGAGACTTACTGAAGTCGATCTTAGCCTGTATATCCTGGAATGAGTTAGGATCCTACGAGCCTCTGCAAGTCCCCACAGTCTCCAGTCCCCGGAGTCCCCGCAATCCCCGCAAAGTTCGAAGATAAAGACGCGTTCTGGAATACCGGCGTAGATCGCCCGGAGTTTCGGCTGATTGTTTCTTGTCAGGGGTTACGCTTAAGTAGCGAATAAAAGAGACACGACTTCAAGTAGGGGGGTTAGCCAAGCTCCTATGAAAGCTCTATGATGTTTTCCATTTCCATCTTTTGAAAGGGTTACGAAATGAGTAGGTAGGCGGTCACAAGATAGTGTCTTATGTCGTCGATCTGGAGGAAATGTATTCCTTCCAATTGTTAAGGATTGATAAAATGAAGTTGCTGATCAAAGGGATTGTGATGCGGGGAAAACATGTTTCGTGGAAACGAAAAACTCCACACTTCTACCCTGGCAATTTGCCTATAAATTTAACAATACCAAACTTTTGAAAATTCGATGCTTATTATTCTTAATCGCAACCATTGTCAAAATCCACAATTTCACTGCCTCTACAATGACGTTCAAATTCTTCTCGTGTGTTTTGGTTCTCCAACTTCTCCCCTTCCTGATCAACGCGCAACTATCTGGAAAGGTTGGTCCTCTGACAACTTATACTTCCAAAGCGACCAAGAAGACTTGCAATGTCCTTAATTATGGCGCCAAAGCAGATAATGCGACAGATCTCGGGCCACCATTGCTTGCAGCATGGGAAGCATGTAAAGTCGGCGGACTGGTGTATATCCCATCAGGGATTTATGCTATGAGTACTTGGGTAAGTCTTTCTGGTGGCTCCAAGTCTGCTGTTCAGCTGGATGGAACTATCGTTCGAGCATCAGATACTGGGGGTCATATGATTATTTTTGCCGATTGCAACGACCTCGAGTTCTTTAGCGGAACATCGAAAGGTGCAATTCAAGGATATGGATATCGGTTGTGGTCCCAAGGCTTAAAGGGACCGCGATTCCTGAGATTCAAAAACGTTACCAACTGGTCCTTCCATGGTATGGCGCTTGTGGATCCAGCCTACTACTTCGTTGTCATCGATCAGTGCACTAATGGCGAAGTATACAATCTTATCTTGCGTGGCATTAGAATCGGAGAAACTGATGGTATTGACGTATCAGGGGTAAACATGTGGGTCCATGATGTTGAAGTCACTAATGGTGATGAATGTGTCACTGTCAAAAGCCCCTCGAAGAACTTCTTAATTGAAAGTATCTACTGCAACATCAGCGGAGGCACAGCAATTGGATCATTGGGGACCGGTACCAATATTTCCAACATTTACTACAGACGGCTATATATGAATCAAGCCGACCCATGCTACCTCAAGACAAATAATGGTGATGGACTGGTTACTGACGTTACGTGGGACACGGTCATTGTACATCGAGGACCATACATCCTTGCCATCAATGAGGCTTGGGGCACAGACAGGGGCAGTACTGGAGTCCAGGTCAAAAATCTCTTATACAAAGTATGGCATCCCCAGTAATTGATCCTAATTAGTTAAGGGGCTAATTTAGTTGAGAAGAACTGGCACGGTGTTAATACTGACAACTCTCGACCTGTTTACCGTTTGGAGTGCGATGCTGATGTACCCTGTTATAACGTCACTTTAGACAATGTGAATTTGTGGACAAATGATGGCGATTACGTATCATGGTCTTGTCAAAATGCCTATGGTAGTGGCGGTTGTCTTCGAGATGCAGCTGGAAAGACGAGTGGCCTTGTTACATATACAACCGTAATTACTACTACAAGCAAGCCGTATGTACTAGCAACTCCGTCAAATATGTTTGTTTTGTACTGACTTGAAAACCCTATAGGTACTATGCGACATCTTATATGCCAAGTGATCTTGCAGATGGGTTTCCCTCAACGAAATCTTTCACTATCCCTACGGTACCTACGACCTTTTATCCAGGGGCTACACCGAGCTCGAAGTTACTTTCTCTTTCTGCTGCTGGCGGGCTGAAAGTTCGTCGAGCCGAGCGAACAGCACAGGTATAGACAATGAGAAGTGAGAAAGTTAAATTTGGCTGTTTCTCATCTTGTCTTGAACCTGTGGCATCACCAGCTGCCTGTATCTCTTTTTAATATTATTCACTTAACTTCCATCAAGCAAAATATATCACTGTTGCAACAGCCCAAAAAATAAATAATGACCCACTTCCCATGATATAGTACAAATGAGAATGTCCACCATCAAGACAATAGCACGTGATTACGGCATCCACATTAAATGTAGCCGCTGATATTGACTCTTTATTTTCTAATTCGATTTTATTTTCATCTTTACATTTATCCTAGTGTCGGATTCTAATTTCTGGTAACAAGCTTGATACCTTCTGAATTAAAGAGCCAAAGTCATCCTTCAAGTCGTTATCAGCTCTGAACGTCGATCAAAAATATTCCTTCGGGCTAACTCATCCACATCTGTCAAGGCCTTCTTTTGCCTTAGCTATCTATCCCGCCACCAAATACTTTTCACAAAATATCGATTCTCCAGCTCACATCATGTCAACCCCAACCCCCCAAGTCCGCGTCGGTGTAGGAGTCTTCATTCTCGCCTCATCAGAGCCCACCTTAAACCCCCGCTTCCTAATCGGCAAGCGCCTCAATTCCCACGGGTCCGGAACTTATGCTCTCCCAGGCGGACATCTTGAGTTCAGCGAGACACCTGAGGATTGCGCTGCCCGTGAATTGATGGAAGAGACTGGTCTCAAAGTGAACCCGAACAACATTCAATTCCTCACTGTGACGAACGATTACATGCCGGAAGACAATAAGCATTATGTCACGATGTTTATGGCATGTGTGAGAGACAATGAAAGTGATGAACCGGAGGTCCTGGAGCCAGATAAGTGTGAGGGGTGGGAGTGGGTTGCTTGGGAAGATTTGAAGAAGTGGGTAGGAATTGAAATAAGAGCGGGGGAGGGGGAGGTGGTGAAGTATAAATTATTCTTGCCGTTAGTGAATTTGTTGCAGCAGCGTCCTGGCGTTGTTCCTACCTTGAATTAAACCATCTATGATTTTCTTCACGTTAGGCTGCAGGATGATGGAAGATTAGTATGGAAGGGGTTGGTTTTTTGGATTTGAGATCACAGTACTAGTTTGTAGGGAGCACCGAAGGAGGTTAAAAGTTTGCAGTTTTGACTTGTGGGCATTTAAACTAGAATGTACGATATTAAATGCTCTTCCCGAGGAAAGAAAATTAGAAGCTATTGACGCATGGGGGTACCCGTCATCTAACCAACTAGGTCACTAAAACCCTGGACAAACAATAAAGCGTGGTAGCATTCGAAGAAATATTGAGCAAAGGACTTATAGGAATTCGTAAGTTTTAACCCTAAACCCCGAAGGCAAGACGGATTTTGATATAAACTTCCGGTACTTAGACTCCGTTGTCTATTGCTTTCTGCTGATTTAGTAATTAGGCATGGTGAGCAGATAAAAGGTGCCTTCCCTCTGATAATAATAGGTTTTACAAAGGCAAAAGGATCCTAGTAATTTCAGCATAAGTGAGAGTACATAGTAGAACAGAAGATCATAAACAGAATAGAGTTATGAGAATACCTGAATTGCATGTTGTGATGTTGGGACTGAGTTGGCATCAAGTATTGCTTATATAAGCACGTGCCTACTTAGCGCAAGGCTACAAGTGAGGCAGCAGAGCAAAACAACAATCTGGAAAAAAGTAACAGCTGCTTCTACATAGCTGTCAACACATCACACATTAGAATGAGTGCCATATCAACTCCCAATGGGACATCGCGAAAGCGAAAAGAGATACCAGGTGAAGATGTCGAACCTGCTGTCAAGAGACTGAAAATATATGAGCCTCAACAGCCTCACGACGAGGAAATCGACCAAGAGGAGGAGGAAGTCAATGTCCTAGTGAAACGACAAGAAGCCCCCCCTGAAGGCTTCGACGACTTGTATCTCGATACAATCAATCGCAACGTCCTCGATTTTGATTTCGAAAAGCTCTGCTCGGTCTCCCTCTCAAACATAAACGTCTACGCCTGTCTAGTCTGCGGGAAATACTACCAAGGACGAGGCCCGAAATCGCATGCATATTTCCATGCCCTCGAAGTTGGACATCATGTCTACATCAACATGCAAACACAAAAAGTCTATGTCCTCCCCGAAGGCTATGAAGTCAAAAACAAAAGTCTCGACGACATCAAATTTGTCTCCGACCCAACATATACAAAAGAACAGGTTATGGCTCTTGATCGAGAAGTAAAGATCGCGTGGACACTCGGAGGGAAAGAATATACGCCGGGTTTCGTCGGAATGAACAACATCAAAGCAAACGACTACTTCAATGTCATCATACAGGCCTTGTCCCATGTCCCACCCCTCCGAAACTTCTTCCTTCTCACACCCTTCACCACCTCCCCCGAACTTTCCAAACGCCTCTCCATTCTTATCCGTAAGATATGGAACCCGCGCGCCTTCAAATCGCATGTCTCGCCGCACGAACTCCTCCAGGAGATATCCCTAAAATCGAATAAGCGATTCACATTAACAGCTCAATCGGATCCAGTAGACTTCGTCTCTTGGTTTTTAAATAATTTGCACCTAGCACTGGGAGGCTCAAAAACTAAACCAGGAAGCAGTATAATACAGCAAATTTTCCAGGGAAAACTCAAAGTCGAGTCACAAGCCATAACCGCCAAAGCAGACGCAGGCGATCGATTACGCTTCGAAGAAGCTGCAGAAGTTACAACGAGCGTTAATCGCTTTCTCCTCCTCACTCTTGATCTCCCCTCTGCGCCTCTATTTCAAGATGAGCTGGAAAGGAATATCATACCACAAGTCCCACTCACGAGTATATTATCGAAATATGATGGGTTAAAAAGCCAGGAGCACTTAAATCAGCGAAAACGCTACCGTCTTCTTCACCCTCTTCCTCCATACCTCCTCTTTCATATAAAGCGCTTCAGCCAGAATAAATTCGTTTCTGAGCGTAACCCAACGATTGTAACCTTTGACGCGCGCAACCTCGACATGTCACCTTATGTCGAGCCCAATCCACAATTTTCCCCACCAGGAGAGCCGATTTGGTATGATCTTGTTGCTAATGTGGTACATGAAGCGGTTAGAGGGAGGGAGGATAGTGTGGAGGGAGAGGCGGAGATTAAGACTTGGAAGGCGCAGCTTAAAAATAGGGGTGGGGATGGAGAGGATTGGGTCCAGATTCAGGATTTGTTTGTGGAGAAGACGCAGAAGGAGTTGTTGTATCTTGGGGAGACGTATTTGCAGGTTTGGGAGAGGAGGAGGGATGGGAAAGGTAAGAAGGCCGTTAATGGGACGAAGAGGTAATGAGAAGCATAAAGAATTCGAAATGATATGAGTAGAATGAGACGATATCCTGAGAAGATGTAGGGGGTGTAGATGTGTATGAGAGATGTAAATTTAACCTGTAGTTTCTACAGAGCCGGTATATATAAACCAGCTCGGTCGGAGTGGCATTCGGCTATTTTGAACACTAGCTAAATCTTCACAAAAAACACTCCCTCCCATTTGCCTTGAACTCCTTAGAATGCAATGCTGCTATCCATCGACTTCGGTTAATTTATTCTTTGTTTCCTACTCCACTTCCCCATTAGTTTTCTCTTTACTCACACGTGGTATCTCAAAAACAACTCCCCCATTCCGTCCTCCAGCTACTTTCTTCCACCGCCCCAATCTATGTTCCTTACCTACAGCTACAACAACACATAAGCCGTCTTTTCCACGGTCTCCACGCTCGAAGATGGAGATGTCGTTTATCATGCCTTTTGCTGACAAATTCCCATCTCTTTCCTCTTCTACATCTGTGATGTGAGAAGTACCAATTGCTAAAGAGAGGGAGGCTGAGGTAGCAGAAGGGGAGCCAAGAACTCCACAACTTTCTAACTTCTTTTTATCACCACTAACACGCCAGACGCGAACATAACCGTCCCAACTGCCACTAATAATAACATCACTATACGGCAAACTCGCCAATGCTGTAATCCACCGTGGCTGGGGTTTTGGCACAATATCTTGTCCAGGATTTACTTCCGCACTCGCTTCATCCGGCTTAAGAGCATCCTCAAAACCATGAGCAAAAGGAATAGTGAAAATTGGCTTTTTCTTGTGGATGGTCCAGAGACACAATGACCCGTTATCAGAGCCGGTTATGAATGTTTCATCGTCGATTAAGGTTATGCGATCCATTGAGCCTTCAAGAATTTTCTCTTGCCTTGATTTAGACGAAGATTTAGACCCTCCGCCACCTCTAAACACGAGTTGCGTCTCTTCGACGACTTTCCATAGTCGTGCTGTACGATCGCGTGCTCCAACAGATAGGCAGCGTTCCTGGGTCAGGGCCGCGATATCGACGACTTCATCTTGATGGCCGAAGAGTGTTTCGACATAGGCGAGTTCATCTAGGGACCATACCTTAATAGTTCGATCTTTAGAACTTGAGTACAGTTGATTTGTACCTCGTCTGAATGCCAGACCAGTAACTGCGTCTCGATGTTGGGTGAAGACTCGGAGTGGTTCGAGGGTTGAAGCTTCCCAGACTATTATTTTTCTGTCTGTTCCACCTGTGACGACAAACTTTCCGTCTTGGGAGGCGGCGACGGTAAGGATGGGGGAAGTATGGCCTTGGTAGGAAGGGGATTTGGATTTGGATTTGTTTCCACGGGTGAAGGATACTTGGACCGGTTTGCGCTTTGGTGGGGGTGGGAGTTGGTTCGCTTTCCTCCCTTTTTTCGTGTTTTGTGGCCATTGGTGTTCAGGTAAATCTTGTATCCGCCATTTTATCAGACATATATCTTTTGAGACGGTATATACGTAAGGCGGGCAAGTAGCAATACTTGTGAATGTCTGAGAATTGCATTGGAATCGAGAATGTGTAGCGGATTGGAATGATAATTCGTTTGCGAGTTTTCGGTACATGCGGCCTTTGGATTCAGCGACATCTTCTTTTAATCGTTCAGCGATTAGGTCCCGGTCAATCTCTTCAGCGTCGAATCCTACTTCGTCAACTTCTTCGCGGATGTTCTCTAGGTAGCGTTCTGCGAGACGAAGACGGCGTTCTGCTGCTGTTTCTTCTTCGTCTTCACCGCCAGATTCTGAGCTGCTTGAGGCTTCATCTTCATCTTGGTCTTCTCGTGGGCCATCATCACTCTCATCATCACTACCAGATATTGATTCGTCTCGTTGGGGTTTTCTCCTTGCGGGTTTGGGATCTCGAGAAGTGGTTTTGGTAGATGCGAATCGTTTTTTTGGTGCATCATTGCCCTCTGTACGTTTTCTCTTCTTTTGCGCCGAAGGAATTGTGAAAAACGACGACATGGTGGTGTGGAGAATTTCGAACTGTCCTGGTTGTCTGGACCTCGAACTTTCTTGATATTCTGCGAACAAAAATTATTCTGCCATTAGAAATTCTATACCGAGTTGCGTTTTGAGATTAGCTCATTATGCACGTGACTACAAGACCCGGTACGACAGGGGTGTTTGGTGAGGCAGCCAGACATGCGCGTTGGAGCTTAGAGGACGCAGACGAGAGCTTCAAAAGCTTCAAGAAACATCCAAAGCTCAACCTCGACCACAAAACACCGTAAACATGTAAGTGGAGCTGTAAACCACATCAAAATTTTCATGCTAATGTACTTGTCAACACAGGGAGGTATTACTTGGTATCACTGGCAAAGACTTCACCCTCGTCGCCGCTTCGAAGGCCGCGATGAGAGGAGCTACTGTCTTGAAGGCTGCGGATGACAAGACGAGAGAGTTAAATAATCACACTTTGATGGCATTCTCGGGAGAAGCAGGAGACACAAGTACAACACGAAATTACGGTTCACAGGGGCAATGCTGACCTCTTGCTAGTTCAATTTGCAGAATACATCCAAGCAAATGCCCAACTTTACTCCATGCGCAATGGCATCGACCTCTCCCCCTCTGCTGTCGCCCACTTTGTCCGCGGCGAACTTGCCTCATCCCTCCGCTCCCGCAAACCCTATAACGTCAACCTTCTGCTCGGCGGTGTCGACCCCATCACCCTCAAGCCCTCTCTATACTGGCTGGACTACCTAGCGTCGCTAGCACCATTACCGTACGCTGCCCACGGCTACGCACAATACTACTGCCTGTCTATCTTAGATAAACATCACCATCCAGACATCGACTACGAGCAAGGGTTGAAAATCTTGAGGATGTGCACGGATGAGTTGAAGAGGAGATTACCGATTGATTTCAAGGGCATGTTGGTCAAGGTTATTACGAAGGATGGAATTAAAGAGGTAGACTACGATGACAGTGCGAGAATTGCTTGTCCTTGATGAGGTGCTCAGGGAGGGTGTTTGGGACATGGGTTCTAAGATCGGCTTGGGTGTATTATAGCATGGCATAAGAATAAAGATCACCTGGTTCCTGGAATGTGAAAGCAATGTCTTTCTGCGATTAGAAAGCGTGACATGTTTCTTGGGTGAAAACCGAGCTAGGTTACGGTTGGCCAAACAAGAGGTCTGTCCTCTGTAGTTGTGTGTAACCAGCTCTCTTCTCAGCCACCGATGCAACGTCCTCAATGAACACGACTTTTCAAGGGAATCTGTCATGGGGACAAGACCCCAAACCCAAATAGCTCGCTGCGCTTGAATTAATCACCTTAATTCTATGTTAATACGTAATTATCAACCAGTGTAGCTGCTCAATCATCAACACGGTACATAAGACAACTGCTAATTTTCCTGAGTCTAGTGACTAGATTGATATGCAAGCCCGGGTAGATTACCTTCCACAAGCCGCATCCATTTATTTACCGTCTTATATGCAGAAACCTAAGCACCTTCCAACCTAATGTTTAGACCTTGATGGTCCCTGCCTCCATCAAACGCTAACGAAAGATTGCTAGAACGATAATCAGTCGTATCTTTTCCTATTGCTACTTCAACAACTAGCTTAGACAAGGTACAATAACAAATATAACTTTTTCTCCTGGTAAATAGAAACCACAATCGAAATGCACAAGTATTTATTTAATCCAATAAATATCGCCTCTCACGTGCAATGGGCGGTGAAAGTGCTGACCTAAGCCCTGGGCCTTGCCTCGCCTGCGCCCTTGTCCCAAAATCGATAGCACTAGCGCGGATCAGGGTAAGCGAGCAGTGGAAGGGTTTTTTGAGTGTCAAGTCTTTTCGCCTTCAAATATTTCCTCCCTCTCCCTCAACTCTTCCCACACAACATCAAAACAAACACAACCTCTCCCCTCTCTCGTATTTCCTTTGAAAGTCGTTGTATTTTCGGAGGCTTTGATACGCAATACAAAGGCACTGCGCGTGTCAGTCATATACGACCAGAGAAGCATTCAGTCTTCTCCTTC
This sequence comes from Tricladium varicosporioides, assembly GCA_021365295.1. Lineage (NCBI taxonomy): Eukaryota > Fungi > Ascomycota > Leotiomycetes > Helotiales > Tricladiaceae > Tricladium > Tricladium varicosporioides. The sequence continues at coordinate 373,098 of JAJTIW010000034.1, read as the reverse complement.
TAATCGTTTCGATCGCGTTTCGGTTCTTAGAAATTTTTCTCTTCATTTTTCACACTCTCTTTACGGTCTTGCGATCTGCCGCGAGAGTTAGAAACACTTCAGTTGCAAACGCGTCACTATCTTCGACGTCGATAATCATACATACGATCAACGTCTGATCCCCAGAAACAAGGTCTCAGCCTCACGTCACCTCCGATATCGAATCTCGTCCCAATATGGCGGATCAACTGAACATGAACGGGCTCAACCTCAACGGGGGCGAGCGTCAGTCCTATATCCCTCCTCACATGCGAGGAAAGATGGGCGGACCTGCTCCAGGGCCACCTCCCATGAACGGTGGTATCAACAGCAGTGCATGGGCTGCCCCAGCTGCGTAAGTATAACATGGTGTTCTTTATTTGCCACTCGCGAAGAGTTTTATAAATCGCACAAAATAACTACCTGCTAACATTCTTTTCCAAGTAGAAACGGATTCCCTGCCGACGGGCCTCGCCCTGCTGGAAACTGGGCAAACGCTCCCGACTTCCAACCTCGCACCGGCAACGGGCCAGCACCAGGTGGTGGCCGTCCAGGCTGGGACACAGTCACGCCAAACCCCGCATTCAACCGTAATGCCTATGGAAACCCATCGGCGGGTGGTGGCAATGGTGGTGGATCTACTCCGCGAGGCGGCGGTGATGGACGATGGGTGGACGGAAAGCACATTGCTGGACCTGCCAACCCACGTATCGAGCGTGAGCTCTTCGGTATTGCTGACGACCCAACAAAACAACAAACCGGTATTAACTTCGAGAAATACGATGATATCCCAGTTGAAGCTTCCGGCCATGATGTTCCGGAGCCAGTCCTCAAGTTTACCAACCCTCCTCTCGATGACCACCTCCTTAAGAACATCGAGCTTGCACATTACAAGGTCCCAACACCGGTTCAAAAATATTCTATCCCGATCGTTATGGGTGGCCGTGATTTGATGGCTTGTGCCCAAACCGGTTCCGGGAAGACTGGTGGTTTCTTGTTCCCAATTCTTTCTCAGGCATTTATTAACGGTCCATCTGCTACCCCAGCCGGAGCTGCGGGCAATTTTGGACGTCAACGCAAGGCATACCCCACATCTTTGATCCTTGCCCCCACTCGTGAGCTTGTTTCTCAAATCTTCGAAGAGTCTCGCAAGTTCGCATACCGATCGTGGGTTCGACCATGTGTAGTGTACGGTGGTGCCGATATCGGATCTCAACTTCGTCAAATCGAGCGTGGATGCGATCTTCTCGTTGCTACCCCGGGTCGTCTTGTGGATCTGATCGAGCGTGGCCGTATCTCCTTGTGCAACATCAAGTATCTTGTTCTCGATGAGGCTGATCGCATGTTAGACATGGGTTTCGAACCACAAATTCGAAGAATCGTTGAGGGCGAAGATATGCCAGGCGTTCAAATGCGTCAAACTCTCATGTTTTCCGCTACCTTCCCCCGTGACATCCAAATGCTTGCCAGAGATTTCTTGAAAGACTATGTCTTTTTGTCCGTTGGTCGCGTGGGTTCCACCTCCGAGAACATTACTCAAAAAGTCGAGTATGTTGAGGATATGGACAAGCGATCCGTCCTTCTTGATATCCTCCACACTCACGGAGCCGGTCTTACACTGATTTTCGTCGAGACCAAGCGAATGGCAGATTCCCTGTCCGATTTCCTGATTAACCAGAACTTTCCAGCTACCTCCATTCACGGTGATCGTACTCAACGTGAACGTGAGCGTGCTCTTGAGATGTTCCGAAACGGTCGCTGCCCAATTTTGGTTGCCACTGCCGTTGCTGCTCGTGGTCTTGATATTCCAAACGTCACCCACGTTGTCAACTATGATCTCCCAACCGATATTGATGACTATGTTCACAGAATTGGTCGTACAGGTCGTGCTGGTAACACCGGTATTTCTACAGCTTTCTTCAACCGTGGCAACCGAGGTGTTGTCCGTGATCTTATCGAGTTGTTGAAGGAGGCCAACCAGGAGGTCCCAGCTTTCCTCGAGAACATTGCTCGTGAGGGCTCCGGATTCGGTGGTGGACGAGGTGGTGGACGATCAGGTGGCCGAGGCCGCGGTGGAGCTGCCAACCGTGATTTCCGAAAGTTTGGTGGTGGTGGAGGAGGGTTTGGAGGTGGAGCCGGTGGTTATGGGGGACCCCCACCAGCTGCTTATGGTGGTGGATTTGGCTCCGCTCCTCCTCCAGCTGCATATGGAGGCGCCCCATCTTATGGTGGTGGTGCTGGTGGTGGTGGTTACGGTGGCGGAAGCTATGGTATGTCCCAGCCTTGTTTACTCTCCCCAATATTTATTAATCATTTCCAGGCAACCCATCTGGCGGCGGTGGACAGTCTTGGTGGTAAATCCACATAATGACGCTCCTTTGTTCCTCTTGTGAACTTCTCTCTCCGGCTCGATATCATACTAGACCTGGGACAAAGGCGTCAACGGATATCTGCAGTCACCTGTGGATACATTTCGATTTCTTCATTTTCTGCGACTCATAATATGCTTTGCTGTTTTTTTTGCGACTTTTCGATTTTCTGGTGGCGACACGATCATGATAATGGCCGGCTCTTACGCCCTACATAATAGGAGCTGGCTGTTTGCGATCTCCGACCATCGAACGGCATACGAATAGATAGCGTTGTCTTTTGTTCTGGCTGTCCCCTCCGTCTCGATACCCAATAGATGAGCATAGGGCGATCAGGCAGCTGCATGAGATGCCACTTGCGGCGTACCGGTCATGATGCTTTTACCTGGGGTGGAAGAAAAAATACCTGGGTTTCACAGAACGCATTATGACGGTCATGTTCTCGAAATCTTTCCTGCTTTCAACGACATTCGAGGGTCAATATCCCACATTAGAAGATCGTGCATACAATTTTCTTCATGTTTCTCATTTTATGGTACCGCAGTTTAGTTAGACAAAAGTGGAAAATCTTTCTCGGGAGTTTCTTCGACACATGGTATGATGCGATGCTATGGCAATGCATGCGAAGGAGATATCTCTGGGAGTGAGAGAACCGAGAACCAAGGGCTTTTTCTTTTCTTGTTCCATCATTTGCGTGTGCCATGGGCGTCTGCGCGCAGGCATGATTTGCCTCTTTTCATCGTGATTAACATGATGATGGGAGAGAGGCGAGGCGATGCTTGCTCTTACGCCGGTGGCAAATGGAAGTGCTCCTGCCCATTCAGGCTGAGGCACATCTGATAGCATGGCAATAGCATACTCGATGAATGCTGCTCCAATTCAACTACGACTACGCGTTTCGTGGTAGAATATATGGATGAAAGGGATTGAGACGGGATGATCCTAAATATGAAAAGTCTGCTCCACAATATTTGACGTGCCTCCCGATGTGACGCTACTTCTACACAATATCTACTTGACATCAGCAATATCCTTTTGGTACAACGCCTTGAGGGGGGGAGCCTTCTCATTGCTTCCTTGAATATCATTATCAAAATCAGTCCTCAGCAATGCGGATCGGCAAAATAACTAATGGGGATTAGCCCCAGGCTGACAATATCTCTCCCAACCCCCCACAACCTTCCATTTTGCATATCTTCATAGCCATCATAAGCAGTGTCACAAGCCGACTTTCATTCGTTGCTGTATCAATACCTGTTTTATTGACAAAGTACCAACCTAGCATAGCTCTCACAAAGCCGAGCCACGAGTGTAACAACTCTGCCTACAAAATACAATCACCGATTTCTGCTTCTTGTCAACCAAAATGAACACGGATATGGAAAAGCCCCTAAGGTCGCCAATTTTCACTAAATCAAGAGAAGATTGCTTTAAAGACCTATCATGACGAGTGTTTCCCGCCCAGTCTTTGTTGTCAGAATAACATTGGCTAATATATCAAGCGGCTTGTATGGGTCTGCATGCGGGCCCTGCTGCTCGTGGGTCCATGCACTTAGAATTGGGGACTGCATTTTAAAGCCAGAAGTGTATTGGATGGGGTGACCAATCACGATTCCCACATAGTTCGTATAATAGGATTGAGGCAGGTGTCTTTTCCGCTTCTCAGCTACTTTATTATTTCTTGTATTGAGCGCCGGACATAGATTCCCTAATGTCAGATGAAGGCAGTGGATTTGCTCCGGCACCATGCTACAAAAGCGAGCAAGGGGAGCATCGCAAGAACACCCCATTTGATGATCTTCGCTGTGTATCGCTGGACTCTTCTGACGTAAAGAAAGCCCTATCTTCAACCGAGGACTGCTTTCCTCAAACACGTGCAGAGGCTAAGAAACACATTCAACTAATTCGGACGAAGAAGGGCCTTGACCGTGATGGAGCTCTCGGGCCTGATGATAACCGTGAGGACTTGGAGGAGGCTCTTAAAAAGTAAATATCCCCTTCTAAAAAAACCTAACCAAAATCTTATCAGGTTGTGCTGTAGGCTGTCCCATGATCTGTATCATAAGCCGACACATTTTCTCATGGAATTGGTACAAAACGCAGATGATAGTGCATACCGAGCCCCTACGCCAGCTTTAAACATTACATACAAGCATAATCATTTGAGGATCGACAGCAACGAAACTGGTTTCACTAAAAGAAATGTGGAAGCCATCTGCAGAATTGGTCGAAGCTACAAAGCTAATCCCGGGATTAGTCGAGGCTACATTGGCGAGAACGGTATAGGCTTCAAATCTGTGTTTAAAGTAGCCCACGTTGTATGGATAATTTCTGGTCACTATTCCTTCAAGTTCGATACCAGAAGTGGGCATCTAGGCATGATTGCACCAATTTGGGTTGATGACCCAACTCCCTGGGAAGCCTTACCAGGATTCACATCAATCATTCTAGACCTGTCCCCAAAATGCAAACCTGAAATATTGATTCGGGAGCTCAAGCTTATGGATCCGAAACTCTTAATGTTCCTCCACAATATTCGGGAAATTGGGATCTCGGTGAGTTACGATGCGTCGAAACTTGGGAATCTTCCTAGGCTTGAAGGGCTCGAGGCAGATTGGACGACGACTCTGACACGGGTGGACTCGAAAGAAGACCATGGTTCTGCACAACACATCGTTCTTACACAGAATCATTTACCCCAAGGCTTTCTAGTTTTCCGCTATCAGGTATCAACATTACCTGACGAACCAAAGCGGCTTGGCTCTACACAATCAGATATTTTATTAGCGTTTCCAGAGGCAACATCTCAATTGGGGCTTTATCAAACTGAACATATGTACGCATTTCTTCCTATTCGTAACTACGGTTTCAAGGTAAGTGACAGACAATCTCGACCTATTCTTAAAACTAACCTTGCAAGTTCGTAGTACATGCGGATTTCCTCCTTATTGCCAATCGTGAGGATATTGACTTCTCTTCTACCTGGAATCAAATGCTAGCAAAGGGAATCCCTTCCGCTTTCCTGTATGCTGTCAACGAGTTCAACAAGGGTAAATTTCGATATACGTGGGCACGTTTCCTCTCCAAAACATCCGAAGTTAACGAATCAGTTCGAGATATTCAAACACATATGTTCGAACTTTTGTCGCAGCACCCTATTCTCGAATCACAGGAAGAAAACCTCACTGCACCCACATGTCTCGTATACTGCCATTCTAAATTCCTCGATTCACAAGGGGTGCCTTTAATACCACTTGGAAATCAGGGAAACAAATATTTGTCTAGAAAGTACTCCTCTGACCAAACCGATGTTCTAATCCAACTTGGAGTAATTTCACTTTCGGATGATCTTTTCCTCGAATACCTCGCTGAGTTCACAACTAAAAGGTCATCGGAATTTCAACGAATGCCACGATCATGGCATTCACGGCTATCAAAAGTTCTTTACACTCTTGCGCTCAGTAGCAAGAGTTACAAAAGGCTTATATCAGAGTTAAGGATAGCTCCTACGCGTGATGGTATGTGGGTTGCTTTGATCGCAAATGCTAAGGAAGACATGTTCTTTCCTCTTCCTACAGGTCTATTACCAATTCCTGGATCACTTCCCATACGTGTACTTCACCGCGAAATACAGGAAGATACTAACAGAAAGCAACTCGCTCGTCTTTTCGGAGCAAGTGAATGTACACCCGGTATAATATCGGGGATCATTCTCAGTACCCACGCAGAGCCAACTTTTGCTCCTGATCAAGTGCCTCTAGACGATCTCATATCACACGTGGTATTTTTATGGACATTTAGAAAGAACCTTCCGACTACTTCCGATATATGGTTCAAAACCCGCAATGAAACATGCCAGCTGGGCAGAAATATTTATCTGGACTCCGACATTCCTTATTCAGCATCCTCGGTTTTCAAGGATCATAAATCTAAGGTCAACTTTCTTCATAATGGCTACTATATTGCATTTTCAAACATATCCGAGTGGACCCTGTGGTTGCAGAACACGCTGAAGTTAACGGTTATACCTCGACTTGTGATTCCAGATTTTTCCGGATCACCCAGTGGTTTCTTCTCAATGTCTGCTGAATTTCGATACCTTAAGGACAACTTGAGTTCCCCTGATCTCTTGCTTTTACTTCGACATCACTGGAAAGGTCACTATCAGCAATGGTTCGTAAACGGCTCTGTCCAGACTGAAAATGGACCTAGAAATCAAGAACAGCCGTTAAAGAAAGGGTGTCAAGACCTTCTTAGATTCGAGTTCACAAAAATGCAAGTGCTGTGCTACGGAGGGGCAAAGTATGCCCTTGACAAAACATTCCTGCCGAGGAAAATCATACTCCGCGATCAAGGGATCACCATGAACCATATAGATTCTTCATCGCAGAATTGTGATCAATTCAGCAATCTTCGTCTGTTAGAAGTCTCTGATCCAGAGCATGTGGATTGGGATTTCTTAGAACACTTTGACGTAGCCGTCAGGCTGGAAGCCAGGACCTTTATAACTAGGCTTCTTGGGCAGGCTGAACAGCAAGTATCTCTAGAGTATGTCACGAAACAGTACAATCAACTCCAAATCTGTGCAAAGGAGAACCCGAAAGATTTTGGACACATAAGGTTCGATCGACCCTTTCTTCCTTTTGCATCAGCTCTGTTTTCTACAAGGATCCTGTTAACAACAATTTACAAGGCGCTTATTTCAGGAGCATAACCTCATCTATTCACCTCAGGGTAACTCTAAGAGGCTATCACACTGGGTTAACCTGCGTGATTGTGTTTGGCGCGGTCCAGAGTATCTTCAAGTTACACTTTCACTGGTTGACCATTATCCGAATCTTCAATGGTTTTTCTGCAATATCTTAGAAGTTCACGATGCGGATCTCAATACTGCCATCGTGGAAGCACAAAACCTCTCTCTCTCTGACAGCCTTGACTACATCACCCAAATTTTCTTTGACATCAACAAATATTTTGTCCACAAAAGCGCAGGCGATATCAGTCAATTAACTGCAACAATACAGGCATTGAAGCTTTTCCCACTTCGGACAGGATCATGTCGGACAGGTTTTGATACCCTCAGTGCTGCCCAAAAGAGGGATGAATGGTTTATTCCTGATGTCAAGCATCTAGCAGACTCTTTCGAAGGAAAGTGCAGCTTCTTGGCATTTGACCTGAAGTCACTCGAACATATCAACCCTCTATTAGATCGACTTGGCCTCTTAGATCGCCAGTTATCTAAACAGGTTCATACACTCCTACTCGCAAGCCCTCCTTTCGAGAGTGTAACGCCTATCTTTGCAAATAATTTCCATCGTAAGATTAGATGGATCGGTCGGCAAGTGCTTCTATACTCCTCCTATTGTCACTGGAAGAGATTTTCCCCTGAATCATTTTCCATCTAGTAATGATTTTAGATACTGACGATACTCCAGACTTATTCCTATAAAAAATGCTAACCGGACCATTCTTCTCGAGCAACTTCGAAATTGCCACCTTGTTCAAGCTCAAAGTATATGTATCCATTCATGGATCATGTCAATGGGGAAAAGTATATATGGCCAGCAAGAATTTGGAAAAGCGAAAATAGATCTAGCTGATGGCAAGGTTAAAATTTATCTGACTCAAGAAGAGATAGACGACCCCATGCCGTCTCCAGAATTTGTGGATGAGCTTGTGAAGACTTTTGGTATACTGCCTGAGCATGCTGGATTACTCTCCCCGATTCTAATGCTTGGGGACCTGAGCAAGATTGAGAAGTACCTACAAAAGAAGGGAATAGTAGATGATCTTCCTTTATCCGAATTTCAGGATATAGGTAAGTTTCTTAACGGGGAGTGTAAAGTGTGTGGTTGAGGTTGACTGTCAAAGGACTCACAAAACGACCTGAGAATGCTTCTGATGAACTTGAGCTCGCCAGTTCCACCAGCGCAAATCTAGCCCCAATAGCTCTCCAGAACCAGAGTGAAAAACCCGAAAGGAAGAAAGTGCCATCGGCTTTCATGAAGATGTATGGTGGAGAGAAAGTCTTCAAACCGAAGGACCCCTCTCCATTTCCTCAACTTCATAGGAAAGAAAAGTTCGAAGCAAAGAAAAAAAATCAACCACGCTTCTCACAAACACATGCTTATCAGAATGGAAGCTCAAGTGCAAGTCAAGCGGCAGATGCATGGACTGACTACAAAATGCCTTCACGGGCCGAGATGTGGTCCAATGCGAAGCCACGGACAAAGCCTTTACATTCAAGTTCTAGTCCATCTCTGTGGGCAGCTGAAGCGACAGGTTTGGATCAAGGCCCCAAAGACGCCGCAGCTCATCCAGAGCCTATAGCTTCAAACAAATCGGTACAAGAATATCGAAGTACAACTACTGAACAATCGGACCAAGTAACAAAATCCGCTTTAGATCGGCGGCTCTCTGTAATGGTTTCATTAGCCAATCAGTTCGCGTCTACGCCTGAATCCCCGCTTGGTCTAGCCACAAATGAAGTCGAGGAGGACCTTTATAACAAGACCCCGAAAGTCGTGTTAGATCCGCACGTAAATACAAAGAAGGAAGAGGGGAATAAAATACTCCACATGTCCCCAAAAATGCCTGCCACTTTTCAAGCAATTAGCAATACAATTATACCGCTTTCATCTGCTCGTAATATTTTGGGAAGCAGCAGCGAACGAGAGGCAAAATTCCGGGGCCAACTATATGTAAGGAATTTCCCCCAAGTTTCCAAGCAGATAATTTTATTGAAATCCGATAGGTATCAAGAGTTCTAGAGAAGCTCCTAGGTGACGATTACTCGCCGCAGATCCACTGGACTAGCGATCTGAGGAGTCAAGCTGGTGAGCCACATTACCAGAGCGGCAATCTCAACACATCTACGTTTACCATTGCCGACAGCACCGGCAAGTTTACGAAACTCCTTCTTGAACTAGGATTTCTCGATGCTGCCGATTATGGGGAGAACCCAACATACCACCTCGAGGTTTGTGTATCTGACGGTGACCTTCAGTCTTTATTCTATTTAGATTCTAATCAAGCACGAAAGGTACATCATAGATTCTTATTTTCAGAATGGGACTCATCTGTTTGGTCTCAACATCTTGATTTATGAGAGAGGATATAATAACATTTTTTAGGCCAAAAAGCTATCTACTTCCCCGAGCCATTCCTCATTTTCTAGAGAAGTCTTCATCCTGGTACGTGTCTATAATATCTCCACAGAGCCTGGGATTGCTTTCGTTGTCGACCCATGGAAACTAGAAGCGACTGGAGATCTTTCCCTCGAACCATATGGCCGATATGAAGCACGAATCAGCGCCACTGCGCCCGTCATTTTATTAGTTGACCCAGCCGATTTAAAAGAGCTACAGTCAAATGAAGACGCCTATGTATACGAACGTCTATCGAATTCACAGATCCGCTTGATTAGACTTTATGCAGACGAGGACCACCAGCCCCTCCGAGGAGAAATTATCCGGACCTCAATTATGGATGCTCCACCATTCTGGGCGCTGTCTTATGTATGGGGAGCTGCACCGACACTACTGGATGCAGACTATTTTAATGTATCCAACAAGAGATTGATGATTACTCCTTCACTGCACAGCGCCTTGAAGTCCATGAGAAAACGAGGCGTTTCTATCCTCCTATGGGCTGATGCGCTGTGCATCAACCAAGCTGACTCTTCCGAGAGGATCATTCAGATTCGACTTCTTCGAACCATATACGAGAGGGCTGAGCAAGTGATTGCTTGGATTGGCGAAGAGAGATGCAACAGTCATCGAGTGCTTGGAGCACTGGAGAAACTCGGAAAATGCGCAAAACCTTCACCCGACTATAAATCTAGCAAGTACAGTTGTCGGGAAACCAGATATGGTAGAGGCCATTCCCTACAGGGCGCATTGCCAGGTCACGAAATTTATCTTATCCAAGAGCATGTTGATGAGCTTTTGAAGAGGCCGTGGTTCAATCGAATCTGGATTGTTCAAGAACTCATTCTGCCCTCCAAGGTGGTGATACGTTGTGGTAGATCTGAACTTCTCTGGGAGGAGTTCGCGAACGGCCTCGATGCATTTGAGCGAATATCAAATGACTCTCCAAGCCATCACGAGAGGCGAATGCTTGTCAATGCGGGCCCTATATTTGTGCTGGGACAGACGCGCCGGCGTTTCCACGAAGAAAGGACGAAATATAAACTTTTAGATCTTCTTGAGCTGTTCTCCTACACGGAAGCAACTTTCAAACGAGACAAGTTATTTGCCCTCCTTGGGCTTGCAACAGACTCTAATCGCAAAGTCTTCGACCCGGATTATCGATCCACAGATCAAGAAGTTGTCAGGCGATTTGCTGCCGGGTTCGTTGAAAATCGTCAAGTGATGGAATTGTTGTACAAGTCTGGAAAAAGCAAACACTCTGATATATCCTCTTGGATCCCTTGCTGGACAGACAATCAATATGCGCAGACAATATCAAACTGGGAAAACGTTGGCCGGCCTTTCTGTGCCGGCAGATCAGTCTTCCCAACAGCCAAAGTGATTGGCCCTGACCGCTCAAGACTTCAGATCAAAGGATCATTAGTTGACGAAGTTCGAGAAGTCCCCAATAGGAAAATAGGGAGTAATATTGCCCTGTTTGTTGAAGATCTACGCACCTTGATATCGTACTTCAAAAACTACCCCACAAACGAGACGGCCGAGGAGTTGATGCTTAGAATACCCATTGGAAATGCAGCTCGTCCACATCTAGACTGGCACACCGAACAACAATTATCCTATCGGACGGCGCAGATGCCAGAAGAAGACCCCTGGCCTGCAAATCTTGGCGACATCGTCTCCTCTGTCAGTTCAGACCAAGACGTGACGAAACAGAGCGAAAAGCCTGCAGAAATGCAAGCTATGATTTTCAAATACTGGCGAACTGTGTCAGCCTTTGTGAACAGACTCTCGGACGGAAAGTTCTGCGTCACAGAGAAGCTGTACGCGGGTATGGTTCCCTCTGAAGCCATGGCTGGCGATAAGATCGTGGTGTTTGACGGCGGGAAAGTGCCGTTCGTGCTACGAAAGAGATATGATGAGAAAGCAAGTTGGACGTTGATTGGAGAATGCTATATTCACGGGATTATGAGTCCAGATCCTGGGACCATGAACAAGATGGTAGTAGAAAGCTTCGTGCTTGTTTAAGAATTCAATTATATGCTCTAATTTACACACTCATAATACATTTCACTCTACTCCGATACATCTTCCTTGTTCCCCCTACTTTACTTCGCCTACTTCAAGAGCCTATCCCAAGAACCTATTCCACTTATTCTTCAACATATCAACACCACCCTGCAGTACAGGCTGCGACTGTGGTGGTTGCTGATGCTGCCCATACTGCACCGGTGTTGGTGCCCCATAAGGCGAACTCCCGTACGACGACCCATCGTACGCCGATCCGTCATAATCGGGTCTTGGTGCAGGCGCCGGTGCCGGTGCTGGTGCTGAATTTGCCGTGTTCATACCCGGTCGTTGAGAAGGGGGAGGGTTTTGAGGCAAATTATAACCTGGACCTCCCTGGTAGCTTCCGTAATTGTCAGGTGAAGGTCGAGGTTGTGGTGGGGCTGGGTTTTGATTCCAGGAGTTCTGGGCCGCTGGCGGTGTTGCAATAGGCCCGGCAGCTGGAGGGGGAGGATTGCTGTAGAATTGGGGTGTGAAGCCTGATGCTTGGGCTACACCTTGTGGTGCTGGTTGTTTTGGTGGCACTCCAGAACCCCCAGGACCAGGATAGGACTGTGTTTGGTACCCGAGAGGTTGGACACTGTGACGTTTAGGCGCAACACTTGGTGGTCCCTGTGATTTTGGAGGAGATTGCGTGTAGCCCAGATCAGAGCTCGAGTTCGAGTGGGGCCGGTATTGAACAGGTGGTGGGATACTTTGACGATGAGGTAGTGCCTGGGCTCCAACAGGACCTTGAGGTATCTGTGGACTTTGAGAAAAGCTTGGTCGAGGAGAAGAATTTGATTGTGGTTGATAGGGTGAGGAAATACTCTGCCGCTGAGGCGAAGATTGTGGTTTTGGCGGTGAGAAGGCGCCAGGGTATTGGCCTTGCATGGGGGGTGGGGTGTTGGAAGGTGGATGGTAGGTTGAATACTGTTGTTGTTGGTATTGTTGCTGTCCTGGTGGTCGCCCCTGAGCCATGGCAGGCTGCTTTGGAGGAAGTGGCGGCGGCGTTGAGACTGGCATCGGCCGTCGTCGAACTGAAGGGCGAGAGACCAATTTCTGTCGATCAGTGTATGCAGTTGGGGTTGGTGGGTAAGGTGTGTTGCTGGCATTAAATCCAGCCTGACCAGACATTGGATGACCGTTAGAATTCATGAACACTGGGTTATTGCTCTGATACTGAGATGTGGGAGGTGGCATTGAGTTCCTGTAGTCTGGGTATGTTGAATTGGCCATTACTGGTGGCGCTTGCTGGTAAGTCTCTTGTTGCCTTGGAGGAAGTGGTTGTGATGGTTGCCCAAATGATGAATTGGAATTTTGTCTGGAGGGGTCGAAACCAATCCCAGAGTCTACGCGGTTGGGAAAACCTTCGAAAGAGCTGATGTCTGCCAATTCGAAAACCTGAGGTCCTGGAGGTGGGGCAGCATTGTATGAGGCATAATTCTGTTGTGGATTATATGCTGAGTAACCAGATTGAAACGGCTGTTTAGATTCAAGGTCAGTCTCTCTTGCTAATTTGGCACTTTCATGGGAACATACTTCTTGCTTGATCACGTTAAGAGGTCTGATAGGCTCTAAAGCTTTTAATGCCTCTGTGAGCATTTCCTTTATACCTTCAAATATCTCCTGTGCTTGAGCAGCCTCAACGTCAACCGATTCGTCAGAAGCTTCTGACGAAACTTCCGAGGTCATCTCATCTTCATTTTCATTGTCAGAGTCTTCGTCGTCGTCCTCAGCATCTCCGTCTCTCTCAGCATCTCCATCATAATCGAGTTGGAGTTTCTCTTGTTCTGAAAGTGGCGTTTCTAATGCCTCCATCAGAGACTCATATTGCGTGCTTTTGGACGATATGTTGGGGCATTTATCAAGTAAGAATTTTACAGCATCTGGTTTGCGGAAGTGGATTGCAGTGTAGAGTGCTTCGATCAGCATCTGTGCAGGTAGTTCTTTATCCTGTGCTAGGAGCACTTCCATCAACTCGACGCTGTCCCTCGAAGCCGCAGCACCAAATGCGCTCTTGTAGTATCCACCTTCAACAGTAGGATCAGCTCCATGTTCCAGAAGCATCTTGACTTCATCAGTTGCTTCACAGTAGCATGAAGCTTGTAGTGCAGTGTCATACTTTCCACCCCTTAGCTTGACATCTGCCCCCTTCTCAATTAGGTGTGTTACTACGTCAGTGCTTGCTCTTCGACAAGCAAGGGTGAGAATGCTTCCAGTGTAATCATCAATTGCGCTGATATCTGCTTTGTGCTCTAGCAGCAGATCGATCAATTCTTGGTTCTTCATTCGAACTGCAGCGTGAAGAGTTGAGCCGTGTCTTCCTCCATGAGCATTGACCTCGGCGCCGTTGTCCAAGAGACGTTGGACAATTTCAATATTTTCGGCACTTACAGCTGCTTGAAGAGCCGTATGGAACGTCCCGCCAGTAATATTAACGTTTGCTTTGTGCTCAAGAAGTAACTCAACTGTCTCCAGGTTCCCGAGAGAGCAAGCAGCTTGTAATGTAGTATGCATTGGCCCCCCTTCTTGGTTGACATCGATGCCACGCTCGAGTAACCTTCCCATGCAGCCTTCTGCACCAAAGCCAACTGAACGATAGAGCGCACCACCGTATTTGCCGATTCTTTGAATATCAGCTCCCTTATCCATCAGGTAGACCATAGTTTCTCCATCTCCAGCTGCAGCTGCAGCAGTCAAGGCATTATCTCCGTCGTTATCTATATCATGGATGTTTGCACCTCGTTCAACAAGAAGTTTAATCATAGCCAAAGGTAATTCCATAGCGGCGTTGATGAGTGCCGACCCGTTGTCTTCCTCGTTCCTGACATTGACATCTGCACCAGCCGCAACCAAATACTCAACGATAGTGCCATACCCAAAGTTCGTTGCTGCAATTATTGGATAGGTAAGAGGCCCGCCACGAACATTTGGATTGACTCCCTTTGCAAGTAAGTATTGCACCACGTCCCTACTATCAGCATGGCAAGCAGCTTGCAAGGCATTTCCATATTTTCCGCATTGAGAGACATTAATCTTCGCCCCTCGCTCGACGAGGAGTTCAACGTTAGAAAGTGTGCCTTCGTAGGCAGCGGCTTGGAGCGCGGTGCCATAAGTGTCATCACCATAGCTGCGGTTGGGGTTTGCATGGGCATCAAGCAAAAGACGAATGATTTCCTCGGTGCCGTCAAAGGCAGCGGCTTGAAGTGCGTTACCAAACTCTTCTCCTTCAGCATCTGGATTTGCACCCATCTGAAGAAGTACTTCGACTGTCTCAATGTGCTGATAATCGGTAGCTTCATACAGACACTGATCCATCACTTGAGATGTTACACCAGTATTTGTAAGGACTTTCAGAATCTCTGAAAATCCATTGCTTGCGGCATAGGCAAATGGGTCACTCCGCAGCACCATAGGGCACCGCTCAATCAATACCTTCACGCATTCCAGTTCGTTGGCCTTGACAGCACAATCCAGTGCTTGATCATGGGATTGAGGTTCTCTATCATATTCGAGGATCAAGCCAACAATCTCTTCATATCCTTCCTGGGCTGCAAGTGCAAGAGGAAATTCGCCTTGGAAGTCGCCTTTGTCGGTGTGGCATCCTTGTTCAAGAAGGTATTTAGCAACATCACTGTGACCTTGGTATGCTGCAGCACCTAAAGCATTTGCGAGGCGGTAGGTCATGTCAGGGTTTAAATTTGCTCCTCTTGCTAACAGCAGCTGGACAATTTCTAGGTTGCCAATCTCTGCGGCACAGTTGAGTGGAGTTGATTCGTCCCCACCAGTAGAGTTGGGATCTGCTCCCTTACTGAGAAGAAGCTGAATGATAGGGATCGACTCCGCCTCTACAGCAGCATAAAGTGCTGTTCCGTTGTCCTCGTCAATGATATCGACGTGAGCCCTATTTGCCAACAGATACTCCACAATCTCAATGCTGTCGGATTCGGCAGCACCATGTAATGCCGTTAAACCATGAATGCCACTACTTATAGAGGCGCAACCATTGACATCAGCGCCTTGCTCCACTAGTTTCTGTACCATATTCATATGTCCTCCATGAGCAGCCCAGTAAAGTGGATAATGCCCAGAACTATCCGGCGTAGATAGCTCTGCTGTGTGATTGCTATCACGAAGTAACAAGTTTGCGAGAGGCACATATCCGAAATATGCAGCAATGTGTAAAGCGGTGAATTTCTCGTCGAATTGCTCCTCTTCATTCAATTTCGCGTAGTTCCTCGACCACTCTGTTCGTTCTTCAGATTCTAAGAGCCAGAACATTTCTTCGAGGCCAAAACTCTCAACGATATCTGGAGTGGCTTCTAGGGCATGGTCAATCCACTTAGTATAGGGATATTTCAGCACTTCATCGTCGATGCTTGGTACATCGAGTACATCAGTAGGCGCTTCGCTCTTGTTGTCGTCGTCATTATCATCGTCACCGTCGTCACTGCCATGGTCGTCGTCCTCATCTTTGTCCTCATTTTTCTGAACTGTCTTGACCACAGTACGAACATACTCAAAGCATCTCAGGGCTATAATCCCGTGCTGTATCTGCTCAGACGGCATAGAAAGCCAGTCGTCAGACTTTGATTTCAGGTAATCTCGGACAGAGTTATAACTCAGTTGCACCTTTTGAACACCATCGTCCTCGAATATTTGGGCGAAGGCACCGCAATGTCGAACGTGATTGATAATTGCATCGTCATCGCCACGGGGAAGGTCTGCAATTACGGCGAGTTCCTGCAGGGATGGTGGAGAGAAGACGAGGAGGAGGGAGCGGAGGATTTCCTTGCTACACTCGACGTCTAAGGGTGAGATGCTTAAGACTCTTTTCGACAGCTGGTCGTACATCGGTCCTAGATCTGACGGTAGGCTTTCTAGATGTTGACGAATGGCTGTGTAATGTGCATCGTCATACTCGAGTTCAAGGCAAACCAAGTTTACCCAATCGTGATTGGATTTCCCCTCTGCTCTGAAACTAATGTAGGTTTTCGCATAGTACTCCAGTGATCGACTATATTTCTTCTTTTTGGCTAGTCTCATAATCCCTTCAGCAACTAAGCTTCGAAGTGCATCATTTTGGGCAGTGGCGTTACTACCGTCGTCCAAGTTAATGCGCGTTGCACTTTGCAAGGCATCTCGGATATCTGGTCGTGGAGTACTGAAGATCAGCCACTTAATGACTGGGGCGGTTCCATCTTCGTCCTCCAGTATTGGAGGTTGCCACGATGTAAACAGTCCTAGGAATTCCTTCCGTGATTCAGAGTCAATTTGATCAAAACCATTGACCAGGAAATAAACCGTCCCAAGACCCGGGTCTACAAGGGCCGACTTTAAACACTTCCATAGTTCCGGCAAGGTATAGTTGTACTCTGCCGCTGCTGCTTGACCGCTTCCTTTTGTATTTGTCCCTTTCGTCTTACCATCATCAGTAAAGAAGTGCTTCGCTAGAAACCTCTTGCTCTTTAGCAACTGAAAAACCAGCATCTTGAGCACATTAATCGCCTTACTCTTATCCCTATCCTGCTCATCACAGAAAAAGTACGCGAGGGCAGGCGAGTCATCTCTACTCCGGTCACTATTTGCAACGAGTAGTAAATCATCTACTGTCGAAATGGCAGCCTTCGCTTTTCCCATTCCAGGGCTTCCAGAAATCCAGAGGTTTTGATGGGCTTTGGAGGATTTCCATTCAATGTAGCGGGGGTCAGATTGGATCCAGGAGGGGGAGGTTCCTTGGATGCGGCGGATGGCATCCATGTCTTTTTTTAGGCGGAATACTTCGAGGGTTTCGGTTATACGATCTACACGGTCGTCGTTGAGGTCTTCTTGACGTACAGAATCTTGTCGCAATTTCATAAGTCTAGCGGACTTCTGTGCTAAGTCTTTGAGTGTGCCAGAAACATCGCGGTATTGAACATCTTTGGGGCCTGTGAATTTGTTCATTTCTGTATGGGTTCGCGCCCAGCCGTAGTTCGGATAGCCTTCGAAGGTTGATGATTTTCTGCTCGCTATAACAATTCCAGTCTTGAATACTTTGCCCACGTCCCACTCAGGCTTCGCCATGGTATTCTCTGTCTCATAGAAGCATACAATATCAATCGCCGCCTTTCTAGAATCGCCCAGGAAATCATTCGCTAGGTCATCAAGCTCGACGGAGCCAACTTTGAGAGATTTAATTAGATCATTGTATTGGGCAAACCCAAGGGTTTCGCCTGCCATGCTAATAACTTTAGCAAAAGGTTGGGCGTCAGAGCCGCGGAAAGGGGTCCCAAGGAAGACGCATGAAGTTATACAACTGAAGATTCCGGGGTAGTCTTCAGGGCGCCGTTTGGCTTCTGATACTGCTTTGGCAATTACGAGGCCTCCTAGACTGTGACCGAGAAATATTATAGGTCTTTTGCTGTTTTTCCCTCGTCTCTCAAGGTCAATAAAATGAAGAAGAGAGTCAGCGATTGACGAGATACGGGTTTGGACTGCGTCACGCCCGATCCATTGCGATCTGTATCCAAAGACAGTTATCCGTGCATTGGGGATCACTTTCTGCAACATTTCTGAATCTTGCAACCAGTGGACATCTTTGGACATCCACGTATGCTTCATGTCGGAGCCCAGCCCCGGCACAGCAATAATGCTGGACTTCCATCAGAACATATTCTCTTTAACCATAAGGAAACTCACTCGATGCATTTCGCTGGATCTTTTGCAAAGTCAGGTGGTTTGTACAACTCTACCAGACCCTGAATTATCTCCTATATGTCCTGTCAACCATCATCCCTGCCTGCTCTGCACCGGTCGTACCCACCTGCTTGTCAAACTTCGAGTGCTTCTTCAACCCATCGGACGCCATTGTTGCGTCAACTACAATCTAACACCTTCACACCAAGAATCAACACAACGAAAAGATTACGCAAGTGTAGAAATATAAAGACACGTCGTGATGGGAGGGTAAGACGTTGAGCCTCTGCTGATTTTTGGCCGGGGTCAGCCGCCTCCTGGAATTTAAATTTGGTTCTACGGCAACGCCTCCAACGCCAAGCGCCTATCTTCACTCGGGTATTGGGGGCGAGATGTGCCACAAACCCGCTGAGTAATTGTAGAATTTCATAACTACGTATATTGTTGTATGGAAAATTTCGGTAAAGGAGTACCATGGCTGTGCTTTCGATGTAGCATTAGCACGTAAAGGGGGCGAGTTGCTCCCAATATGGGAGACTTTTATGTAAATACGTGAAGGCTGACACGGGAAGGGGCGGATCGAGACGATCTGGTGGTTGAAACCTTCGGCTTCGACGCCCTGAACATGGGTCTGTATCGTGCCGGTCTTAGTGCTTACGTTGAAATATCTCAGCCTTTGGGCTTTGATTTCTGATGTCGTGTATAAACAGGTACTCATGAAATTGTTCAAAACAATAGAAGAATGTCTTTAATCCTTCTGTTTCATAGAGCTGATCTGCTACTCACTTGAACACAACACACCAAAGTAGAGGGTAAATTCGGCAAAAGGCCTTATAATCATGGAAATTCCAAAGAAATTATCAACCCCACCACCCTCAGGAAACAGCGGCACCAAATTCTTCGTCACAAGTCCTGGATATCTCAACCCACCATTTAATCTTGATTTCCGGTGTCATTATCCTTATGGCAGATGCGAAGATGCACTTTCACTTCTATCTGTTAGGCGGCTAGATAGCATTTCGCAACACCTCTGGATGGCTGGTCGACCACAATCTGATCCGATGAAGAAATCATCACTACATCGTTTAAAGGCAACAGGCTTCGAGCTGGTAGTATTCGAACAAGCAGATATGCACCTCCTCTGGCAAAATGGAATAATATATATTAAGCCATTGCCCTCATTTCTGATGAATTTCGATTTCTGGCAAGAGAATCTCTGTTCGAGAGACGAGACTTGGGATGCTAGAACTGCTGGTACGAGAAAATAAGCAAGTTCTCAGCCTTTTAGGCCATTTACTAATCAGACGTTTTAGATATCGTGGATGGTGCCCTAGGGCTAGTGTTCTCCTACACTTGGTTAATCCGCTGGGAAAGTGACCTCAGAATCGCCCATGAGCATGGCCTCATCAGCAAATCCATCGACTACGACCATTGGATGTCCTTCAGATCTTCCTTCCTATCCAACTTCAATCGCAACCAGCTTCCACGAGCATGGCTTTCATGGAGATACGATTTCGCAGAGTTAAGATTAAATCGAATCAACCTCATCTGGCGACTTCGACCGCGGAGGCCATTCGACATCTCTTCTTTGCTCCGAGGGTATCAAACACCTTATCGAATTTACTCGAGTTTCTTCGAAAAGAACTTTGGCATTGTTATTGTGGCTTTTGTGTATGCTACTGTTGTGTTGACGGCTATGCAGCTGGGTCTAGCGACAACCCAGCTCAATGAGAGTCCGACTTTTCAACGAGCTACTGTTGGGTTCGCAGTTTTCAGCATTCTCCTACCGGTGGTTATTTTAGGACTTGCTATTGCTCTATTTATAATACTGTTCTTCTTTAATTGGTGGGAAACAAAGAGACATTTACGGGCTGTGCGGCCAAAATCGACTGCCCAAACAGATTAATCACAACTTGTAATATTGGGTATACGGATTCAAATACCGACACCCGCCATAATGGAGTCTAGCATCTTTTTGAACGAGAACCTGGATAGCCACGTTATTAGCGGCATAATAAAAATATTATGTGAGCATATCGGCAACAAGGTTCGAAGTAGAGTGGACCCAATCTTGATCCACTCTCGTGCACCCATGATTCTTACACCTAGCAAGGATCTCCACAAACGCTATATCTTTCAAGTGCACTAGGTGATCACCTGATATATAGGCTGGCTGATAGACGCTTGCGTGCAAGTGGTGAACTTTAGAAAGGACTGGGGGCTATTTATGGCTGTTGTAATTCTCTTGGGAGCAAGGCCAAAATGATAGTTCGGGAATGATATAGGAGGTTTGGTAGGAGCATGGAAACTAACAGCCTTGTTTTGTGTCTGATTCTAAGACTATTGTTCGAAAAACCTGAAGCGGGTGATAATGCTCAAGAATTGGATTGTACGTCCCGCTCAGCGTACTACTAAGGACTCCACTACCAATTTAGCAGTGCGAGGCAATCCCGCTTGAAGAGTTATTCTAGTCCATCAAACAATCTTCTAATCATTCTTACTGGTGATAGCGTCTTCTTGTATATTATCTTCTTATTTAGATGTATTCTTGAGGAACACATGCACTCGTAACCTAGATCCTACTCTATCAGAGTGCAACTGACTCATCAATGCTGTTTACAATGGTATTTAATTCCTCTTTACAACAAGATCTAATACTCTTAGTTGTTCTCTTTATACAAGTCCATGAATGCTCCACTGGACTCCGAACTGCTTCGCGTCTTCTCATCCTCTGACTCCGAGGCCAATTTTGCAGCAAGCTTTCCAGCCTCAATCTCCTTCTGCTTATCCGCCTCCGTCTTTACAGACTTGAAGAACACCTCTGCCCTCGCCTTCTCCATCAAATCAACTTCCTCGAATCCCGATGGAGAAAGAAGTGCCTCAACCTTCTTCTCACCACCATTGACCTTTATGGGGAGGTGACCATTGGTAGTTGGCTCCTCCTCCTTTTCTTCGACTTTCACTTCAGTGACGTCTTTTGCGCTCTCGCTAGTGACATCCTGTTCAACGATCTTAGGTTGATTCTTATCCACCTGCGAAATCTTGGGCATGCCACTATCCGGCAAGCAATCCCGCGGCATCTCACCCAGCTCCTTCCAAACGCCATATTCCTCGACCGCCCTCTTCAAATACGCATATCCCTGCGCAGGGTTAACAAGGTATTCGATAGCGCTGAGATCGATAAAGCCTTGTCGTGAGAGCATGGGCATGTTCGCGCTGAATGTCATCGAATCGCGGAGTCTGGCGGCGACGGGTGACTTGGGTGGTTCAGAGCTGGTATTGGAGACAGGCTCTTTGGGTCGGGTCATGAGGGTGTGGGAGATGCCGAGGTCGGAGAAGTAGAGACCAAGTTCAAGATCTGCTACATCTTTGTGGTCTGTTCCTGCGTCGGAGTCGAGTGCGTTTTTCCCTGTGATCGCTTATTAGGGGTCATTACAATAACTGGGCTGGGTATGGGACTTACAGATATTCGCAGTCCACTGGTACCCTTGAATATCCAAAAACGACGAATAAACCTCTGGACTCACATATCCAGTGTGATCCGGATCCAAATGCGCAAAGAGTGTGCTCATTAACGCAATAAATATTGGTGTTGGGGTCGAATCCGTCGCAAAGAGTGATTCCCACTTATTGGGCCGTGCATAGGTTGGCGCCGAGCTGTCAAATCGTTCCAAGCCATGGCGTACAGATTTTGGAGGCGATGGTGGTAACTGGTTAAGTGGGTTCTGGGACAGCGCAGCGTAGAAGTCTGGGAGTTCTTTCTTGGTATCGATCCCCATGGGGATGGCCCCGGACATGCTTAGTGGTGATCCTCCAGCACCTTTCAGTTCGGCAGGTTTGATATCTCCATCACTGCCTTTCCGTGCAGCGTCTTTCTTTTTTATTAGAGGTGCTTTCATCATGTTCCATAGGACGCCCCATTCCGCAACTGGAATTTCGGATGCTCGTGCTACTGCTGCTTCGTATGATGGATCGACCGGTTTTGGGCGAGGTGGTAGGGCTGGAGGTTTTGAGATAGGTGCAAATCCTGGTGGAAGAGGAACGACCCAGCCAGATTCCCTCAATACCAATGTGGGATGTGTATCCACATGAGGCTTTTTGTAGCTTTTAATGACGAAGCAGTTTGTACAGAGATTGTAGTCTGTACAGGTGTGGCACTGTATTCGTGCTCTGTGGACTGGGATTTTGTCGGTACAGGCATTGCAGCCATGAAGTTCTTTGGTCGAGATGGTCGCCATTCTGACGCTTTTCGAATCTGGGTATCTAACGGAAATGAAATTCTAAACAAAGAAAAGGCTAGCTTTTTGAGGTATGGAGAGCTCAGCACTGAGAGAGTCTCTATCTACCACTCCTCCAACATCAAGCTTCTCGAAATTCGACAAAAACGGTGAACCTGCAGGATTTTGTGGACTTCCAAGATATTGTGCTTCTGAAAAAGAGGATCGGAGATGGGGGAGGAGAAGAACTCTGGGGAAAAGAGAGAGACTTCAGACTGAAAAGAAATAGGGACAAGAAAACTCCAAGAAATAAATGGCGGAGGCACGAAAACAAGCATACGGGGTTGGTGTCAAAGAACACTTGGCCAGAGTTTCCTCGAACTTTTTACATCTTGGCTACTTGGCTTTGCGGATTTCTCCACACGAAGAAGGACCGCAAATCGTGACAAGACTTCTTGTGAAGCTTCGCGGTTGTCAATGCGACGTCTCAGACATGTGTCTGGAGAACTCTCGCTTTGGTCGCGCCAATCCTTTAGTGCGTCGGAGAATTGGGATCTGATATCTTGGCGCGAGCTCAAACAACCGGTAGACGCGTGACTGGGGTGCTTTTCAAATCTTGAGGATGGCTGGGCGGGGAAAGCTTCGCTTTGGAATGTTGTTTTGGTGGGAGGTTGCATCCACCTTGTTTGAAAACCAAGGCTGTCCTGGAGTATGAAACAGATGACATTCCTCTCCTCGATTCATATAATCTTGGCACTTTTTCTAAGTAAGAAAGAAAAGCAAAAGTCAGCAGTTACTCTTAACTTCAAGGGCCACCCTCTTTCAGATGAGCCTTGAAGTCTGGATTCGAGTCTTTGGCAAACATATTAAAGCCGAGGTGTAACAGCTATATGGTCACGTGAATGGATTTACTCAGTCTTCATTGGTCTAACTTCACTTTAATAATAAAGCCCAGAGCCTAGAAACTGGGCACTATAGCTGAGTGATTGAATAAGACCGTGGCAATATACCTTGGCTAGTCTGTATATTCATGCTCTTACCTGGAGCTCAAGTCTAGATTGTTGTCGTATACAGCTAATGCAAATATGCAGCTGTTTAGATATTACAGGCAAAGTCGGTGTGAGAACACAAGGGTGGCCAAAGAGATCCTTCTAGCGTTAGCTCAAAGTTCAAGCTCGGAATTGACTTACCTTGTCCAGATCAACATAGCATTCAGATCTGTTGGCGGAAGGATCGGCCCCTACCGGCTCCGATGAGATGGGGATCTGGAAGCCCTTTCGAAAGTGTGTTGCAAAAGATGATAATAGTGGACTCCGGAGGTATCTTCGAGAAAAGAGGGATGTTTGTGACACCTGCTGTCCCGGATGTGTCAAGCTGAGAAACAAATCTCCTTCCGGGGGAAGGGATATCAGATGAAATGGAAATAACCCGTCCGGCATTCAAATCTCGGAAACCCCAAAACATTCATGTTAGTAAGGGGCAAGGACCGGCTCTTCCCACGTCCTATTTGTGTTTGCTTCCCGGGTGAGATCAAACAGATGGCATCGATCGATCTAGATTTAGTGAAAGTTATTTGCAAGCTTCTAGAACGAGGCTCTTACTTCTGCATTGCGCCATTAACAAGGAGGCTTCTCCGTGAAATATGACACTCGTCAACAAGAAAATAGAAAACAATAAAGAAAGTGCAAAAAAAGACGAAGGAACAAAAATGATATCCATCAATTACATATACATAAATCCAAGCCCAGTCCATGCCAACCATTAGTACACAACGCCGTCCCATCACTTAAGCCTCTAGCGTAGTCCCACTCCTTCTATCATCCACCCACCCTAACGTTTCCCTCTTCTCATCCATAACCCGGGCATACTCTAAAAGCAGCCTATAAACATAAATCTTCATATCCTCGGGCCGCAAGACCTTCTTCGCCCACATCTTTCCCTCCTCTGCTATCTTTCGCGCCAACTCATCTCGTGAGCCATTACCTTTTGGGTAGCCCAAGAAGAATTCCATGATTCCGTAGATATCGAGGAAGCGGTTATCAAATGGGACGAAGTGCTTCCAGGCTACAAGACGGGAGTCGTGCCATTCGCGGAAAAGGGTAGATTTGATAGGAAGTGAGCCGCTGAGGAGGAAGTCGCGGTATCGACCTGAGAATGAATTCCCGTCTATATCGACAAGATAACGATGTTTATGCTGTTCTGTTAATGCGACCATTTTTAATGGTTCAAAAAGGTAGTTTGTGTATTCGCATTTTTTATCTTCTTGCGAGGGGAAGCAGTTCATATCTGTGAAGCCAACTTCCTGTGTTATGGTTTTGAGCCAGTCACCTATATTTTTAGGGCGCTGGTCTAGAGGTGTATTGTTAAAGGATTGAAGGTGCCAGGTGTCTAATGGTAGGTTCTGGATGTCAATGAATTCAGAGGAGTTCGGCATGGTGAGGGCTTGTGTCCCATTCAACATGGAAATTAATCGGTGTCTGTGGAATCCCTTCCAGTTCTCTGCCTTGTTGCGACCGCCAGAAGCAAGGCCCCGCCATACCATGGTGTCAGTCTTCTTGTCCCACGGAATAGGTGGTGCTACGGAGGTGTAACGAGGGTCGACTTTGTAGTACATTGCGGCAGGAAGAAGGATCTCCGAATTCACTGTCAATTTACTACTGCCGAACATTGGGAATAGTTTGTCTGATGTCTTGATACTGATGGGCTCAATAAAGAACCCATGGAGATCTTGTAGGTCTGGCTGGTGGCATATCGAGGTCGAAAGTGTATAGTTCGACACATACCCCTCGTACAAGTGTGGCTCCATATATTTTGTTTCTAGGATTGGAGTATGATTCCAACTCGAATGTATTTCCACCTTTCGCGCTAGACTGTCTGGCGCGCAAGGTGCCGCTGTTCTCTTCCATATCGGCTGCGAGCTGTCCCATGGGAATTCTCCCGGTTTATCATCCGCAAGTGGTTCAGGTACACCTGTTCATCAGTTAGTAGGTGCCACTCCCAACTCACAATTTTCAGATGCTCACCACTGTATTTGGTTGTGACCTGTTCCACCGGTAGTATCTTCCGCTTCTTCTGCTCCGCCTTCACATAGTCCTTCATCTTCTCCCACGGCACCAATAACCTCGGCTCATCCATCGTATTCATCGCCAGCTCCATATCTGGTAAATCCTGGGCCACCTTCTGTATCAAATCCTGCCAAATCTCCATCCAGAAATGATCCTTCTCCGGATCCTTACTCTTCACGGTACCATTCCTCACTGTGAATTGTGCAGTTTGAGCCCGCACATCTTTCAACATATCCTTGGGATCTAAAGCCCATAAAGGGTTAATGTCATCATAAATCTGATCCCAGAAATCCTCAACAACCATTGCCCCATTTTCATACGCATACGTCCACCACTTATCAAACCCTGGAGGTGGATGCCTCCCCCTCTTCTCACGATACTGCCGCGCTGCCCCAGCAAGATCGTATGTTTCTCTATTCACCAATCTCCTGAAGTCGTCGTCCGCTCGGTGCAGTAGTTCGACTATCGGGTGAGGATCTGAGCCTTTCGCAGGTAAGGGTATTAATTTCGCTGGTGTTTCCGGCTGCGCATCGCCACCCCCGACAGGTAAGTCGAAATACGGGCTCCATGTTTGTATGCCGCCGCGGAAAGGGTTGACATCTCGAGAGTATAGCGCAAATACAAGAAAGATGATCCCTATGCCAGCGAGGAGTGGCAAAGGCCTACCCAGACGCAGAGGGCCGAGCATCTATATATAGATGAAAAGGGTGGTTAAGTATGCGTTTGGTGGTAAGAAGACATTGGGGTGTGAGAACACCGTCGACAGGAACATCGAAGTCGCGAGATGTCAAGAAATCAAAAGATACGATGTGCAAATGTAGCTGTGCCTCATTTACCCCTGTTTCCCAAGATGCTCCAGAGAGGCAGAGAGCCTCTATCATCCATCCCCATAATTATGACATCCTTGCCCTTCTAACTCTATGCATATTTACCACTACCCCCTGTAGTTACTTCTGTCATGTCGGTATAAAGCCTCATTTGTCGTATAAATTATGCTTCCTCCAATCACCGGTAGAAAATCATCATAAATTCCAGGGATTTCAACATGTAAGTTTTAAGCATGATTCACTAAAATAGGTTGCTCCCGGGATGATTAAGCCATACAAGGCTGGCAATTTGATAGAGTGGAGCTTCCAAGATCCTTGCCCGCGGAACATGAGACTTTTTGAGACAAAAATGCCATCTGAAGGTGGACCTAGAGCTGAAGCTAGGGTTGGTACGAAGGTTAGCCAAGGGGATTGCTCCCCTTTTTCTTGAAATTCCGCTAAACACTTAAATATTTTGATATTTTTCATTATACAAGTGGGACTATACACAAAGGTTTAGATAATTCGAATTAGCGACCAAGTATTCCCATCTTAAATACTTCGGAACTTCCAATATCCAAAATAAGAATTTCTTTTTGCACGGAAAAAGCAAACATGCCCGGTGCGAAAAGATAATTATTTTCATCGTCATTAACTAATCTTTGATCTGTCCAGTTAATGAAATCGCATATATATTCCAAAAGAATAACAAATTATACGCTACCCCGCTACGTAGACTCAAATTACCACCACATAAGTTACTTCATGTTCCCGACATTCATCCTTAAAGATTTCTCATTAAGTCATATTTCCTCGACTGATTTCATCTGCTCAATACTTTACTGTGCTCATCCTCTGAACAGCACTCATTCTCCTATTGTCCACAATCGGACAACCCCATTTTCTCTGACCGTTTTCATCAGTCACCGGATGGCTTGTTGCAGCTAAACCAACTTGTCAGTATTCATGCTCAAAGTCTTTCGAATTGCAGAATTGTACTTACCAAAGCCATAAGGCTTAGCATTTCCATAGATATTTTCCCACCCTCCAGCCGGAACATCATAAACCTCATGCCCAATGCTAACCCAATCTACTTTCTCACCCATACCTACCCACCACTCAAAACCATCCCTATGACTTGCACTCTGATGCGCGTATTTATGCAAACATTCTAAGGAGCGAAAATACATGATAGATAATCCGTTTGGTTTACTGGTGTCGTCTGATGCGTAATAGCTCGAATAACCAAGAAAGCCATACTCCTCAGAATTTTGCTCAAGGTCTTTGAACATGGTTCTTCCGTGAGCGAGAAGAGATTTGTAGGGTGGGTATTGAATTCCAAGCGGACTTGATCTTGTTAGAGTGGGAATGGGGGAGTTGGGGCGTTGACACTTACTGGTTGCATTTTGAAAACAATAAGACCACACAGATTCCTTGGCCACCGACCGTATCACCTATGTTCCTGTTGAAGGAACCGTCTGCTTCAGGGAAAATTGCCATCGTCCTGCCCATTATCACGCCTTTCATGTGCGGATTTTTGATCATCCCGAATCCGATCAATATTGCTTTGAAAATTTTGTATAGGGAAAGAGCAAAGGTTGGCGCTAAGGTGTACATGGTTCGAGATGGGCACAAGACAACTATCAGAGCTTGAATACAGCATCCAATCACTATCCAATCTGTGAGATTGAATTGTCCTTTGATGAGATTCTGTCCATTTGGACTGGCTAGCGGATGCAATTTTGACAGCCAACCTTGTGTTCCCTGTGACAGAGGTCGCTTTGGAAGGAGATATGGACGAAGAGGTATGAAAGACATGGTTGAGAAAGGCGAAAGAGTTTACAATAGAACAGTATTTTACATTGCTAAAGGACAACGGAAGGAAACTCTGGAAGCAGGACGGAAAGATAAATGTTTTTCACCTACCTGCTGTGCCGTTCACTTACTTATAAGCTATCCTCCCGTGGTGTTGACCACCGAGAATCCGGTTCTTATCTACTTAGACATGCAATTGTGTGGAAAACAGCATAACGTCGATGTTAGGCTTAGTGGCGTCGACAAGTTTTATTACGAGGTGGGATAGGTTCTATTATTGCCGCACAAATAGTATCTTAGAAAATTATGATCCAGCAATAAAGTCTAGGGTCATATCCCAAACCCATTAGCGTTCTGTCACCCGAGTTATGAGAATGCCATAGCCAAAACTTTGTAACATTTCAGCCCTATTTCTTATCTAATCAACCTAACCACACTGTCCCAAAGCTTCTCAGTGCTAGATAGTTTCGAACCACAACTAACAGATAGGGTATGACAGCTGCAAGACCGATAGATTTCACGTCAGCAATGGAGTTTATCTGAGGCACAATAGTGCTCACAGAGGCGCCGTCGAAATCCTTCCGTCGAAATCCCGTTCGCAACCGGAGGATTAACGCCAACCACACCACTATTTCACAACAACCTCTCATACCGATTGCAGATGATGCCTTAGTAGATGCCCGAGTTGCAGAAATATATCCTACCGTCGAAAGAATCTACTCTGTTGCGATGAGGGTTGAAAGCTTATTCGCGAGTTTAGAACGTAGCCGCGCAGGAACCCGTTCATAATGCCCGTTAACCTTACAAGCCGTGACTGCATCCTAGATGCGGCTTTAGACGGGTTGGAATCGGGGACCGTGTATCTTGGTCGCTCAAGTCCAAAGCATATAGTGGTTGTAACATGCGTCTTTGGGGACTTGATTCAAGAAAGCCATTCGAGTCCGATGTTTCAGGTATCAGCATCAAGTAAAGCACTTAGTTAGCTGCCTTACTTTATCTCCAACGACGCTTCTTTCTTTGTTTTACAGGCCAATGATGTAAGAACCCACCCTGTCATTTTTGATCGGGGAGTACTTGGGGCATCAATATGTTTATTTAAGATACGATTCTGTCACTGATACCCAGCCGTGTAGTTGATGCCCGGTCTGGGGTTACATGAGGTTAGTGCTGGTCCAACAGAGAAGTGTAAGGAATAAGCATTTCCTTCTAGTCTCGAATCTTGGTTACAGCAACTGCATACTTGATCCAACTAGTCGAGGCCATGTTGTCGAGATCACTCTTGGTCACTGAAGAAGTGGAAGTTGTAGTTCCTTTTGTATGTCTTTTGGTTTGCTGGCGACTTGCCCATCTCAGGTGAAGAATAATAAAGATGCCGGTGCACCTTGAACAATGTAAAGGTTCTGTAACAGACATCCGAAACGCATCTTAAATGCTGATGGCGGCTTATTACCACCTACAGGGAGACTTAGACCGGGATTCGTCGGCCGGGACAAAATCCCAGTGCAGTGCTAATTATCGCAAAAAGAAAGGAACGAGTGCCCATGCTTTCTGTTTTTGACTTTTAATAGACGCCACTACTTCCACTGGGTCTTCCAATAGTTTAGTAGAAATTAAAATCTAAATAGGGTTCCTACCAATATACTCGGGGGGAGGGAGTAGTGGGGAAACGGAGATACTATTCAAGGGCCAGCATATTGTGATGAAAGGGTATCAACCATCGCATTCATATTCGACATTAGAACCCCTGTTCTATCGTACATACATACATACGGCCCAATGAATCACCCCTTCCCTACCAGCGCACCCTCCATACCGGTCCCTCAGCCTCATCCCATAAATAAAACCCCGTGTTCGCAGCAAGCCACAATCGGTTCAGAATCAAGTATCTTAATAGTCCATTGGCTTATCCGTCAGAGTAACGCCAAATTTCTCGCCAATGCCATCATTATACTCCCCAATGCTACCAACACTGTCACGCTTTCCTTGTTCTTGGCTTTGGCTCAATCGGTTCAGGCCCACCGGTTTGCGACCTGCAAACCGTGCGCTTGCTGCCGGGGCCGATCGACCAAGACTATTGCGCTTCTCAATGCCAATTTCGCCGCCCATCATGCCGTCGTCCATTCCAGGATAGAAAGTTGCGCTAGTTTGTGGGTGAGACTCACTCGAGCCGTTTGTGACATCTCGAAGGGCCGCAGATCCATTGACTGGTTCTGCTGCTGGTGGAGGAGCAGCATCACCTGGAACCTCGAGACTCATTCTCGCGGCAATGTTTGCTCCTCCAGTGCCACCGCGGGCTCTGGTGTGCTCGGCTGTTGTTGGTGATGTCTGGATTGGGAAACGTGTTTCTGGTCCTCCGGAGCTACGATCTCTACGATGTCCGCGTCCTGGTGATGGGGCTGGACTCGGATTTCTACTTCGAGATCCGCCGCCAGCAGCAATAATAGCTCGAGCTCGAGCCTCCATGTTCGCTTTGCGGTTGCTCTCATCAGAGCTTACGGCTCGTGGACGTGTCTCGACACTGATGGTGTGAGATAGAGATGATGCACGCTTCAGCTCGCTGAAGATTGCAATTTTGTGAGAAAACAAATCACGGATAAGGCGGTAAGAGAATTTCTCCTCCATGGTCATCGAAGTCTCAGTCTTGGGTCGAAGAATGCAAGGGGCAAGAGCTGTAGCAAGAGCTGCTATGTAGGTTTCATCAGCCGATGTCAATTCTATGAGCCGAGTGAAATGTGTCATGAGGGCATCAAGTGTTGCAATATTCGCAAGACGTAATTGGCTGAGGGTGTTTTGCAGGACGGAGATTCGTGCATCATCAGCCTCAGATGCTGGTGTGGAATAGATAGTTTTCATAATTTCGTAAACATGTGATGAGACCAAAGAGTCTGGCTTTTGTTAGTGTTGCACAGCAATTCCATCGAGAAACTCACCTGGAAGCTCAAGTAAGTATAACTTAAGCACGCTAGCAATAATAGGAATTTCGTAAGGGTCCAAAGTTTCAACGCTAAAAGGCTTTCCAGTATTAAGAAGTTCTCGGACTCTATGGGTTTGAGTAAGGGGTACTTCGACGAGCCAGACGCTTCGTCGAGCTTCGTCACCCTCTAGATCTGGATACCGATTATCCAGGAATGTGAGAATCGTGGTGATAATCGCTGGCACTCGCTTTCTATCTGCGCGTGCTCGAGCCTCTAGATCAACACCGAATGTCTGCTCGTCGGCAGAATTATAGTAGTTCTCGTAAACAGTGACTTTGGGAGCAAAACCGCCAGTTCGGTAGTTTTCAAGCAAATACCGGAGATCTCCGAGTGGTTGGACTGTCTCCTGGTACAACATCATCTTGTCCACAGTCGACTGCAAGCTTGGGATAACATTGCTGATTGTTCCGGAGAAATCCAGAATGATGGTCTTCATAGCCTTTAGCCTGTCAAGCTCGCATCGTTCCAGGTATTTTAGGTGGTCAACAATGGATTCCTCTAACTGGCACCTATACAAGTCCAATTTTCTGATGCCTGCTTTGTATCGTTCGTCTGCCTCGGCAGCTTCTCTTCGTAGTCGATCACCCGGCGTCTCGCCTGGATGCCCTGTGTTTAGAACATTCCACCCAGCCAAGTATTCAGAGACGGTCCCTACAACTGGAGACTCGACGGTATCGCTGTTGGACGCCAGGGAAAATGTCCGTCCAACAGCAGGCTTCTTCTCAGGTACACCAGACCATTGGAACGCTTTTGGCTTCCATTGATAGAACATCTTGGAGCTATTGGCAAACACACTTCCGACATTTCCGATAAGCCTGAGGAATCCATGTGTGATGAGATCCTGTCCAATTCGTTCGGCGTGGCTGACACTTGTAGCTCCCATAAATTTCTGGAAATATTCCACGATATCTGATCCTGCTGTGGTATTGATGTATGTTCCCAGGATCGGTACTTTCGTCTCGCCGAGTTTAATCGTTACCAAAATGTGCGAGAGAATCTTCTTGACCTGCTCCGGTTGGTAGATTTCGTCACCAATTTCGAGTGGCTCGTCTTCCTCCTCATCCCTATCCTGAACTTTTATTTCCGGGATCTTAGGTTTTGGACTCGTCTCAGGGTCTTGAAAAGCAAGCTTGTTCTCCTCCTCAATATCCTCAACTAGTCGACATTTGTTAAAGTAGTGACTTCGCAATTTCTTCACGGCTTCTGCCTGCTTGTCGTGCATTTTTATCCGTGACTGGAGCTCATCTTGGGAGTTCTGGATTCGTGATTCGTGAGCATCACACCATCTAGTGAAGGGGGCAACGACGAGGTCCCGGATGCTTTGGGCAATCTTTCGATGGTTCTTAGCAGCCTCCTCCATCTCTGTTCGTACCCCATCGTATGCCTAGGTAATTATCAGCTTCATGCCTGGAGTAATTCACTCCGCTACCAACCTTTCTGACACTTGCACCATCATCACGGCCAAAACCACCAGGTATTCTATCTGTGGCAGGTCCAATTTCGCCCAGGCGCATTCCGTAGACATCTTCAGCCTCTGCTCGCATCCGCGCAATAGTGAGTATTTGTTGATTCTCTGCTACTCCTTGTTGAAGCTTTCCAAAGAGAACGCCGAGTCCTGAATTTTTGCCATCAGTACATAGGTAGCAAGCACGATCCTTCGAAACTCACCTCCAGCGTAATCGCCAGACGACCAAAAAGAATCCGCAAAGCCCGGCATGATTGGCAGCGAGTTGTATGCAGCGTGGATGAAGGATGTAGTTGAAAGAAAATGGACAGCTCAGCAGCCGTGAGACAGTGTTTATGCTCTGGCGTTGGTGTTTGTGAAAGTGAACGAATGACTGGGGGTAAATTTGACGGGTTGATTCAGGAGCTGCTTCCTTCCTTGACGAGGTTCAGGTTCAGCTGGAAACCCCCTGGTCGCTCGGCGGATGGTGGAAATGCAATTCGATTGTGCACAGGAAGACAAAAGTAATGTGGTTGTTGCGTGCGATGCAGGCGGCCAGCTTGGAAAAGGAGAGTGTGGATGAAGTTATTCACAAGATGAACTTCGTATTTCCCTGTGCTTCAGCTGGCAGCCAGCCGCCAAAGCAAGAAACGGCCTGGAGAAGGGTGACGCGCGCAGATACCCGACAGCGGCCTGGGGCGGCCTAGTCCATCCGAAACTGAAGATCACGTGGCTTATCGGGTGTCCTATCTTCAAGGTCAAACCCTCTTCACGCATTTATAATCATTTATTTTTATCATCTTCATCATGTCTCATCCAAGAGAGATAGATCCTCTATTGCCAAACACTGTAGGAGCACCAGAAATACATAGCTCCAGAGCTCAAAATATCAAGGACGTCTATACGACCAATGAGGAGCTTGAGGCACTCAATGACGATGATGGTGGCAATAGAAGATCTAAGCCTTCAAATGATATCTGGTCTCAAATATTCGCAATCTGCCTTGTTCTTAGTATATGCTTTCTCTTATTACCTCCAGGCCTGTATGATGATGTTAAGAAGCATTTCCGACCTCAGCCGAGTACAGTTGAAGCAAGAGTGAGCCGGATCCTGAAGGAAACGCCACTTATTGGTTAGTCTTTATTGTTGTGTATTAGTAAATCTTACCTGACCTTCTATGTGCAGATGGACATAATGATCTAGCGATTCTAATACGATTTTTATACAACAACAAGATTTATGATGAGAAATTTACCAAGCCTTTTGAAGAGGGAGGTATGCCACAGCATGTCGATTTACCCCGCCTGAAGGAAGGTAAAAATGGAGGGGCTTTCTGGAGTGCTTTCGTTCCTTGTCCGAAGGATGGATTGAACTTTACAGACATGAACTATGCCGATTGTATGTTTTCTATCTTGGTCGAGCATATATGCTCCGTTATTCTTTCCATCTTCATATATCCTAGTCCTATTGCTGTCTACTATGTTCAGGGTTTCGCATCTCTCTCCTTAGATACAACCTAAACATTTATACTGCGGTCTGACAATTTCCAGCAATTGCCTTTACCCTTACACAGCTTGATCTTTTGACTCGTCTTCAAGCCGCCTACCCCACGCACTTGTCCCCTCCAGGAAATAGCACCACCGCGATGTCCTACTTTAACTCTAATCAGCTCATCTCCCCTCTCATAATTGAAGGTCTTCATCAGATTGGCAATTCTATTTCCAATTTACGACACTACCACTCTCTTGGTGTCCGCTACGCCACCCTTACACACAACTGTCACAACCCATACGCAGACGCTGCGCTCCTAGAGCTCCCTGGAGGTGGCGTCACTGTTGCCAAGCCGAAATGGAACGGAGTTAGTCCAAAAGGAAAACAAGTGATTCGTGAAATGAACCGCCTAGGAATGATGGTTGACCTTGCCCACGTGAGCAAAGACACCATGCGCGACGTCCTCGGCGGCTCCAACGACTGGGAAGGGAGTCTTGCACCTCCTATTTTTAGCCATTCGTCTGCCTACTCTATCTGTCCTCATCCACGAAACGTCCAAGATGACATCTTGCAATTAGTCAAAAAGAAGAATAGTATTGTTATGGTGAATTTCAGTCCAGACTTCGTCTCCTGCGTTGCAAACGCCTCAAATCCTGATGGGATACCGGATTTCTATCCTCAGAATTCAACATTAGAGCATGTGGCTACTCATATCATGCATATTGGCAACCTGATCGGATTTGACCATGTTGGATTCGGAAGCGATTTTGACGGTATCGCATCAACACCCAAGGGATTGGAAGATGTCAGCAAGTTCCCTAATTTGGTTGCTGAGTTGCTAAGGAGGGGAGTGAGTGATAAGGACGCCGCAAAAGTTGCTGGAGGGAACATCTTAAGAGTTTGGGGGTTAGTTGATGAAGTTGCAACAAAATTACAGAATGCAGGCGAAAAGCCTCTAGAAGATGAATTGGAAAAGCTCTGGGGAGAGAGTGCACATGAAGGATATCACCGGTATAGTGCGATGTCGTAGAACACGAGCCTTGGAGGAAACTGCTCGAGGCTGATTGTTATCAACACAGTAATATGAGCTATTTATTGTTATATCTATGTAACTACAATATATGTTTATGACCATTACATTGTTTGAGCTACTAACTCAATGTGGGCAAATTTACATTCGGTTTTCTGTTGTCCCGAGGAAAGTCTGTCTACAAGCTCCCACGATGAAAAAAGATTTGCGTTACGACACGTAAGGTCATATTTCCTGGGTACAGAAATATCATAGATAGAACGCAAGGTTAACATTGATATTTGTTGATGGTAGTCATGATCCCTTTGTGGATGACTAATGAAGTACTAGTTGAATGCACTACGTGTTTCACGTCTTCCACTTCCTTCAATAAATAACAAACTCCAAGAATGTCAAAAGCTACAATTTATAGCTCAACCCAATAAGCAGACGCGAGTGCGTAAGTTGCTAATTCAAAAAAGCGTGTTTTCCTATTGCTGGCTATGAATCAGTTACTTGGCATCGTGTCATTCCAGGCTGCCAGCAACGAGGCTGCTGCGACATGGCTGCGGCCTCCTCTAAGCAATTCGTTGAACCCTAGATTTCTGCCTCTCAGGAATCAGGGGTGACAAGCATAGAACTCCACCAAGACCAAGTGAGTATCAGGCTGGATTGTAGTGTGCCAATCACTGAGCAATAGGTTTCCCTAAGCCCCACGTTCAGCTGAGGCGGCATCATTCTTCAAGGTTCACCAACGCCTGATCTCTCGTCCAATCGTTCACAATCAACTATCCTTCATTGGGCATATATTGATGCATCTTTAGGAAAGATGTGACGCGCCTTGCTCAGTGCAGATGGCGGCTCTTGCTCATCCGCACAACGTTCTCATTCACATCTTAAGTAGGACCTTTGATATTGTCCTGCTACAAATTCTAGGAAGATAACCAATGACCGAACATAACCTACATATCCATGTATGAGCTTTCTAGAAACGCGATCAAGGCGCATATCTTCGGTCGATTCAGCCTCGCGAAGCTATGGATGGTAGGCTATCATGGCACCCATCAGAACTACACATGATTATTATGCCATTCTTCATGTGTCGAATTCCGCACCTCTTGATGTAATCAAAAAGAGCTATCGGTCTTTAGCATTAAGTTTACATCCAGACAAGAACCAAAATGACGATAAAGCTACGGCTGCATTCCAGCTTGTGAGTCTGTCTAATCTCACGATACCAAGCTCGGGTTGTTCTGAATACTAACTCACTTGCGTAGCTGGGGGAAGCATGGCAGACACTTAGTGACCCTACTACCCGCCGGGATTATGACACGATATGGCCAAGCCTTCGAGACAAGGCAAGCAAAGACGCTGAAAATATGCAAAAACAACAAGAGGAGACCGCACGGCGTGATGCGGCTGCTGAAACAAGGCGAAAGAGAACTGCGAGAGAAAACATGAAGAAAGCTAGAGAGGCAGAAGAGCAAGCTAGAGAGGAGGAGACGAGAAGGAAACGAAATACAGAACAGGAACGAGCATCCGAAGAGGCAAGGCGAGCAGCTGAAAAGTCAAGACAGAGGAGAGAGGAGGAAGAAAGAGCCAGAAATCTAAAAGAATACATCCAACGAGCAAAGGAAGCCGAGATACGTCAGGCGGCGATGGCCAAGAAACGTCAGGCAGAGGCTGCACATGCAGATCGAGCTAAAGCTGAGAAAGAGAAAGCGGATAATCTCAAGGCGGATGAAGAGAGAATCCGAAGAGAGCAAGAAAATTTGCAGCGGGAGAGAGAAGCTATACAGAGAGAGCGAGAGCAGATACAGAAAGACCGCGAAGAGGCACAGCGACATGCAGACGAGTTAGAAAAGGAACGAAAGAAGGCAGCCAAAGCCACAGCAAAATACCTCAAGGAAGATGAGGAGAAGCAAGCCAGTATTCGACGTCTGGAAGCCCACAGAGTAACATATGAGCGTGATCTCTTTGATACTAAGGGGACAGTTAGCAAGCTCTTACTAGACCTAATTATCCTTCGGGATCTTGACGCTGAGGATGAAAGGTGGAAGATAGAGAAAAGTAACAAGAGCAAGTGGAAAACTCTATTCTCCAGTCGGGCCAAGGAAGAAGAGAGGCGGGAAGCCCATCAGAAAGAGACAGAACGCCTCCAACGTGATTCCAGTCGACGAATCAAGACCGCCCAGCTTGAACGCGAAGAAGCAGAGGCTTTACGACGATCGGAAATCCTAGATGATGTAGACAAGAAGTTAGCTCTTGAAAAAGCAGCTCTGGAAGAACATAGAAATGCGGAAAAGAAGCGACAGGCCATGTTAGCAAAGGGTAAGTCTAATAAAAAGGCAGAGGGTGGGCGCGATAGTAGGGCAGGAGGGTCTTCAAACCCAAAATCGAAAAAACGTTCGGACGGGAATGCAGGGTGGAAAAGGTATGATCATGAGCCGATTATAGAGGAAGATGAGGGCGATAGCTTTGAAACCCGAGAAAAGGCATTCCCATCTGTATTTTCTTCCAAGAGACAAGCCCGAAAAGCACGTGAAAATGCAACTGAGGCTGCAGCTGAACAGAAGGGTTCAGATAGACCCTCACCCCAAGGATTCTTTGGCAATTTCACTTCTGCTGAGCGAAGGCGCCGTACATGGTCTCCGCCTCCACCAACCCGCACGGGAGGTACCCATGGTTCGAAATCCACAGGTGAAAGGGCCTATCCCGAGCGCGACAGATCGATATCGCCTGATCAAACAAGACCAGCTCGTCGTGCCTCTTACACAGCTACTCCTAAGAAAACCGCCTCTCAGTATTTCAAGAAAACCCGTTTTGCGGATACATCCCCTAAAAAGAGTGCATCTCAATATTTCTCTCGAACTCGCACTGCGAGCCCACCCCCAGAAGTTCCACCGAACCGCTACCAAGAGCATCGACAACCTCGATCGCGCTCACGTTCGAGATCAAGGTCCCGGGAAAGAGGCGTACGATTTGATGAGTCTCCAACACCTCCAAAACGTCCAGGGTCAACTCCACTACGCCGGAGTACCTTTGGTGGTCGCGCGGAGAAGTCATCGTGGTCTGAATACTCATCTCGGCGAGAAAGACCCCCCTCTCCAGGAAATATATCAACATCTGCGCAAAATGGGTCACCCGAAAGGACTACCACGTATCAACAATACTATCCTCCACCGCCTGGTAATGAACGAACGCAAAGATTTCCATCCCCTCCACCACCTTCACGCCCTACCTCAACACAACCTCGCCCAAAGCCATTTGGCATTCGTAAAGAAAAGAAGAGATCTTCTACTAATGATTCTGATGGCTATGAACCAGGTCGTAATCAAGACGCAAAATGTGCGTGTGCTTACTCTACAATCTTACCATTTCGAATCGTAGGAGCTAACATAAGTTCTTAGATGAGATCCCAAAATTCTCAACACAGAAATCCCGAGATAGAGATTCAAACACTTGTGAACATCCCACTTTTGAGAGCGTCGGAATTTATGGACCTTGCAATGTCTGTACCTACAACATGGCAAGTGAGAAATGTCGCACATGCGACCAATATATCTGCCGTGATTGCAAAGCAATATCGAACACGAGTAAACCCAAAACTACAAATCCTCAACCACGCTTCTCCTCGTCGACCAAGCAGAGGAAAGATAGTGGCTATTATCCTATTCCGCCTAGTTTTGACGATGATTATTCCTACTATAGGGATGATGATTATGGGAATGAGTATCGTAATTGGAATAGGTAATAATTGATGTAGTTGGTTTGAGGAGGCATGGAGCATGTGGGGAGTTGTTTGTTGATGGATATATCCCATTAGATAGTTAGATCAGGGCCTATGATTATGATAATGATTACGGATTTACGACTTAAAATGTTAGTTTAGTTTCATGCACATAGATGATCGGGTGATCAGTAAATTTTGCATGTTAGCCGGTGTAGGTAGGTGTACGACTTGGAATTTCATCGGCTTCGCTTAGCGAGCAACCCCTGAAGCGCTAAATGACGGACGGTGGAACGTGGGGGACTTGTATGTTCCCTCTAGATATAGATGTTGCGATAGGGGTTTTAACTAGAAAGGGAGGGTATTCTCGCCAATCCTATTTCTATTGAGCTCAATCCATGGAAATGTTACAGCCGGAATATATCCCAATCATCACCCAAACCCCTCGTCTAGATTAAGATACTCCGCCCACCGAGTTAAATTTCCCTATGCTGGGCGCAACACACTACTAATACTCTTTGTAATGCTTGATTTATCGGTGCTAAGTTGACTGGATTTAATGGATGGGAAGGCCGATTCCACTTTCGCAAGTGGCTTGAATGTCAGGGCTGGAGGAGGCAATTTTGACTTTTCCCGATGCTCAACTAGGGGTATAAAGTTGTAATAAACCCAGATGCAACGAGCTCATCGCCAGAGATGCATAATCCTCACGGCCATCGGTCCCTATGGGGTTTTGAGTCTAGGGTATTGTAAAGTCCCGAGGTTGGTGTTCGGCTCTCCTTGTGTAAGTCGAATAATTAACTCATAGCTTGGAGAGAAAGTTGCTAGGCCTAGTATGCTTTTGGCCTCGGTAGCTATGGCCGGTGCCGCTCCGGATAGCCACTAATAGCCACTGCCGGAGAACCATCCTGGAGATAGTACTCATGAAGAAAAGGATCTCGAGCTCTTCAATCGAACGATAAATCAATATTGATTTTTTGACCGGTACTACTGGGGTAGTCAGGACTCAGGCTTTTGGCAATAGGATTCCTCAGATGTAAGCGCAAGTCTTCCGAACTTGACGTTCGGAAGAATCCTCAGTCGTGGCATGGGTAGTATTCTCCAAACTAACAATTTCAGGGTATTTTGAGCCCTAATGCATCCTCAGGCTCTTGAGATTCGACAAGAAGGTCGAGAGGAAGTTCGTGATCTGGACCTCGGAATATTTTATAATCACGAGGATGAAAGGCCCTGGAACTACATGGGTTGCTAGAGAGCAGTATTGCATACGAGAACCTTCTTGAGGGAACTGTCGGCAAATTTGGAGGAGTGTATAGGGCAAGAAGGAGCAAAGTAATTCGGGAGCTTGGTGGTCTTCTGTAGGTGAGCCCTATCGAGGCATTGGCCAATTAAAAATATGTAGAAGGCCTGCTTCAATTCACCATGAGCTCTCTCATAGGCAAGATCCACCAAAATCCAAGTTAATCTAGTCAAAAGTTTAAGCCGAAGAAATTCTAATTCTCTTATAAACAGTTAATATGTGTCACATGAAATGATCACTTATTATAAAATTCTCTTCCTATTTATTATCTCCTTTTTATATACGAAGAAGTGGAGATCCATATTACTATTATGGCCATTCCTATAGTAAAAGGTGGAATATATACTATATTTATTTGGTATGGTTACTATAAACCGTATATTTACAGCTCAGCAAGTCGACTGAACCGAGCTCGAGTCTACCTTTTAGGAGATTACAAGATTAAGTCCAAGTCCAAGTCTGACCTTGATTCAAGTTTAATTTGGATTTGGCTAATACCGATCATGTATTCTGGGAAATGGATTCCATCGGGAACATTAAGATGGCCACTTTCTATATATCTATACTAATAGTTTCCAACCTGATACACAGTAGATTGAATTTGGTTAATGCACCAAAGAATGATAATGAAACTAGCCATATCACCTATCGATTCCAACACTGACCAGCACGAGGAAGGCATAACTAAATACTGTTCGCTTGCTTATCTTCAGTGTCAGATGTTTGGCTTTTTTCTCCCATTTTTCTATCTCAGCCAACTTTTGATCCTATTGCCAGAGAGCCGAAGTTCTTCAAACCCGGGACGTCACCCGCTTCCTCTAGATCAAGTTTCTTGTATTGCTTCCCGTTGAACCCAGAAATGCTAAAATATTTGCCTACCTGTGCAGGCGAACTGTCCTGTTCAGTGTATCTCGGTTGATTTGCCGCCTCGAGCCCTGTAGTGGCCGTTGCCTCATCCAGATTCTCCTTATGAGTACGTGTATCACCTCGCATAGTCTGTTGCTGACCCAGGGAGGGTTTCCACATTAAAGAGGGATATTTCATGAGTAGAGGTGCATCTAAAACCGTATATTCGTATGGCGTGCTTGGTATTGTGTTATTATTGTCCATATGACTCGTAATAGAGTAGTTTTCTTGAGATATTGTGCGATGTTTCGCCGGTCGACCCCGTCTCCGTGGCCGTAACCGTATTTTAGCTGGCGATGGAATAGAAGTTGGTGAGGTGGATGATGATAATAGGGACATGGTATCACCACAATGAGGTATCAGCTCAGTACCGTCTTGTCCGTTTTCAGAGGTAGTCATAGATGATAATATCCCGCATGATAGGGATGGTTGTGTTGAAACAGTCAAGTCAGACGAAAACGAACCCATTGGTTGGATGTGTTTAAGACTTAAGGAAGGAGCTACGGGTGATAGACTTTTCGGTACGACTATTGGTTTACTGAGGGTGGACATATCATCGCTTGATAGAGAATAGGGCGAATCCATACTGGAAAGTGGTCCCCGAGCCTCATCGGATTTCGGATGTAAAGTTTCATAAAGAGTATAATCATAATCTGGAAACGTATACTGAAAGTATTCGGGATGTAAGTCGGCAATAGGGGTATCGAGAGAGAGCGGATTCGCTTGAAATTGCAAAGGTGACATAGGAGGGGGCGGCGTAATGAATCTGTTGTCGTTGTCCACCTGAGGAATTGATGTAAATCCTAGGCCGGGGGAGTGCCACTGATATGGTGATATACTTGTGCTCTGTGTTAATGATGAAACTAGATTCGTGGCGTTTGAATAGTTTATTTGTGGTGCATTGCCCGGAGGGAGAAGGTCTGTCGGGTTAATTGTGAATGAATTTTGGTTGAAAAGAGGGTTTTGGTTCATAAGCGTGGATATCCGGGACTGGGCTGCAATATCCTTCTGCTGAACGGAACTTAATCCGCTCATACTGTCATGATTTACCACTGGTGATAGGAGTGTCGTTGTAGTCGGGCGTGAAAGGTTGGGGTCTTGTTTGACACCAAGTGTGTTTCCAGCATCTTCTAGGTTATCTGAGGACTTTGGATCGAGGGGTGTAGGAGGTTTTGATGGGTGGTGATGTTGTAGTGGTTCTGAGAAGTTGTATATCTGCTCGCTGCTTTGAAGAAGACTGGCTTCAAACTCTTCTCCAGCCAAGTGAGAGGCTTTATCTGAAGGGTTGTCTGTAGGGGTAGTAAGTGTTGCTGAACTATTTCTGCCGCTTGATTCCGCTATGGAGTTCTGCCTGGACTCGTTTTGCCGTTTCTCCTGCTCAATCTGGACAGCGGTTTCCTGGTCAGAAGCATTGCAGGGGTTTCTGGTTTCTTCAAAGAGTCCTTCACGGCCGTGTGGCAGATCCAAATGACGGGATACAGCCATTGAAGGTGTCTTATAGTGATTTTGTTTATTCTGTGGACAGATATCGGGATTACACTATTGTGCATTGTGTCAGTCAATACTGCTTAGTCTAAGGTGGAGATAGATATACTGTGATTTTCCGGCGCCTATGGTCGTCACAAACCATTCTTCGATTCTGAGAGATCCTCTTTTTCTCTTCATCTTCAAACTTTCTTCTACTCCGTTTCCTAGTCAATGGTTTAGATATTTCCTTTCTTGGGTCCCATTGAAGAATCTGAAATTCCCCTTCGGCACAGGTTTTGCTGGTGAGCTTGGAAGGCTCTAGTGTCGTGAGCATCGATGCATGTGAAGAAGCATCGGTAGACGATTTTAACTCTCCCAAAGCATGCTTGGTGGGTGCACTAATAGATGATAGAATTTGCACCTTAGATTTTGAATGGTGCTCCTCGCCCAATGCGGAATTTGATAATATCGTCGCTATGTGGGAATTCTTAATTATCCCTGGGAAAGACTTCTCTGGTTCAGCTGTTTTTAAAAACTCCCCAATTGCAGCCCGCATCTTATTCTCTAACCCCATCAGAGCAGGAAATCTAAAACTCAGAGCTTCAGCCAGCTCTTTTGAACCTGAAGGGGGATCGAAGACAAGTTCATGGTCATTGCTTCTGGAAATCGTGAACTGAGGTGGATTGAAGTTTGAAGCTTGGTGACCACCAGCTCTATCGCGAGAAACAAACATTGCAGAGCATGCCAATTGCACCAAATTGCACGTTTTAAGAAAATCTCAAGATATAAACTTGAATGACGTTCAAGATGAATGAATTTGAAAGTCGTAGGCCTTGTAGACATGGGAATCTTCTATGCCAAGTATAGGCCAATCAGAGTATTGTGCAACCAGGCTAGTCCTAATTCACACCGAGAATCATATCATCACATGATGTAATATGGCAGCAACAAGGTTGACAATAGAATGCACGTGTGAGGTGTCCATGCCCTAAAGCGGCGGCGGCATCTCAATGTAGTTGGCGTAGCAAGGAGTATGGGTGAGAAAGCTAGCACGTAGCTTATGTAAGGACTTATTCTCAAAATAAGAAGCACAGCAAACAGTTCCTTTTTTTATTGTTTTTAGAATACAACCTGGTTTAGCTACTGTGTCAACTGACGTCGATTATGTCACCTCATATCGAAACTCTACTAGCTATCACAGAGGAGAAGGATATGCCCTTATGTTGTGGTGGTTGTGCTGGCCTTGCTGCTACTTATTTATCTGAGCTGAAAAGCTTATTTCGAATGCACTTATAACTTTCTAAATGCTATGGTAAAATTCCTAGTAAATTAACAAGTTAAGCCGGAGCTATGATGCGGGGAGCATTGCATATATTGCGGCGCATTTCTAGAGCTATAGTGTTGAAGCTATAGTGTTGAAGCTATAGTAGTGACTACTTATGTAATTATATTGTAGGGTGCTGCAATACTTTTGGGAGTACTATATAGAAAGCGAAGCCTGTACAGGGTGCTGTAATACCTTTAAGTGTAATATAGAGAGAGGAAAGCCTGGGTAGGGTACTGTAATACTTATAGGAGTGTTATAGAGAGAATGAAGCTTACATAGGGTCCTGTGATACTTCTAGGAGTACTAGAGGGAGAGTATTGAATCAGGGAGAATATATAAGGCTCAATTGCTTGCCGATTGCACAGGTGAGTATGATTGGAAAACATATTGATTGATTCAGAAACTATATGTGTATGTTTCGCTATTTATATTATGGAGTGGTGGTTGTGGGAGCTAGACTAGTTAAGGCTGCGCTTAAAGTCATCACTTATTCGGCAGACAGTATCAAGAGCAATGTAGGTAATTACCAAGCTTTAAAATCTATCTTTTCATACAGGCTATTTTTTCTGTCCTAAAATACCACTCCTTTTCTAGATAAAATTATGTTTTTAGATAAAAAATACTTTGGGGGGGGGGGGGGGGGATACAACAGCTTGAAAGCATAGCACTAGGCTAACTTAATGCAATACTAATACTAGAAAACACCGTC
This sequence comes from Tricladium varicosporioides, assembly GCA_021365295.1. Taxonomy (NCBI): domain Eukaryota; kingdom Fungi; phylum Ascomycota; class Leotiomycetes; order Helotiales; family Tricladiaceae; genus Tricladium; species Tricladium varicosporioides. The sequence continues at coordinate 328,575 of JAJTIW010000034.1, read as the reverse complement.
CTCGTTTCTGAAAGTGTTGAGGTCTCCGAAAAGGGAAATTCTCTATAAAAGGGCTTAGCTGTGGCACATGCACCGAGGATTGTGATTTATTAGTTTGTATTGTAGTGATTAACAGGTTAAAAGACTAATATAGAATGAAATAAAACAAGAGCATCTTACCGTATAAAACGTAAACTGCATTTCTCATACATTCACTAATCTTGGACTTGACAAGCAGTATATGAACAGAAATTCCACTTTCTATGTCTTGTGATCGCCTTTTCAATGTAGGTGGAGGTGTAGGGCTGACGCATGTATGGACACCCTGGATCTATAAACGGTGCTCGAGGATGTTGTTGGTCTTTACCTTCGAGGCAAAAGAAATCGTCGAGACAGTTTTAGTAAAAGTTTTGGTAGTAATCAGGCTCAGGGTCGGGGTTTGTTTGTCCGAGTGGCTGGGTTGGCTACTAGCACGGAAAGGCGGCACTGGGAGCAAGGGGAACACGAATTTACTACTCGTATCTGCTTCGCCATCATGAGCGGACTAGGGATGAAGAGGGGCTATTATAATCTCTTTATCAGGATCTACTAACTTTCCCTTCCATGTGTAGAATTGGGGTTTGTAGTGTTGTAGATTATTGCTGGAGTTGCCCTTCTAAGTCAAGTTCGTGGGATTGGTGGTGCTTGAATCTGTTATAGTATGAAATCTAGTAGCATGATCTATAAAGATGCATTTACCTTTCCTAGCAAAGGCAATAACTGAAGATGGATCACTCATCATTGATGCTCTTATTTTCTAGTCCTGTATAGAACTGGGGTTGCTCAGGGACTGTGAAAGGCATGATTTCGGTCCTGCTAAGCACTTGCGATGGCGAATTCTTGGAGACCTTTTCGGACGCTCAGAATCTATGAGATGAGTGAAAGTAGTGTAAATAGACAGAGGAATATGGTTGTTGGATGTAGAAAGTGGATCTTTTCCTTCAATATCTCATAGAAGCTTGATGTATTCGTTCTTGGTAGCTAATGCTCCATTTCAGACATTTTTCTCCATATGAGCTGTTGTTAGTTCCATTCATTGTTGTTCCTGGTAATCTTTGACTTTCGTATTTGTCTAGGTTGGAAACATTTGGAACGTTGCCCACTTTCTGAAGGTGTGTCTTGGCTCTCTAATCTAATCTAATCTAATCCATCAACCCCACACGATCACAAAAAGTTTCCATAACTCCAAGGCATTTACTACATTCGCCCTCCCACCACTTCTCACAGCAGCCCTTCTGGCACTTCGCATACCGTCAATATCTTCACCACCGAGCCTGCACCACTGACTACTACACCCTCCAATCTGACAGCCCACCGCCATAAAATGAAGGTTCTAACCCTCAACTTCCTAACTTGCGCTGTAAAAGCCTGCAAGTCCTCCTCTGCTTCCTTTCCGCTTCACCCCAAAGACTGCGAGCTCGTGTCCGATACCATCAAACCCGACCCGCGGTTAATACATAATATCCTGCCGCGTGTAGACTGGACCGCTTTGTCTACTACTGCTCTTGAAGTATGAGTTTCCCATTTCCCATTCCATTCCTCCCCCCCCCACAACCCTTCCTCCTTCCCCACCGAAAGACAGACACACACCAAGAAAGAGGGCTAATGCACCCCCGGTAAATAGTTAGGTTTCCCAGCACTGCCAGATCAAGCACCAACAAAGGAGCAACTGGAAGAGGATGAGAAGATGATGGGAGAGCTACATACGCTACTGTTGGAGACGCAGATCAATGAGGGAAAACTAGTCTGCGGGAATTGTGGACATGAGTATGCAGTTAAGGAGGGGATTGCGAATTTTTTATTACCAAATCATTTGGTTTGATTGTCTACCAAAATTGCGAGAGGAAAATTTGCAAGAAGGTAATCAAAGGCATGCCGGATGATAATCTAGGAGGTAGAAGTGTTGGGGGAATGGAAAGGAGGGGTTGTAGGGGGGAATTGGTGGTGTAGGATGAAGAGAAGTGCTGCCAAAACGAACGGAGAGATATACCCATATACTTGGATGGTGTTCTGGAAGGAGAAAATCTGGGATTAGCATGGCTGTTTGTCATAAGGCCAATTGAATTGGTCACAATCTTGACGAGAAACAAACTAGGCCGCGGGGCAGAAATGGAATCAAATATTATCCTCGTAATACAAAAGGTAAACTTACTCATTGGTGGGAATTTGAGGCTCTGTTCATGGAGAGTATTAGAGATTTAGTGAATCGCAACGAACATCCTATACAGGATTCAGCTGACCACATATCACAATATTCAATTACGTAGGCTCCATTCACGTCAGAAAATAAGGTACAAAACCTGTCGCGCCACGGAAAGATCTATTCTCCCCGTATCTTGCAGAACTATTAAGCTAAGCTCGCTCCACCTCAATTTCAGGTAGCTTCTCCACCTTATCATCACTACCGCCTGCACCACCAGCTGACACAAATGACTTCTATTCATACAAGGCTCCTTATCCTTCAGTTCTCTCAATTCAATTCGATTCAATTCCAAATATGGAATAAAATCCCCCCTGCTGATGAAGCAGTAAGATTTAAATATTCTGCTCACTCATCCCCAGCATTATTTAATTCCGCGCCACAACGCGTCAAAATCAGAATGTCAATGTCAACAATCAAACGCCGCAAAAATAGGGACTCGGTTGAAAGAGTACATGTTTTTTTCCCATCCACCAAACCAACCACCAGTTTGAATGCAGTGCGTTGAAGAAAACGTTTGCTCAAATACCAGTGCGCTTTGACATGCTGCACAACTCCAGAAAGCAATCGTATTTGGGTTGAGCCCACAGATGCTGTAGTGGACCCATGCGTAAAACAAAAGAGATCAATTAAGGAATCCTTTACAGGCGACAGTGCCACAGAGACAAGGGATACGATCCGTACTCCCAATCTCGCGTTCGAATTTATAATCGTAGGTGAGTTCCTCGTCTGATAAACGTTAGCATTCTGCTCAATAATGAAATAACCAAGAGACTGGACTTACTCATGGCGATGTCGCGTAATGCATAGATGACAATTCTTTTACTCTTTTCCACAGTAATGATCTTTGCCGTGCAATTAGGCATACAACTATGATTGATGAATCTGGCAATGCCACCCTTCTTCGTCGCATCAACAACAGTATTCTCATCAATTCTGAAGAGGTAACTGCTTCCAATGCCACTTTGAAGATATCGATTCTCTCGAAGCTCCGCAACTTGTTGTCTAACCTTTTCACCAACATATTCGATGATCATGTCATTCATGGGAATGTTCTCCATAGCATATAGACCCCAATTGTGAATTGCTGAGCGAGCAAATTTGACAGGCTTCTTCCGTTTCTTGAGCTGATTGAACCGTAGAACATCTGAGTCACCACCGAGGGTCTTCTTCTGCCCTTCAAGATCTGCAACGAAGCGACGATTGTTGACGCGGCTAGCACGAGAATTACCCTTCGCGAGCAGTTTCTCAGCAGCAATCTTGGCTGCCTCTGCTGCGTCGGCTACAACATCCTTTCCAGCCTTCGTAGCTTGAGCCTCACGCTCCTCGCGAGCCTTCTGGACCTTGATTCGATGAGGCAAATACATGGACTTGTCGGCGTTAAGAATCTTTTTGGTTCCTTCTGTGCGAGCACATCCTGATGCATTTGGTACGTAGTAGCCTTCGACGGTAGTATCGAACCGCACCGGTCCAACACTCGGCCCACGATGAAGAGTTTTGATTTCCTCCTGTTGCCATGCCCATGTGTCAACGCTAACCAACGCATTAGCCTTGCAGGCCTTAAATGCCGCGAATGCTGGCTCTTGATCCTCGACATCTTTTAGTAAGCTTTGCAAACCGTCTAGGTCTAGTATGTCCCGGAAGTCGTCTTCGATTGTCGGTCGAGGTGCCGCAGCTGACATGCCCCACTCTACAGAAGTTTCCACGGGAGCCGTTTCGATGACATCTTCATCATCATCGATGCGAATCTCACGAACTTCACTTTGTGGCCGAAGAAGCTCGTCCATGTAAATACCCTCTTGTTGTCTCTTGAGGGCTTCTCGTTCCTCGAAGATTTGCTTCTTAGACTTCTTCTTCTTAGTTTTGGCTGCTTTCTTTTTGGCTTCCTCTGCCGCTTTTGCAAGTACATCGTCCATATCAAGCATTGGAGTGTCCTCGTCAACTGTAGAAGCGGAGAGTGGAAACTCTTGCTCGATTTTATCGATTGGAACACCAAATAGCTCATCATCGGACTTCTTTTGTCGCTTAAGAGCCGCTTCAACCTGCAAATCAAGTTTCCGCTTCTTTGTAGGAATAACCGGCTCACCAACTACGAAATTTGCTTCGCTCGCCGAGTCATCATCACGTGTGTCAACAGAACCGGATTCTTCTTTGAGACGACTTGGTGCCATCAGGGTGTCGATATCTTCTTCGTCTGACGATTCGTCCTCGGATTCCATTTGGCTGCGTGGTCGAGATTCCGGCTCTTCAGTATACATGGCACGAGACCGGTCTTCGGCTTCTTCGTCAGAATCTTCATCATCATGAATCCACTGATGTGCCAGCCCTCGAACCACAGTTCTTTTAACTGGTCGGGCTCTAGCAAAGGGATCTTTGAAGCCCACATTGAGCTTCTGACCACCCTTTGCCATTCGAATTTTGCCAAGAGAAGCCAGATTCATCTTCTTTCCTCGTTCGAAGCCACCTGCACGTGAGTTCGGCGTTCCAACTGGACTTTCATCTAGATCTTCATCATCGTATATTAAGCCAAGTTTCATATCCTTAGGGTCTGGAATGTTGTATTTTCTTCTCTTTGCGACATGGTTTGCTGGATCCATGAAAGAGTGGACAATTGGTGCAGCGAGCTTCGATCGAATGCTTTTGATTAGTTGGTCCTTCAATTCCTTTCGAATGACCTCAATGGCTTCTCGAGCAGGATCAAAGTTCTTGGCTCTTTCCTTTCGCTCCTCTTCCACATCAGCCTCCTCCTCATGCTGCCGTGTTGCCTCATCCTGTCTTTCCCTTTCTTCCAAGTCTCGTCGCCCGGGACTTTTGCTCCTGCTCCTGTGACGATATGTATCTGCTGCTGGACGACTCGTACTTGACCGAGAACCCTTTGTGCCATACGGATAAGCCTTCATCAGCATTTCATATGTGAAGAAAGGTGTGCCATTGACAGCCCGATAACATCTATCGAGATCAGCCCGTCCAGCGGAGGACATACCCCAAATAACGTAGTATCCATATCGATCAAATTTGACACTAAAGTCTCCAAAGAATCGTAAACGCTTCGCCAGATGTGGGACTGTAGCTGCCAATATCGGGACAGACTCCTTCGCAATGAATACGTATGGATCATGGTCAAGTTTCAAAGAGAGAGGTTCATCGCTCTCGAGCATTTGCTGTGCTCGTGGCTTCGTGGGAATGATGGCTGGCACAAAAGGTGTGCGCACAATATTGTGTCTCGCATGCGCCGCAGGGCCTTTTGGTGCAGTTGGGGGGGGACCAGATGTTTTGGCACTATCTGCGGGCTTCACAACCGGTGGGGCTTTCGCTATTGGAGGTGTTGGTTCTGCCTTCTTGAGAACATTTTCCAACATGCGTCTACTTCTATGCCCTTCAGGATCGAAGGTTACTCGGATATTGTTTGTGCCAATTCGTGCATTGTGTCCTTTTGCGACAGCTGTCCGAGCAGCTTGAGTAGCGGAGATTATAGGCCCCCCTCTTGATCCTTTGTCTCTATATCTGAATGTACCGAAGCCAAGACAGCTTCCAGTTTCTGGATGGAGCTTGTTGCTACTTTCTGCTATTTCGCCAAAGCTAGCAAAAAAAGCGGTGACAAGAGAAAAGTTGTACAAGGGATCAAACCCAACAACCACGATCTGCGTGGGTGGACCAGGACCAAGAGATGTTTTTGGATCATATTTGTAGGCTCGGAGCATCTCAGGCGCATGAAGCAGTTGAGATTTGGCGTTGTGGAAATTGGTGTTGATATAACCTAATCGACCACCTTTCGCCAGTCGGGGATCTGCTGGGGGAGCATCATCTTCCTGCAAAGCCATTAGCTAGACATTCACACAAGCAAGATGACGCTCCCCGCAGATTGTATACATACCAAACCAAACTCCTTATAAATCGGTTTCGCCTTGTTTTTGGAATCATGTTTTGCATGCTTATTATAGTCGAGCAGAGGATCGTATGTGCATATCGCGCCTTTTATACCTCTATTGGGATCTCGAGCGAAGATGCGCGGAGTTGAGGGTTTTATATCTGCCATGGAAGGTTGTGCTTGTGGAGTGTCATGCGGAGCGGAAACCGCTTCGACTGCAATGCCGCTTGTAGGAACTCCTGATTTGTGGAAAGGGCTGGAGGTCCGATTTGGAGAGGAATCGATGTTCGTGAGGGGGGTGAGACTGCTCATGTTGCGGGCGCCACCAGACGTAGATATGCCGCTTGACTGCTGAGCATTTGCGCTGAAAACAGAAGATACAGTGCTTGCGTGAGAGCTTGCAGAGCCAACGCCGTTAAGGAGGTCGCCTTGTAAAGACTCGTTATCATCTGCTTGGGGAGGAGCATCCGTCATTGGGACATCTCGCTCTGAGGGGATATTGGAGACAACATCCGCAGCGCGATTGTGTTGCAAGGCAGACTGATTGTCAGCAACAGCCTTGATAATGGGTGATTCGAGACTCTGCAATTTGACCTTCTCCCTCTCCTTTGCTTTCTCCTTGGCTGCCCTGGTAGCCGCAGGGAAGAATTCCGAGAAACTGGCCCCAGACGCGCGAGACATCGTGGCACAAAGATCGTTCTACCTCTCCCGCCGTCTGCCAACCATCATCTTTTGTATTGTATTCAGCGAAAGACGGCATGCATCAACGAACAGTGGCGATGGCCAGGCACGCGCAAAAAGCGAGAGGGCTCCACGCGACTCCTTTCGAGGGATAAATTTGTTGCGCTATGACGAGATCGAAGGTGAAGAGGTTGGGAAAGAGGTGCGCAACTCAATATGTGGTAGAAAGACACATTGTTTGTGCGATGCGACGTTGTTGTTGTAAGAGGATGGTGATGAGGTGTGGTGTCGTCGAGACTGATGTTGTGAATGGGAATGTGAAGTCCATCTCTGGCTAAAGATCCACAAAAATCCACTAGCCACATCTGGCCTATCTAAATTCAGGGCCGTATTACTACAATAGTATTATGCGGTCTAAAAAATAACTCAAACTTCAATTTTCACACTCTCTAATTTTCATTCGTCAACAGTAATTAAAACATGTTAGTTCACAATGAATCGTACTTTATGGCTGAGTGGAATCAGGAATATGAGATCCAACGTTATTGCCAAGGCTTTCACTCTTTGCGTCACTTTTGAAGCGAGAAGGCTGGAAACGCGCAAGTGTCACGAAATTCCCACGACTTCTGATACCTGACACTTGAACGCGACAAATGGATTTTCACGCCTGCAAAGTAATAACTGCTGTCCATGATATATGACTGAAGTCACGCTTGAGGCCTTGAAAAAGATGTAAGCTGAATAGGTGGCAAAATGGCAGCCTTCTCAGCTCCGCCTCCTGAGCCCCTTTCTCTTTTGGCACGTGGAAACCATTCACTTGCAGTCTTCCTGATATGCCACTTCTTTCTGATATAACTATTTCCTAATTGATATTGTATATTTATGAGAATGATCTCCCTGCTTTTGAAGTGTTTAATATGATCACGTGAAGCTGGTTTGCTAGTCATGATGGTGAAGTGGATAGCATCAAGTAAAACAGGAAGGACAAGTGAGTATGAAGGTGGAGAGTGCATATGAGAACAAATGAATAAACTTTAGCAATACGGAGGGTCCTCACAATATATGGTTAGAAAACCAGAATCTATTCAGGACAAGAATCAAGTATTATACATACAATAATAACCATATATGATGTGGTAGTCCTGTATTCCTGATCAATGCCATACCTGTAATAAACCAATTTATACTAAGCCACCAACTCCCTCCAAATGACTCCATAATAAGGCTACCGACTTATGCCCAAACAATACCTTACTCATTAGAACTAGGGCCCAATGCCATGACGAATTCCTCCTCATCGCTATCCTCGGCTGACCTATTTGGCAAGATGCCACGAAGCCCCGGCTCTAGGTCCTCATCGTCAATGTCAAAGGCTGCCAGAAACCCAAGTCTCTTTTTCCACTCTTCATTCTCCTGAGCTTGCTTTTGAGCAAGTCGTGCTGGTGTGATGGTTGTGTCTGATGATTGGCTGAGGTTGCTGATGCTTCTAGTGAAACTACCCTCTCGTTTCTGTAACACACCAGATGCGGAACGTCCTTTGGAATACCCAATTGTACTTCTTGAATTGACGTTAGCAGCACTGTTACGGACCGTTGATGGATTCATGACAGGTAAAGGCGCCGGCTTCGATCTAGAAAGAAATGATGGGAATTGTGTGGATTTTGGCTTTGTAGCTTTGAGCGGCGCAGGGCCAGATTTTGGTACCACTGATAATGCTGAAGCAGCTTTTCGGGAAGCGATGGTAGCAGGTGCTATGATAATAGGCGTCTTGCTAGGTGCTGGCCCTATTGCGCCAGCTTTCCTGATTTGCGCGGCTACTTTGGCTTTCTGGTCTGGTTCCTTCTTGCGCAAATGGCGAAATGTCTCAGGAACATCGCCAACAGTCCATTCTTCTTCCATCATCTTGCGAATTTGTTCGTCAGCTGCCTTGGTGGAATTGGCGTAGCTCTCTTCCAATTCCCTCTCTAGTAGCGTCTGTCCTTGTTTGTCAGTTTTACTGTGGAAGCGGCCGTGAATGCCTCCCATTCGATTGCACGGCTTTAGTACGTCGTAATTGAGACAATTGTCTGGGAAAACGTCGGATTGATAAGGTATGTCTTTGACTTTGGGCGGACAGTATTCGACATCTCGCCCGTGCAGTGGGCTCTCATCTCCATGCACCTCCAGCTTCACAGCTTCGGCATGTGTGGCTTTCTTTGGGCGACGTGCGCTTGGTTGCTTGTGTTGAGTCTTTTCGAGGTCGTTTTCAGGAAGGAGGCCAGGCGTTTGTGCACCTTTAGTCTTTGCATTTGTCGTCTTCATACCAAGCGGAGCTCGAGTTCTCGGACCTAAGTATGTCAGTACACCACAATAAAGCCAGCCTATCTCCATACATAATGGTGTTACAAAGGCATTTTTGTCGAAAGTTGCAACTTTCTTGCCCACAGTTCCTATATTCTCTAAGCCCCTTCCCTTCCCCGACTTTCCTCCAAATATTGTCGGGGCATTTTCGTCATTCAGAGGTATTTTTATTGGCGTCTTTGGGTACTTATTTCCAGGCGTTTTTGGTTGAAGAGTCCGGATGCCCTGATTCAGTGGTTTTGAAGCTGCCGCAGCTTGGTGGCCATGGACCAAATTCTCCTGATCACGCGCTGCTAACATGATTGCACAAGTCCCCAGCAAAAATTAATGGATTGATGCAAATTATTACATTGAGTTTAATGTAAAGCACACAGAGCCCAAAAGTCGCGAAAGAAAGGCAAGAGCGTTGTTTCCACAGCAACAGCTTTTAGCCATCTCCAACGCTCCTACCCCTGCGCTAAATCGCAAATCAATCGGCTGCCTCGTCAGTCCCAAACCACGCTGCTACTGCAACAACCATTCTCTGATTCTACCACCTTCTCTCGAGCAAAATCATCTCGACTTCTCACTACCTAATCTGCAACTTCTTTCTATACCCACACATATCATCTTCAAGACTAGACTCCTGCCAGGATGGATCGCATCAAGGAAGTAAGCTGTTCCACAACCCCGCCATTTGGTGGTCGGCCCGCTATGAAGCTGCCACCATCCACAAACACCATAGATCTGCAGTGGAAATAGTGGCTAATATGGCCTACAGAAAATGAACCAGCTCCGCGTCGAGTCGGATGAAGCCCAAGGAAAGGTTCAAGAGCTTCAGGAAAAAATCAAGACCCTCGAGCAAGAGAATCTGCAAAAGGAGCACGAAATTACATCCCTCCAACACAAGAACAGTCAGCTGGAGACTGAGTTAGAAAAGGCAGAGGGCAAGGCCAAGGATTTAAAGGATGCGGCAGATGCTGGTGGAAACCAAATGTCACAGAACGAGGCCCTTCAACGACGACTACAACTTTTGGAGGATGAAGCTGAAGAGGCCGATAAGAACCTTCGTGAGACCAACGACAAGTAAGCGGACCCACTTTCTTGTGAAGTTATCAGCACATATCTTCCCAATGTCTGCTAGTGAATTCCTAAATTCATTAAACTATTTGCGCGAGTCTTCATTCTAACATTTAACAGGCTCCGTCAAACTGATGTCAAGGCTGGTCACTTTGAGCGAAAAGTCTCAGCGCTCGAGGCAGACCGCGACAACTGGGAATCAAAATTCGAGGAAATGGCCAAGAAGTATGCTGCAGTTCAGAAGGAGTTGGAGGACTTCCAGGCTGAGATTGGAAATATTTAAGCTGGTTCTATCTTGGGTGTCCTGGTGGTATGAGGATAGAGGAACGCCGGAGGTGAGGTTTACGATGTATGGAAGACGCGACGCAAATGCTTTGGCGGGTGAGCGTTGCACACGCTGCGGTTAGTATGACGTGTTTCTACGGAGTGCGTTGCTTTGTGGTTGACTTGATGTCATGCAAGTTACATACCGTTGCTTTCTAGATAGCAAGTCCATAGTTGATATGAATTGTGGTCAATTCATCAATCATTGCCTTTACGAGCATCTGCTTTTGCTTTATTGCCAGCCTTTTGCTTCCCTCTAGTGAACTTCCTCTCCGCCTTGGTTTCATATCTGAACTTCTTCTTCTTGACTTTCTTCGGCCATAATTTTTTCGGTTTCTCTTCAGTGACTGCTGACTTTAGTCTCTTTTCTGCTTCGTCCTCCCCTTCGCTTTCATCTCCAATTTTGACTAGACCTTCCTTTGAAACATCAACTGCTTCTATAGTGACCGTCGTGTATTTATCTTCATCGAGGTACTCCTCCTCATGATCTACCAGCTCAACAATAGCTGTGTCGTCTTTTATTCCATCCCAACTATCTTCTTCTCCTCCATTCTCCGCATCCGACCCTGCAGCTTCCTTGAGTATCTTGTTGACTGCTTCGACGTGCTCTTCTAATTCTTGTTTCCGCTCTTCTCGCAACTATTCGAACTCTAATTAGCTTCTGTACCCCAAGTTATCTTCTTCGAAAACACTAGGTAACGTATCCCAATGTCACCAAGCAGTATTAGCGAAGCAAGCCAAACTTACCTGTTTCCTAATCTTAATCTTCTCTTCCCTCGCCATCTTCTCAGCCTGTAACTGAGCCGCCTTCGCTCTCGCCACCTTCCTTTTGTGAAATCCTGTCAAATAATCTGCGCGCGCATCATTGTCGAAACTAATTTCCTCGATTTTGTGTTCTATCTTGCGTTTCTTTGCTGCTCGCGAGAGAGGTGGTAGGACAGATTTTTTCGGTCGTGGCGGGAGGAAAATTGCTGGCTCGCCCATTTTGAATCCTTCTAATTTCAGATTCGGGACTTGAGTGGATTTAGGTCTAAGTTGGTTGTAGAGCCAACTGTGAACTCTGAGCTTCGGAAAAAGTTTCTGGGGAAGAGTTATTGATTGACGGAAGTGGACGCCAGCGGAGCGGAAACCTTGGCACTCGAAGCTTCAAGGCTACCTCAATTCGCTATCATCCACGATCGAAGCTTAGCAGCTCCCATCAACAACGTCACTGTTCACCACTTCCATCTTCGAACAGCAACGATGTACCTCCCATTTGCTGCACTTGCAGCTTGCCTTGCGTCTGCGCAAGCTTTCAAAGATACCTCTCCTTTTGTGCTATTTTCTAGCTCACCGTAAGTGGTAGATAGTGGTCATGATCAAGGCCTATTGCATTCGATGGAACTGATTGATCCTCCACCATAGATTACCGGCTTCGATTTCAAACTCGAATAAATACATCGAATCTGCTAGTAATGTAGTGGAAGTAGCAAAGATGGTACTAGGGCAATGCAACGAAGATGTTTACTACTTCGTCCACACTCCCTCGATATCCGCCCACGATCTTGATGCATCCTCGCCCCAAATCAAGAAAGCAGTCTTAGGTGCAGCAGGTCAATATGTTATACCAGAAGTCCTAGGGTTGGGCCTGGAGACGCAGAAGGAGTTAGCAGATTACTTGATCAAGACATGTGGAGCTACGAGATCGATGCGCTCGTGGATAAATAAGGAGAAAGACCCACGAAAGGACGGCAAGCCTGTGTATTGGAAACTAGACTTCCCTGCGTTGCCAGAAGATAGATATGAGCGAGAGGTAGAAGTTACACTTCAAGGTTCGTTACTCTATCTAAAGAGAGGCGATAAACCAAGACTGATTGGGGTATTCGATAGGTGACAGTCTTGACTTTCAAGTTTTCCAAGATTTGAAAACAAATGGACACAAATACACCGTCATCTACACCACAACACCATACAACCCGGTGCACGAGGACATTGTATACGAGCCTAAGTTTGAGGCTATAGCCCACATGGATCTAAAGAGAGTTCCACCGAGCCAGTGGAATAATGCAACGAATGCAACTGATCGTAGGCCTCTGTTCGAGAAGTATCAGTACTTTAGTCCTGGTATGTTTTTGTCACCCCCAAAATATATAAAGTTGTCAGTTAATCATTCGAAATAGGTCTCTTCATGGGTCTCCTTGTCTCTGCTATTCTCCTCTCAATTCTATATGTTGGAATTAGTGCTGTCTCAAGCTTGGAAGTATCATATTCCGCTTTTGACAAAGAGAATGGACCAGCAGCACAGAAGAAGCAAGGGTGATCTGTCATTGAGAAATGATGATTTGTAGTGGAGGTTTAGATGGGATGGCTGGGACAGGAGTTAGAATGTATGATTGGTTGACTAATTGGCTGTATTGTGTATAAAGTACTCGGGGTTTCCTTGAGCTATGCTGGGGTGCATGGTTGGGTTGTTTCTTTGGTAGGAATGGAAGGCTCCTACCTAGTGATAGATATGATATTCTAGGCCGAGAAGAAATGACGAGACTGAAGGCTTAGACTGTTTTCTCTTCCGTGACCTATGAGCTGCAATACCAACCACCGTAATTGAATAAACACTCTGGGCATATTTTGCAATTTTTATGTTGAGGATTAGTTCCCCTCAATTTGAGCAATCCTACCTCACCCCAATGATAGGCACGGTTTCTTTTGAACTAACACAAATTTTATATCGCCATGCGCCTAGCACTGTTTGCCTTAACTCCAGAAGAACCCCAACCCCAAGTTAGTTGTTTTGACACCTTTTGATAACTCCTAATGCGTCCCTTAGGGGATAGGTCCACGTCTTCTAGACTCCCTTTTTGTGTCTCTTGCCATTTCCCTGCTCTGAAATAGCATTTCTTGCAAGCAAACTCAACGTTGCTTCCCACTCCTTCCCCATTTTAGCTTCCCCCCATCTACTTCTCGGGTGCATCCGGTAATCTCTCAACCACATACTTCCCCCTCGCCACAGACACAATGGGCACCCCCGGCACCTTCCTAATTCTCCTCTTCAAATCCCTATCATTTGTCCCAACAATATAAATCCTACTCTTCACAACTCTATCCACGAGACAATCATCTGCATAAACACCTTTATGATCGCATTGTAGTCGTTCCCACCTTTCATCTCGTGCAATTCTTAACGCGATGCGGTATTTGGGGCCGAGTTTCTCTAATTCAGCCATTACGCAAGAGGTGATGACGGGAATGCATTTTGCGTACAACGTATCCATTAGAGTTTCGAGGAGGGGGAGCTTGCGCTGGATAGTGTGGGAGAGAAAGTTGGTATCGAGGAGGATAGAGTAGGGCGGGACCAAGGAGGAATTATATTGGAAGAAGAGGGCAGATGATACTTGGGGTCTGTGGGTTAAGAGTTAGCAAATCATTCTTTAGAAATAGTAATGGATTGTGTAGAGGAGTATAGCTAGTGTCTCTGTGAAAAATGCAGAGCCAAAGCTGCATATCAGACAACTTCATAGAGTAAACTGTCCAGGTTCCTGTTCTGTGATGAAAATGAAGAAGGGTAATATACACTTCGCGTATCACTTCCCCCGCCTTTTCTTTTTCCTTCCTCTTTGCCTCCTCCTCTGCCTTAGTTTGGTTCTTCTTCAATCGCGCATCATTCTGGCCGATCATTCGTTTTACCTATGGTGGGGGGTCAGTGAAAGTCAATTAAGGTAAGTAGAAGAACTTACAGCGCCGAACTTGCGCGTTCTTTTCGCAGTACCCATGATGGTTTGAAATTCCCAATATATGTAGACGTACGGAGTGTGCGTGGCCGTATTTTATCTGGGATGGTGTATTTGCCCAGTTTCCAGGTATTCCTGATAACGATGCGGCTTAAACTTTCTCCAAAATTCTCACATTGTCCATTCTGCCTCTCTACACCGCTAAGAGCTTGGGTGAAATCTGGTTGCCCCGAGAGACTAAAAATAGGAGATCACGACTGGCACTAAACTTGAATAGGTAATTCTTTAAGAAATGCAGGAACATCCCAAAGGCGACACGAGAAAGCAAATCATCCCTTTTACGAGTCTGCGCAAATTGACCACTGCATACTTCTACAGCAGCACGATCTTCTACTCGCATTATCGTGCTTGACACTCGTTTTTTACTTGCATTTCGCTTCATTGATTTTCTTGGACACACTGTATTTTTCCCATCGTTTTGGTGGTGTGCAGGCCGGCAAAAAGCATTGCGAGACACAGCCCAGCAGGTCAGGTTTCCGGGTCTCCCTTGACAGAACAAGGTGATCTGTTGGAGGAGCGACGGCAAGGAGAAGGAGGAAATCATCAATTCGAGGCACAACACGCTGCGTGATCGCATCACTGCGAATTTATCCACGATCGCATCTTCAATTCATACAATACATTCGCTCCGGAATCCCCATCGCTCGCTTGGGACGTTGAAAGTAGAGACTCGATTGCGAAGGATTCAGCTTTGCACAGCCTCTTCGTGCGACGACATAACAACTTTCGACGTTAACTTGGCATAAACTTTCCTTTGGCGGCTGGAAAACATATCAGACGCAACATGAGACTTCTACGAGGAACACCGCTCCTGCCAGCGGCGGTCGCGGTGTCGCTGTTCGCGATAGGATCAGTGGCACAATCTTCATCAACGGGCGCTCTGCCAAATCTTTCAACTGCAACGCAAGGAGCCACAACGGGCAATACCGATACAAAGGCGAACACAGCGTCGAATACAGCATCCAATACTGATGCGAAGACTTCAGCGACAACAGATGCGAAGGCTACAACCGCCACAACTGCTACAACTGCATCTGGTACGAAAACAACAACAGGTGTAATTACAGGGAGCGGATCATCAGCAGCAACAACAGGCACAATACCTGTGATTATTTCTGGAACTGCTACAGCTACCGATGGCGGTGCGTTAACTGGGCTGCCCACTCTTTCGGGAGCATATAAAATTGTTGCGCCTTCTGTTCCACCTACGTCGAATGCACCATACATGCAGCAGTCAAAGCTTCCTGAAGGAACGGTCTTCATTGCTGTTGGGGCCATTCTAGGGTTTTTGGCTATGAGTGTGCTACTATGGCGAGGACTCGTAGCATGGTCTCTTCATAGATCCGTCAAGCGGGCTGCTCTTCAGCAATATAAACCAGATAACAAACAGGCACTATTCCGCACTCCTGGCCCAGCGCCGTTCTATAAAGATTATCACGACAGAGATTCTACTATTTCATTGAGTGGTCTTGGACCAAAATCAAAGAAACCACGTCCAACGACAGGTGGAGGGGCCCACCCAAGTACCGGATCATTGTTCTTCTCACCTACGGCTGCAGCGGGAGGACTTAACACTACAGGAAACAGAGGATCAAATTACCTCCCAGCAGGTTACTATGCAGCTGGCGCTGCCTCTCCGGGAAACAACCAATCACATGTTCCAGTTGGTGGAGCAGGTCACGGTCCAGCTATTTCAATGTCAAACCTCAACCCAGGCTCAGCGGGTTACGGACGTGCAAGAAGCATCGGTCCTTCTCCGCCTGAGAGTCCTGCATTGATGGCAACCCGAGGACATATGGCAAGCAGCAGCACACTCAACCTCACTCACGGCTATGGTGGTGATCAACGAGCACCATCTGCATACCTAGAAGATCTCTTCGATGGCGAAGCAGGACCACCAGTACCGGGTCACTCGCGTAATGCTTCAGGTGGAGGCACACCGAGGTTCTAAATATTCTTGTACAGGATCCGACTATTTTGATGGTGTTCCTCGTGCATGAGAGTTGTTTGTTTAATTGCGAGATTTGTATATTGGTTTTTCACATGGGGATTGGATGGGAGGATGGCGTTTTGTTGACGAGTAATTGCTCATACACACGTTCTTATAGTTGCATGTGATGGCATTGGAATATATTTTATTAGTCGTGATGTGTGTGTGGTTGGACAGAGAAACAGGCACGAAGTTGCATAGAATGATTGGAGAGGCAGCGTTGGATGAAGAATCAGTTGAAAAGTGGAGCAGAAGGTGATGGAAGGATTGTATATAATGTGTGCGTGAAATGAGAGTGTTCCATAAGTGTTCGGACGCCCTGCTCCTACGATCTTTTGTTTATTCTTACTGCACTACTGCCCATAAGTTCAAGTGTCAAGTGACACTCCATCAGTTCAACAAATGTCTTCCAGATAAAGTGATGCGGCGAAAGAATCAAATTTCCTGAAGGCTCAGTACTTTAGATTTCTTCTGATTTATAATACAATTTAAACTCGGAATTTAAGATGCGAACATTCTGCATAGAGTCTAGCTCACCCTGTCAGAGGTACAATTGGGTCCAAGAATGTACAGCTGTACCTTGAGGGCTATTGAGAACGGGTTTTCAAGTCCCTAGCAGCTGTAATCTATGCTTTCAAGCTTCCGATTTATATCCATAAGGCGTTTCTTAGTAGTGCCTAGGTATTGATATGCCTCCGAGACGCCTCTTGACGCATGAAGCTTTTCGGAATAAATGAAGACAGGAGCCCCTTTACGGCGGCTGATTAGCTTGACATCTGTCAGTACCTTCCCATTTAGTGACAGGTTATACATTCTCAGATAAATACAATTTATTTTCCCATTTCAATTCTTATTCATGTTGGGCATAGGACAATGTATGATCTGGCTCTTTGATTTCTAGTATACACTCTTCGGCATGGTTGCATCACAGAACAACACTATTACATCGCACACAACATTCCGATCTCCTACCTATGCAACCACCTGTGGTGTGAAACATGAGCTCCCTTCTGATCCTGCCCTTGGGTCGAAAGAGCTTGGTGACGCTCTGACCCTCAGGTTTCCAGCATTGCAAGGATTAGAGAATAAGATGCACGCTACCATGGTGTTTCTATGAGTACAAACATCTGGTTCGGGAAACTCGTCGAAAAACAGATTCAATCTTTCCCCGGGCCTCTAAGTAGACCAGGCTCTAAAGTGCTTCCAAACACCAAAGCAATGGTAGATATTCCAACATATATGACACTAGAAGCTACCATCCAGAGCATTTATCCGAGCCTAGAGAATCCACCTCCAATATTACAGTGGAGCCGGTGGATTTCTCCAACCAAAAGTACACAACGGGCTCAGGAGAACCATCACAGACGAAGTTTCATGAAAGAGAGGGAAAATATTTTCCAGAATCGAGGAATGGCTTGTGATAAACATCGTTTGCAAAGTTAGGGTGAGTTTGACTTTATTTACGTGCGTTGGTTGTAGAGCTCTGACATGAGTTGTGTGATCTAGTTCGTTCAGAGAATAAACGGAACCTCAAGGACTCTTTTCATAGCCATCACAACTCGGGGTCAGTCGTTGTTCAAGCCGCACTTTTGGATGAGAAGGGTGGGTTTGTTGAAGGATTTTGACTATAAAACGATTCTACCGCAGCGGGAGAAGATCTGTGTGATCCAGGAGACCAATATTCAATTCCATCCCCAAGGGGTGAAGTGGCTCAGCACCTTGCTCAGCTGTCATAGACAGTTCCACGAACACATATACCTACTCATATCAAGCACCTGTACTTCAAACTGGAAAAAGCCACAAATGTCACCCTACACATCTCACACCATCACTTCAATATGAAGCCTCGGTAGGTAGGACTAAGTGTAGTCCAGACACCATAAATCTGTCTCCAGCATTTTCGAATACTACACTCCCAAAAACGAAACACTATGGCCTCGAGGGCGGAAATTCTACCCAACATAACAAGGCAAATAGTCAATTCCAAGTTTCTAGGTCTTTTGACCTTTTTCCGGTATATGATTCGACCACGGTCGACCTAGCCACTTTATGTATTGTGTATCAAGTCATTCTAAATGCTAATCTGCCCTTCAAATTGTCTGATTACTGGCCTATTGAAGGTGCTTTCTTACAGCAACATCGTCTAACATCCCCTATTGCAGATCCGCCCTAGGAGCACAGAGCGAGCACCGCAAATCTGTTTCTCTCTTATCCCACCATTATTACCTCACTAGGTTAGGCCAATTACGGTTTCCCTCCAATCATTTATGAATGGCCCTTTGTCCTATTTTGTCAAAAACATACACTTAAACGATGATACCGTATCTAAGGCACTTTTTACCCCATAGTAATCTCAATCATATAGTGTTGAGAAAACACAGCCACAGATTCATAACCTTCTATTGTCTTTTAACTAATCCAAAGAATATTTTACTCGTGGTGGCGATATGTCAGTGATAATATCGATGAGCCATCATCACGGATCACCTCTATCCCTCACCCCCATTGCTAGCTGTAGGGAATGGGAAGACAGTTTAGCCGCACTGTACTCAACCCCTATATTCCTCGGGGTGGCTCCACACGTGGAAGAAGTCGCCACATCAGTTCTGATGCAAAATTAGGCTATAGCAGGAGCCCAAATCCGGATCTCAGCCACATTGTAGACTTCAAGAACGGCCCACACACTTTCCCAGTGCCTTTGTGACTTCTAGGGCGACACTGCCTAAACTTTACAACCACCAATCAACCACGAGTTCATACGTACTTCGAAGGACTTATACGTCAAGCATTTGAAAAAGGGGTAAATTGACTTGTCAGAGAATCTGAATAACTTGGTAAAAATGTCCGGTTATATTATTTCTATCAACATTTATTTTTAGTAATATCCAGGACCGTAGCTATATATATGTTTGTACAGATAAGGGCAAGTTGATTTAAGGACTAAATTTAAATCAGAAACAATAAGCTTGAAAACTATGTAGAATTATATTTCCTTTATATATCATTTAAAACTTTTTAATGCTTTCCTAAAACCTATAATTCAACTAGCCTCCGCTTTTAAAGAGCAGCATCAAACTGGTAGTAGTAATTATATAGCCGCTTCTATATAACCTGGCTGGCCAAATCTAAACTACAAAGCCTATAACGCTATTAATAAACTAAACAAAAAGATAATAGGTCTGAAAGTAGCTCCTCATTTACATCTCTAAGTGTATATATATATAAACACTGTTAGCGGAGAGGAGGAAGAAGGTGTGGATCATAATGTAAAACTCAATTAGCACTCGGCCAACCAATGCTGACGATATCAGCATATAGAGCCGCCCTCTTCAGCATGAACTCTCGACAGCCATTTCAATACGGTACATTACTCGCTAGCTTTAAAAGCACTCCCTAGTGCTGAATATCCCCCAAAGGCCAAGAAATTCTCATGGAGGACCAATAAAAACACAAAAGGGAGCGTGGCGGGACCAGAAGGAGATAGGAAAAGGATGAACTTCAGAAAGAAATTCTAGATTTAACAAGGACTTAGAAACCTCAAAATCGCGAATGAGTCTGCTTCGAAGCGTCTTGGAGAGCTTGATGGAGGAACGCAGCACTGAAATCGCTAGTTTTCAAATTTATATCACGCATGAATTATTCTAAACAGAAAGCAAGTAGGTGAAGGAACTTCGAATATAGTTATATTAACAAATTCAAGCCTCCATTACTTGGAACCTATGATCATGTTGATGTATTCGGGTTGCATCAATGATACATCTAAAGCAGAGGTTGAAAAAACCGCAGTCCTTACAGTTATGACGGCTACCATATATCACCTGCGTAATTTTATCAGCTAATGCAGGTAATGTTGCTTAGACATAGCTTACATGATAACAAGAACTGCATTGATAGTACTGGCGCCTCCCAGGTCTGGTGATGAGTTGCTTTGATTCTCCTTCGCCCGTATTTTCTCGGAATAGGAAAGCCAAAGAGTCGTTTCCGCAAAACACAGCTACGCCAAGCGGTGTCCAGCCGGTGATATCTTTTCGGGTAGAATCCGCTCCAAATTCCCTCAGCATACGTACGACGTTGCGGCTGCCATTTCGACAGGCCCAATGTAGTGGTGTTCAGCCATATGTGTCTACAGTATTGATATCAACTTTAGACTCTAAGATGAGTTGAATGATTTGGTCTGATGCACCAGAGGCAGCAAAGTGAAGGGGGAAGCAGCCTTGCAGGTCTTGATAATTCCAATCTACTGTTTTGATAGTAGATAATATTAGAGCTGTCAGCTCATGGTGACCTCCTCTTAGAGCAAGATGAATTACATATCGACCTTGTTTATCTTGGTTAAAAATATTAGCCTGGTTGTCAAGGAGGAATTGCACGGTGAGTTGATGACCCCTGAATACGGCAGCTTGGAGTGCATTGCCGTACCGTCCGCCTTGAGCATTGACATCGGCCTGTTTATCGAGGAGGAGCTGTACGATAGATTGGTAACCCCCATACGCAGCAGCTTGGAGGGCATTACCGTACGCTCCGCCTTGAGCATTGACGTCGGCTTGTTTATCGAGGAGGAGTTGCACAATGTGCTGATAACCCCTAAATGCAGCAATTTGGAGTGCATTACTGTACAGTCCGCCTTGAGCATTGACGTCAGCCTGCTTGTCGAGGAGGAGTTGCACAATAGATTGATGACCCTGTATTGTGGCTGCTTGAAGTGCGTTATTGAAGTGTCCACCTTGGGCATTGACGTCAGCCTGCTTGTCGAGGAGAAGTTGCACAATAGATTGATAACCTCCATATGCAGCAGCTTGGAGGGCGTTACTGAACTCTCCGCCTTGAGCATTGACGTCAGCGTGTTTGTCGAGGAGGAGTTGCACAGTAGATTGATGACCCCCATATGCAGCAGCTTGGAGTGCGTTACTAAAATGTCCACCCTTGATATTGACGTCGACTTGTTTATTGAGGAGGAGTTGCACAATAGGTTGACGACCTCCTAATGCAGCGGCTTGGAGTGCATTACCGAAGTATCCTCCTTGAGCATTGGCGTCGGCCTGCTTGTCGAGGAGGAGTTGCACGATAGATTGATAACCTCCAAATGCAGCAGCTTGGAGAGCGTGGCCATACTCTCCGCCTTGAGCATTGACGTCGGCCTGTTTGTCAAGGAGAAGTTGCACAATAGGTTGATGACCCCCAAATGCAGCAGCTTGAAGAGCGTTACCGAAATCTCCGCCCTGAGCATTGACATCGGCCTGTTTGTCGAGGAGGAGTTGCACAATGTGCTGATAACCCCTGTATGCAGCAGCTTGGAGAGCGTTACCATACCGTCCGCCTTGGGCATTGACGTCGGTCTGGCTATTAATAAGTAGTTGAACGATAGCAATGCTCCCTTTCATAGTAGCTCTATATAAAGCATCTCCAGTGCGTCCAGTTTGTTTGTTAACATTTGCACCTCTACTAAGGAGCAACCTAACTATCTCTTCATGTCCATTGGCTGCTGCGAGTTCTAGTGCGGTACAATTTTTCCTATTTTCTGCTTTAAAATCAGCTCCTGCATTAAGAAGTGCCTGGACAACTTGTGCGTAGCCCCGGCGAGATGCATAGTGGAGTGCTCGGTTTCCACTACTATCTGTTTGTTCAATATTAGAATATGTTAAGAGCAAACTATTTACAACACTTAGTAGACCTGCACTAGACGCAATATGGAGCATGGTTATAGACTCCTGAGGTCGTCGTCCAGAGTAGTTACCACTATCGAGGATTCTATAGAATCTGGCCCAACGCTCTAGCATGTTTGGATAATAATGAGCATAACGTAGGAGATAATCCTGTGTAATGCCGCGCGTCTCGGCCTTTTCTGCATGTAAGAACCAAGATTTTACAACGTAATCCACGAACGGAAACATGGCCTTGATGGCCTCAGCATTGGAGTCGTTTGAGCTATCCATTTCCGCAATTCTCATATAATTCGCACAAATAAGAGACAGTTGGTGATGGCCTTGTCCAATTAGATCTGTAGTAGTAGTCTTATCAAATATTTGAAGTCCACCTTGTAAAAGGAAGTCATTCACAGATTGGTGAATAAACTGCACAATCTGACTACTTTCGTGTTGCCTGGACTCTATAAGGCCTCCGGACAAGCTACTAATTCGCTTTATCATCTTTTCTTCTGGTTGCAGCTCTAGACCCGCGAGAGAATATTCTGAGCTAAATATCTCTTTTTCTGGTAGACACATACCGAAACGTATGTCGGTCATGGTCAAGGGCCATTCAGCGAGACATACCCACCTCATGAGACGCAAAGTTAGTGGGTAGTCTTTTTTGTCGATAACTTTCCTAAGGATGTGTTCATAGACCTTGCCCAGCGCTTCAGGAACCTCGTCTAATAGTTGTCTGATCTCCTTTGTCGAGCAACCCTTATTATGATATTTGATCATGAGACGAACCACAAGTACGGCCCACTGAAACACTCCTTGTGCTCTTTTAACGATGGTATTTTGAAGTTCTGCAAGATATTGTTCCTTGAATTCACTTGTACCGAGACTATTGTGAAGCTTATCGTGGACGTATACCGAGATATCTTCTTTGTTCTCGTCCTCAACGTGGATATCGAGACTGGTGTCACCTGCTAAGGTTACTATTGGATAATGCCGACACGAGATGCAGATCTTTGTCTTATTCATTCCGACCGCAGGTCGATTGTTCAGTACTTGGAAATATTCAGCGAGCTCTCTTGCTGTGTCAACCCCAGCCTCGTCTAAAGCGTCCACAAAGATCGTTACTATCTTAGATTTAGCGGCGTGAATGACAGCATGGGAGAAAAGATCTTCCAATTCTTTACATTGCCACTGCCACCCTGATCCAGCTTCTCCAAGCTTTTCTTTCTCACTGAAGGCAGCTAGGATTGGTGATCGTACAGAAGGCACCTTGTCGTATATTTGATGCAGGAGAGACCGAAACATGCCGATTGAGGTCTTTTGTAGGAAAGTACCTCGCCCATGGAAAAAGAAGTCGAGAGTCACGCTTCGATTTGAAGGGGGGGTTTTCTGTAATTCGCGATATATGAATGCCATCAGGGTTGATTTCCCTGAGCCAGGCTTTCCTTTTATCCATAGTAGTCCGCGCTTACCGCCTAGCCATCTCATGTAAGACCTATTTTGTAGTATCCACTCACACGTATGTGAGAAAGCTTTGTCTGCTTCCTGTCGGCGGTAGGAGATCTATGGAAAGGCGAGCGATCGGAGGCAGGCTTGGCCAAGTTAATATTACATAATAACCTAAGGTGAACCAGGAAAGACATACAAAGGTCTTTGTACGTTAATGCTTTATCATTCACTAGCGTAAGAATTAGATACGAGTTGTAACCTCTTCGGGCCGGAGAATTTTGTAACCAACTGTGCGAATCAACAACTACTAACCTTCATTAAGCTCGTCAATCCAATCCTTGAGTACATTGTAAACTGTTTTATAGCCCTCGCTATCCTTACCAGCGAATCTGCATATACTTCTATGGTCACAGCCTTGCATCGGGATATATCTTTCGGCTGGAACATCCATGACACCACTAATATCATCAACAATCTTGCCATAGCTGGTTAGCATTAAGTCAGAATAATCTATAGTACGGAATTGATACATACTCTTGATTTCGTGGGTGGAGTAATTTCCTGTTCAATAAATGAAGCAATATGAAAGTTGCTCGCCTGGTTTCTGAAGTTTGTTGAAATATCCTTGAGTACATGGGAGTCCTTTTCAAGGGCCTTGATTAGGTTAGGCCTCATGTGTCCAACAAACCTTGACGTTCCACTTAACGCTACGTTCGCTATGCCGGTTAATACAGACGGGAATAGTGTAGATCCAGATCCACGGTGGGGCGTAGCAAGGAATAATATGCCGCTCACAGATGTACGGATACTTTCATATAGTTCATCCTCAATTTTTGCAACGATGAGTGCCTAAAATTTTGTAAGCAGTAGATAATCGCATTAGCTAGTAAGGCTGACTTTCTTGACCACAATTCCTCCCATGCTATGACATATGAATATGATCGGCCGCTTTTGTTGCTATTCCAATGTTAGGTGCTTGAGCGGAGAGCAGATACGAAGGTGAGAAAATGTAGAGCTATACTACATATAACTCTCCGGTCAAAATCTATCATGTGATAAAAAGAATCTATAAAGAGGTTAAAAGGGAACAAACATCCTTGTTTCTTCTCTCTCCTTTCAAGTTTTCTAAAAGGGACCTTGCAAATGTATCGATGGTTCCTGTAGCGAAAGTGCAGAACACATCTGCAGGGTACCCATATGAAAAGACCCGTACACCTGGAAAGTCCTTTGGTATGAGGTCTTGGAGCCAAAAGGTCCCATTATGGTGAATCCAGGTATCATAAGCATTTCCAGTTATGCCATGTACTGCCACAATGTCCAAAGAATTCCTCACTCTATCATCGTCGGTGTCAGATGTTGAAATGGGTATATAGATTGAACGGAGACCCTTTTTCTCAGTCGGGTCATGAGCGATAGAGTGAGGCGATGATCTTGCTGTTTGCTGCGTATCGCTCATGGGTACTATCACGGTCTTTTGCTCATTTGATGCTGTGTTTGTAGACAATCCGGAAATGGGAGTGCTAACTGGTGAGCCAGACCCAGAATAGGAGACAAGATTCTTCTCCGTCCTCGGCTTTCTCCATACTTTGTTGAATAATGACATTGCTGTTTCTCGTCAAGCTATATTAGGCTTTTTTTCTTTCCGGTCAATATTTTAACTCTAGATATACTTACCCTTTAAGTTCAAGACGACAGCAGTATTATGAAGTTGGCGTGTTGGTCCACCGAGGCTGTGTGATCGTAGGCCTACTTTTGCGACTGTATTTCTTGACCTATAGGGCTTGACTAGAACAACCTAAAGCCATAAACTTCGAGATACAAGAAGAATGCGAAGGTAAAGGGAGATAATATTTTAATTAAAAGATTCAAATGAACACAAGCTAACGCTGAGGTTGGGAATAACAATTCAATGCAGGTGTCATCGTAATGTCTTGTGGTGTGAGGGGTCGGTGAGATCAGAGGAATGACTGGGGAGCAAGGCAGTATACTACCTTGCCCTTAATCTTACCACCTCATTAAATTTCAGCTGATGCACGACAAACATCGCTATTAGGTGCAGTCTTACTGGCGCCCAGTGCAGGTCAGGGGGGACTGCAGAAAGGCGAAAGGGCTATTTAATTCATGTTTTCGTGCGGCAAGCCTCTTGTAGTTTGAGCAAGGCTAGAAGGCAGAAGAGTTTACGACTAGGAGTGCAGCACGTCTGCAGCACGTGATAATGGCTTGCGGCCAGCGCATGTTTAGCTTTCACTCATCTCGCCAACTAGTATGTTTTACTTGAGATCGCAGATGGGAAATTTCTAGAGGCTAAAACCGTAGTTTCTTCTCTATAAGTTGCTTTATACCCCCCCTCCCCCAAGCCCCTTGACTTAACTGCTTTTGAAGCTCTCTTAATTTTATTCGAGAACCACGTAAGTGTGAAAGTAAAAGAGAACATACAAATTCAAACGCGACTTAGGTAAGAGATTGCAAAAGAGCGCTGGGCCAAAGCATGATATATAATGATGTGCAAGTGAGACTCTTCACAAAAATGAAAGTCACCTGACCACGGCTCTATATGGTCTCTACTCTATTATTACTGGTCACAAGGTGGTTAGAGAAATATCAATTTTGCTGGGCTTGTATAGGATTAGGTTTTAATTATTATAATAGAATGACCTGTAGATAATTAGTTGTTAGACGAAAGGGATTTTATGTGAGACTTTCGAACCAGTGACTTGAGCCGGGGAAGGGAAGGGGGGTGGAGGAGAAAAGAATATATTAATATATTTGAATTCTATTTTTATTAAAAATTAATAATAACTACATGTTATATTGGCTACCCGGGCCTTAGATCTGATAAAACTGATAAAACTGATAAGACTTTAACAATGAGTGATTGATACAAAACTGATTCGACCCCACCTAATTATCCTAACTACCTAGACACCTCGAGCAAACATAGAGAGAAACAATTCTACGAAAGAGTAGGGTCACTTACCTTGCCGAATGTATAAGCCTTGGTTCTCAAAGCATAGTGCTATGTATAGTTTGTATATGGTTTTTATATTCCTTTATTCATCTCTGGTATAGAAGAGGAACTAATTCTTGTTGTAAGCGAAGGTCCGACCTAAGGAGAATCGTCTTTCCTTGAGAATGGTAAGTAGAAGACGAAGTTTGGCATGGATAAATGTATCTGTTGGTTCATTAGGGTTAGAAAATACGGCCTTTCCCGCCTCATTCAGCTATATCACATTATCTGAGATATTACTTGAAATCACAATTGGCTTGTAATTTTTGCTTAGAAATTATGTCAGCTATATGTCGGATAATGCATAGCTATCTTTCTATGCCATCACTTATCCAGTCACTATATGGTTAGATATTTATAAGCTACCAGCCAAATCCTACTATTTTCGTTGTATTCGACTTACCAAGAGTCCGGAGGAAGTGTCTATGGTCTACTCGCTACGTGAATAATCTACGTATTAAACTCTCTTCCATCAAAAGTGGGGGATCTTAGTGGCCATCCTGGCAAAGGAAGCAATAGCTTACATAACAATTTAGATTTTTTGCTAAATTTCATGAACGGGGGCTACGTTTAAGCGATATCTTACTTTCGACCTCCAACGAAACTATGATTATTTGAAGTATTTGAAGTACTTGAAGTATTTTGAGCAACATGTTCCTCAACCTCAGGAATAATGGATTTGATCTCCTCTCCACCCTCGAAAACCAACTTATGTTTAGGTTTCTCTGACCTGACTCTCCAGGACAATGACTTCGTTGATAGCGGTCCCAACACTCCTACGCAAGCTTTACTCCGGCGAACGGAAACAGCTCTCGATATCCGGCTGCAGTGCGAGTTTTTACTTAATATCCAAAATGGAGTCGCTGCTGAATTGATATCTGTCCACTGGGGAAATGTGATCGGGGAATCATCACGAAGTTGTGGTACTTGTTCATTTTGCTGCCTAATCCTAGAAGGCTTACGACGCAGACTCAACTGGGAATTTGCAGTGCCAGGCTATCACAGCAAGGACGCCACCAACTCGCCGCCAAACTCCGTGTACCAAAATATCCATTTCGACAGATGCGAGTATAAAAAGGATCCTGCTTCTTGGATTATTGGCCGTAAAACCGTTAAGACCGATGAGCCTTATCTAATTGTGTTACATGGCAGCTGCATTCAGTCGATAAATGGCGAGGGACAATATCGCAAAGAATTTGACCTCTCTTTCGAGCTATTCGCTCGTGAACAAGACTCTATTGGAAAGTTGCTCAATATTCATCGGCGACCTTTGGAATCATCAACTCTTTCAGAGAAAAATGTTCACAAGATACTTGCTTGGATGAAAGAATGCGATGGAACTCATGACAAGTGTTGGGAAGATTTTCAACCAGCACGTATGGCCGGATCCAACCAATCCATAAGCTTTCTCCCTTCACGGCTTATTCATGTTGGCAATTTATCGTCTCACCAACAGCCTAAACTTATCCAGACTTCAGATATAACTAAGGACCAAGCAGAGGCCGCCAGATACATCGCCCTTAGCTATTGCTGGGGGGTTCCGAACGATTCTCGACCACTTCTAAAGACTACTCGCTCAACAAAGTCGTCTAGAATTGCAGGGATTCCTGTAGAAGATATGCCATTGGCATTTCAAGATGCAGTTAAGCTAGCTCGCACACTAAATATTCCATATTTATGGATTGATAGCCTTTGCATTACCCAGGACGATGCTCAAGATTGGCAAAACGAGTCCAGCAGAATGGCTGAAATCTTTAGTCATGCATACCTTACGGTTGTTGCGGCTATTGGAGCATCGTGCCATGATAGTTTCCTCTGGCGAGATCCTAATTGTGCCAGCGTCAGCATCCCCTGTACTTACTCAAAGTCGGGGTCAATCAATGGCCAGATCGAACTTCGATTCCGTCGTGAGTGGGCAGCAACGGACAAAATGTCACAAATTTCTAGACATCGCTGGGTCACTCGAGGATGGACCTTCCAAGAGGAGCGATTGGCTAGGAGAGTTCTTATGTTTGGTGAGGATAAGTTCTTCTTCGACTGTCGAACCGCGGAACGGTGTGAAGATACGGATAGACTTAGGCCGCGACCAGACTGGGTTGACACTGTTTACGGAGAGCCGGAACCGAGTGATGCTGAGCCTTCCGCTCTAGTACGGCGTCAAACATACTCTTTGCAGAGAGCGCCATATGACCATTGGCAAACACTTTGCAACCATTACACAAGAAGAGCTCTGACATACGAGGGTGATAAGTTACCAGCATTGGAAGGTATGGCTAGCCAAATTGCAAAAAAGGTACATTCAGAATATCTTGCAGGTTTGTGGAAAGATAACCTTGCTCATGATTTATTTTGGCAAACGCAACGTAGGGCTACCAAACCACAAGCATATCGTGCTCCATCGTGGTCATGGGCAGCTCTTGAGGGCCACGTTCGTTGGTCACAATGGCCATCGTGGCGCTATTGTGAGAGTGGGGAGTGTGAGATGTTCTGCAAAATTCAAAATTCTCAAATAACTACTATTAGTAGCGATCCATTCGGAGCTGTTCGGGCAGGGAATCTAACACTTCTTGGAGCTGTGCTAGAAGCTGAAGCATATTGGGCAGGGTCAAGAACTATGCAGAATATACCTAATCCATGGTTACTCAGAATAGGCGACGAAACGATCGGAAAAGGAAATCTAGATTTGGAGAAAACAAAACCTGAACTGGAGCAACAGGGTAGGAGAATGTGGGCAATCCTCATATCAAGGTGCACTGGGAAAAAAGGGATACCAGGCCCTCCGAGAGGCCTGCTACTTACGAGAATGGATCGTCAACAAAATAGTACACCGGAGTTTGAACGTGTAGGCATTTTTGCTCTCATTACAGATCCACCAGCACGTTTGGATTATCTCATAAGTCTCTGGAAGAAAGCAATACAGCAAACAATCATCATTGTGTAGACAGAATTTAGAAGTACTACAAATCATCTTTTCGGCCTTTTTCGACCCTCAAGATCAACTATTCTTTGACGAACTTGGGTCCGACGAAAGAAACTAAATGAACCCCGGTTCATCACGGCGACGGCACCTAGATTAAAACCCCTCGAACATCAAATCTATTGAAATCGGCAACGGTCACATCTTTGCTATTGTTTTGAAGGGGTGTTCCACTTCAATGCAGAGACAGTTCCACCATCAACCAGTATGTCGTTTCCAGTAATAAATGACGAGTCCGTGCCTATGAGAAAGGCTACAACACTGGCAATTTCATCAGGAGTGCCAACTCTTCGGGCTCCAGATAAACCGATCATTCCCATTATCATAGGTCCGCTGTTCCCTTTGAGCTCAGCCGCACCCATTGGGGTTGAAATGACTCCAGGACTGACTGTGTTGATTCTAGCTCCTTTCCCACCCCACTGATGTGCTGCAGCCTGGACTCTAACATGGTTGCCGCGTTTTGCAGTCACATACGCCATGCCGGGATCAAATTTATCGTCCATTTTGATATCCTCATGTTGAAGAAGTTGCTCCGTTGGCGAGAGTGCTAAGTGTCTTTCTAGACCAGGCGAGATTCTTCCCATATCCATATGGCCCGCCATACTCGAGATGCAAACAAGCGATGTCCCAGAAGAAACATGCGGATAAAAAGCGTCAATGACATGCGCCGTCCCAAGCAAATCAATCTCAAAGACTTGCTTTGCCGTCGAAGTCGCAGGTGATACTCCTGCCGTGTGGACAATGGCATCAATTCTCCCTGTGCTCGCTGCGAACGCCGCCAATTTGTTCACAGAGTCGGCGTTCGAAACATCGACTTCCATTGCCTCAGCTGCATATCCTTCTCCCTTCAATGTCACCAAAGCTGCGTTCAAGTTCGCTTTTGAATAATCCGCAAGCAGCAGCCGCCGTCCACTTCCCAGCCGCCGCGCAATTGCCATGCCCATCCCACCAGTTCCGATAATTGTTAGGACATTGCGAGGGATTTGCTGTGCCATCTTCCTTCTCTTCACCCTTTGAGGCTTTAAATTTTATATTGTCGTAATTAAACAAATAATTTATCGTACACGAACTAGAAGCGAATGTTCCACACCATTTTGTAGGCATCGTCAACCATAAGGTCGGCGATATGGTGTGAGGTTCCTTCAGCATAAATGTCACGCGCAGGAAAGGCTTCCAGGAGGAGATGGTGACCGGTGTGGCGTTTCAGTGTGGCGAATCATGGGTTAAGGGCATCGGGGATGTGGGGTGATCTCGAGATTGCGGGGGAGAGGCGACAGAGATGTTCCACAAATTGGTATTATCTTTAACTTCTTTTACTGTACAACTTGAAAGGTGCCCTCTTTTCATTGACGAAGTAATTGTGAAGGGCTTGGGTTGACAGGGCTAGGATGATCAAAACCAGCCAAGAAATGTACTTCGGAAACTTACTTTCAATAGTACGAAGACGAGATGGGGACTGGCCCTGAAGCGTGGCCTAATTATTTATGATCACCTTATTTTTTTTTTCTAAAAAAAAAAAGAATAAGATGAAATAAAAATTTTGATGGTTCGTAACGACGACATCGTTTCGAGTATCTAAAGAAAGGATTTGCGTGAATACCAAACGACATAGAACAATAATAATCTATAGTGACAAAATATATTTTGAAATCCGTGGATATGCATGTGTAAATGTCTACAGATATATTTACTGATCAATAACCACCAAATTAGGATCCATGTTTATAAATTTGCAGGGAGTCATGGAAATATTCCCGCAAGGCAGGGGTATCATGTTACTCCACTTGTAAATGTCGTAGATTTCAGCCGTGAGGGTATCCGTCAAGTCTATCGCACTATTGAGGAGAAGGGAACAAGCGGCGCTTCTTCTCGTCTATGTTTGTATCCTTCAAAAATGGGAGGAGCCTTGATGGTTCATGGACGGTCACGCAAAGCGCCTGATAACAATGATAAAGCAAAGGTTCAATGATGATTGGTTACACAGGACCCAATAGCTTCTTAAACAAACCGAGGGCTAATTGGCTTAAACAGGGTTGCATGTGACCAGCTCTTTAAATTTTTAGCTTACCATAAGGTAAAGATTGTGTCTACTTCGTTAGTAGTTAACTCACACCGAGTCGAGTTTTCATCGCTAATTCATAAGTTATCTGCTTGTATGCAGTTGCACCGTGCTTATAAAATGAGGTTGTGAAAAGGTGTTCCATAAAAATTATTGGTATTGAATGTAAGATCAGGCTGCTCATCCCAAATGTTTGAGGCGGAATACGCAAGAGAAAACGGTAATATTAGAGCCTAGGAGTATTTTTGATCATTTCAAAGAGTTCAAGCTGTAATATTGTAAAGCGTTGATGTATGATACTAGGCCAAACCCATGCGGAGGGTAACGTTTAGGAAGTTTCCTGTGACCTTACCAGGATGATGGATTGGGGATTGGCACAATTTGACATATAACGTCAATTCAGTGATTGCATATTGGCATATTTACGCTCCAAGCGCATCCGTGATTTTGTAAATGATCCGCCATAGGGACTGATTACGGAGAAATAGAAGAGAGGCCAAGATATAATAGCGCAAGTTCTTGAACCCTGGGAAGTAAGCATTTGCAAATACCCCCAAGAAAGATCAGATGAAAGGCAAGGAAGGCTAACCACAGCAAGTGGAATATCAATATGTCTAGGTGTGTATGTATTAACTATGGTGGTTTTTAGAGTCTAATAGAATCTAATTATGGACTAATTCTATTTACAATCTCAAGCGGCTCCCTTGTACTGGTATCTTCTAGTTCTACCCTCGCTACTGCCCTCGCTTCCGTCCTCGCTTCCAACTCCGCTGCTTCCTTCCCCCCTGCCTCCAGCTCCAGTATTTCCACAGCAGTGTCTAGCTCGGCTTTTAATATTCTTACAGCCGAAACAGGTCTTTTGGTTTCTATTGGCAATTCGATAGGGCGGGCCGCCGTCTTCTTACCCAGATAGTACCCTACTATTAATATGGCAAGAATTCCTGCTATCACACCCACTGCGATTCCAATTTTAGTCGCAGTGGTCATAGATGTAGAGGATTTATTGGCTGGCGTGCCCGAGGGGGTCGATATTACTTGCGTAGTTCCTATGATTGATGAGGTGGTCACTGTTCTTCTGTCTCCGTCACCGGAAGTCGAATTCAAGGTTGGCGTGCTTGAGGGGCTTAAAGTCAAGAGTTGGTTAGAGGATAATGTCGACCGCACCAACGTGGACGACTCATCATTAGTGATGATTGTAGATGGCCCTTGAGTGGTTAAAGTTGTTGGGGGTGTATTGGAAGAAGGTGTGGGCGAAAGAGGTAGCGAGTTAGTGGGCAAAATGCTTGGAGATGCTGATGAAGGAGGGTTTGACGTTGAAGCTACTGAGCTGAGCTCGTTCTATGTCACGTCCTTTTCAGCAAAACCCTCATATCGCTTGAGGTAAATTCAAATACCTGAGAAAGTGTTGGTAGAGTTGTACCAGGGAGAGCTAAAGAACTTGAAGCTTTCTACATCACGCTGTATTAGCCGAAAGCTCAAAGAAAATATCAAAAACCCCAAAGTCTTATTCTCTCCTCCCAGAAAATTTCCAAGCCAATCACTGTAGCATACCTGAGGGGTAACGAGATTAAAAGTACCAGAAGCTCCTTCTCTCGCACTATCTGCCCGGTCCGTAAGCCGAAGGGTCTTGCCAGACGTGTCTGATCCTTGATTATCTGCTTCAGAGGGCGTCCAAGTAAAAGATTTTCCTGTTAGGCCCGCTGATCATCCATCCTGTCAGTATCTCCATATCAAAGATCCAGTGACCAAGAAATTGCCGGGCCTAGAATATTGATTGATGGGTGAACACTTTACGTACTAGCAATAAGTTTAGAGGGAGTACCTCCACTACTGACAGATTCCAATGTCAAGTCACCCGAGTCCACCGTAATGGTCCATTGAATTATGAAAGGGGACCCCACCGCGACTGTCATCCCAGTCACGGGACTGCTGAATATTATGTTCCCGCCCTCGCTTGGCACCACATACGATAAGAATACTAGTAAAGAGTATATTAAAAGATTCATTTTGAAGCGCACAATTAAAAGTGCTCATGAAGAAAGAGAAAACATTCACAATGGAAGAAGGGAACACTACTAGATTTCGGCCAAAATCGAGACTACTCGAGGATGAAGGATTCCTGCACTTGTATCACACGAGGCGAAACGGGATGGTGTTGGGGCTGACAGGATCCGCGATGCACCTCAATCCCAAATTTAACCTAATTCTGGGGGGCCGCTCCATCTTGCTTGGGAATGCTAATGTTACATAACCACTTTTGGATTTTGCCGGAGCAGAAGGATTGGGAAGATCACATGACTTCGGAGCTGTGGCCTATCGTGAATTTTCTATACATTCAATGTTCCATGAACTGTCCCCACATGAACCAGGTATCATTTCGACTTACCAGAGTTCATCCATCACAATTTCTTTCATTTAAGCTAACTGGTTGATGGGTTTAGCGTATCAGGTGTCCTATCAATGATTGGTTCTCATGCCGAGTGCTCGCCTGGTGTCTCAGGTGAAGCCCATAGCGTAGGCAGCACTTTCTGAGCAGATCTTCATAATAAAGAGAGAGATGCTATCCTCTAGGCTGATAACGAACCTGAAACCCTTAATGAATGAAGCTTTGTACCATCTTGCTCAACTAATTTTAAGGCTGGAATACGGTATTTGCAGGAGAGCTCGACATCTAGAGGGTGGATCAATGTTTGGTATCAGTAAATACCTGTCTTTGGCCTCTATATGCTTAAAAGATTGTATTTTACTGTAAGATAAAGAGTCAAAAATTAGGAGGTATCTCTCAAAATGAAGCCTCTTTATCTGAACCAATTCCAAATCATATACGAAAACTAACCCTCAGAGGTTTCCAAGTGACACAGAGATCTTATTGGATCCTATGACACCAAACACTTGAAAAAGGCTCGTCAAATCACTAGTTTTCGATTCTGTACTTTTCCTGGTGAGAGTTTATATACATACTAGAGTTTGTTCCTGAGATCTTGTGTCCAGCCGTGATTCCAAAGAGGGGCTCTTTTTAAAGTGTGATGCATCATTAGCCACTTTCATGCATGTACGATCCAGAAATTAAAAACTGACGTCATCTGGAAAGGATTGCATTTATTGGCCAAGGACTCAACTGGGGAATTCCACATTTTTGTTTATGTATCTATGCATTATAAATTCACCCTTTTATAGAGATGATTTAAGGCTTTCAAAATAGCGAGAAATACGAACACCGAGGAATATTTCAATATACAAACTTCGTGACTAGATCATCGAATACCGTCTCTTTTCAGTGTGGCTACTTGCATGGTAGAGGATCCTGCTCGTACTCTGAAAACATCACTTTAAGCTTCATACGTAATAAAATTTGTTAAATAAAAGTTTTGTTGTACTATACTCTCTACTAAAAATTCTACACAACTATACACATACTGCTGACGTGTTTACTAAAGCTTGATCTTCTATCTCTTCATCTTATCGGGATTACTTGCCTTTGAGGCATTTGCTATCCTAGCCACCCACCAGGGCAACATCTGTAGAGGTTTTGTTCCGAGATGAATGCACATCTCTTGTTTTCCCTTATCTATTCTCTATATATGCGATCTAGTAAGCAAGCTCATCCCCTTAGCGCAAAATCCTCTTGAATGAGTGATGCAAATGGGCCTAGTGCTGCAATCAAGCTTTAACCAACCAATTTCTCCCGACACTCTTTCATATAGTCAGATCTACTCATCAATTCTAATCTAACTCACAAGTGCAGTTAGCAAACTATAGCTCCCAATATACCCTAATTCAACAGTCACGAACCCGGCCCTACACTAACAAGGTTATAGAAGTTTGTGTTTCCATTCCACACCTTAAAAAAGGGATATTCAGAAATTAACCACTCAACAACAACGACCTTTATCTGCGCACAACACCTCCACCGAATCACAGAATATTAAGTTACTTGCTTCGCTCAATTAAAGGACAAAAATAGAAGTCTTTAGCATCTACCAATCTCTACACCCTTTACTACGCTCAGAGAAGGACCGGAAGCTCTGGTATTTATATACAATGTCACTCGCAGAGCAGCAGAGAGTCCGGGAATATGTTGATCCGCGGTTGGCGTATAAAGCGCCGCCAATAAAGCCAATTAAGCCACTAGTCACTGATATTAAGGAAACGGTAATAACTCCACAAATGACTGGGTCAGACATATAGCACACGGAAATATTACGCCAGCAATATTCAAGGATCTCACGGATGAAGAAAGAGCCCAATATCAGTGGTTGGTAAACGACTTCAGAGAGGAGGAAAAGAAATATAATGCCCGCATTATGGCGATTTTAGTGATAAAAACCCATACATTGGAAACAATCGATCCTATGTATGTGGTCTACACCACAGCACCCACTACTTACGGAATAATGCTTCACCTTCAGGATAGATTCAACAAAACATACTAAGGTAGAGCAGCGGGGCTCTGTAGCTAATGGGATTCACTTTTAAGAATTACCATAGTTGTTAACTACATTGAATGGCTTCAAAACTGGGAAACGATCTATGACGAGTGCCTGGAGATAGAAATGGCAGAGGTCCAGAAAGATTGGCCAGCTGATACACTCCTTAGGTATCTCCAGAGGATCGCTCCTGCATTCTCTAACCAACGGGAATATCAGCGAGTCAAGGGGGGAAAATTCGAGTTCAAGCAGACTCTGAATATGTTTCGCAACTGGAATAGAAATACTAGGCCAATAAGCTCACAAGAGAATAAGCACTCAGCCGACCTGGTCGACACTCGGACCCTGCTACTCAGATTAACCAATTAATTCCAATCTAACTCATAAGTGCAGTTAGCACACTATAGCCCCCAATATAACTTGATTCAACACACTTTCTCAACAATTGGCAACCTTGTAACACAAGTGATTACCTCCTTCATAACTCCGTATTCATTCTCCTCAATATCCCCTCACCAAAACCATACTCCACGACAATACCGGCGGTCAAGCCTTCCTCACATTGTTAGTCATCAGGATTTATCCGCCGGCCTTACATCTAACCCTCTCCATCTCAGCCACCGACCCCCCACCCGAAATGCGTCCTATGGTATTTTTCTCCATCGCGCATAACTCCTAGCCTGCACCGACAACTCTCATAGAATCGATGATGCTTAATCTCTAGACGGAAAATCGACACATGGTATTACGGGTTTGGAACTGCCGGCGATGCCGGATCCTGCGGTTACTTTAAAGGAGATGTACTGAATGTTGAAGAGAGGGGGGATTGCGGTTACAACTTCTGGGTTTCGTTGTTAAAGATGTGAGATATTTTGTGGGGGGGGGGTATGAGGATGAGTGGGGATATTGCGTTGAGGTTGTGACAAAGATGTTGAGGTATAGGGATGTGAGAGGTTTGATGGAGGAATTAAATTGCATTTAATAAGTACAATCTCTATTGAAACGAAATACCTTGGTTTAGATTTAAATGGAGACACCGGGTTTGGACGCGGAGAAGAAAGGTTGTGGATAGCGAGTTTGATATACTAGCAATTGACAAACGTCCACGACTAGAATCGAAAACCTTTATGACCCGGCTTACTACAATACTTTAACCCTCGCTCCCAACTTATAGAAATATGAGATGTCAAACTTAGCAAACAAACCCTAACAAGAAGGGTTGGCTGAGCTTCGGAATTTGCTTGCTCTGCCTCAAGTGCAAGTCCACTCACCTTCTGATTTCTCTAGACCCCATAATATCTAGAGAACTTTCAACGTCAAAGATTTTCTTCTTCGGCAAGGTGCAAATGCATGCGTCAGCAAATACCGCATCACCGCATCACCGCAACCCGGTCTTGATCTTTTCCCGGAAAATACCCAGCAATCCACCTCCCCCATCCTTCAACCATCACCTCAACTAAAATCTCCACTTAACCTCTTTCTCCATCCAATTAACCCCCCAGCAATCGTTCCAATTAATTCTGGAAACCAATAATAATTCCCATAACGTGTTTTGTTGCACATCGCACTCTCTCGTTCTCGCTCTCGTGTTCGTTAGCTTGCATATTGCCAGAGTGCGGTGTGGGGATGCGCACGCGGAACGAAAGAACGAAATGTATGATTGTCCGGATACTGGTAGCGGTAGCGATATATGCGAGTGCGGTTCGTTCCGAGAGCGACCGTAATCACATAACCGGTTTGCGTATTTAAAACGAAGAGTATAGGAATGCGACCATTGGGGGGAATATTTCAAAGTTGAATTTTATCAGTGGTGGATATGGTGAAAAGTGGGGTTTGATGGGGATGATTTGGTGAATTGTCTAAGACTTGGTATAATAGACAGTAGACAGGGAGGTGTTTGGCTGGAAGAATGGGTTAGCCTTAGTTTGTTCTTAAACCTATGTATGTTGCTTTTGAGTGTTCTCTTGAGCTGTCTAGTGGTGTCTATATGCTGATTATATGTTTGCGCATCGCATCTGCCGCCAATCAATACTGACCTCCATTTCTACCTTCAGCTCTGGGTATCAAGTTCTTTAACCTATCTCCGATGCCTATCTCTTCTCTCATCCTCTCGTTCCCTTTCCCTCTCGCGTCGATAAGAGCCCTCTGACCGCCTCTCATCCCGCCGTTCTCTCTCCCGATTATACTCATGGACCCTCGGTCTTCTCTCTCCCCCTCCACTTTTCCCCCCACTACTTGGCTTCAACCTCTTAACATCACTCCTCTGCACCCAAGCCCCCAGCTCTTCCGCATCTTTCAATTCCTTCGCTCCTAATCCAAGTAAATTCTGCCTTCTCTTAACCTCTTTCGCACCCTTCACCTTTTCCCCCTTCCAGCCCATGCCCCTCAGTAAGGCAGCGCCAAATTCCTCGACTGGGACGCGCTCGTAGTCCTCTAATGTGGAGACATCTGGCGCGAGGGCTATGGCGCGCTTGTAGGCGTCTT
This sequence comes from Tricladium varicosporioides, assembly GCA_021365295.1. Taxonomy (NCBI): domain Eukaryota; kingdom Fungi; phylum Ascomycota; class Leotiomycetes; order Helotiales; family Tricladiaceae; genus Tricladium; species Tricladium varicosporioides. The sequence goes on along the minus strand of JAJTIW010000034.1, from coordinate 290,283 downwards.
GTTCGGAGACTGGGGCTGGATGCGGGTTTTCGGATTGCGGGTTTTGGGAGATGATGAGGTCTGGACCTTTCTTTTCCTGTCGCTGGCCCAGTAGAGCTTCGAGCGCCTCCTCATCCGCCGTCTGCTTTTTTTCCTCCTTTACCACCTCAACCTTTTCTGTATCCATCTCCCTCCCTTCTTCCTCAACCTGTTCTTCTGGCCTAACCCGTTTCCTAACAGTCAACCCCCACGAAATCTCCCCATCATTACTATTAACCACATCCACACCCTCTTTCCTCTCGCCATTCGCACTCCGTCTTGCTGCCTCCCGTTCCTTCTGTACTTCCGGCGGTAATAAATTCTTCCCCCTTTTTGCACGCATTTCCCCCCTCCAATCCCTATTCCCCAGGCTCTTAATAACCAACTGTTCCTTCTTCTTCTCCTCGCCAACTTTAATCGCTCCCCCCTCTGCAAATCCCGTCACCGTCTCATGTCGGCCATTGTGCCTACTGTGAAATTCGTGATCTGAGTCGGAGTCATCGTGACCAAATCCTCCCCGCGATCGCTTGCCCAGTGTGCTGGGAGGATGGTTTGGCTTAAGAGACAGAGAGTGTTTTGAGGATGAAGACGATGAGGATTTAGAAGACAGGGAGAAGCCTTTGATGGCAATTTTAGGTGGCGCAGAATCCTCTTTCGAAGGCGACATGTTTGCGCTTGCGATAGGGAGGTTTGCGCGCGCCGTTGAGAGATTGTGGTGTTGTGAGAGGGATGACGGATTTTGGAGGCAACTTTTTGAGATGCTAAAGATAGTAGAGTTTCGAGATTGCGGCCTAAAATATGAGGGGTGAAGCTTGAGTCAATTTGTAATCACGTGAGCAGCTATATCTACTTCGAACTACTACCAACACTAGGGTCGGTATCCTGCCGTGTGGCAAATTCAATGAAAATTCGCAAAGGTTGGATGAATGATGGTTGGAGGGGTAATATTATGTATGTTTATATCCGCTCATTGCAGATGAATCAGAGCAACTCAAATACTATAGCTCGAAGTCTACTCTATGTAGTCCGCCAACTCCCCCTATCCATATAATCAAACACCATAAACACGCCCAGCCGCCCATATGTGAGGTTATCGCTATGCCCAAGAATATTCCTATTTTGTGCTACCAACACTGCCAGAGCTATTTCTGTGCGCATGTCCTTGAGCACTATTTGTTGCTCCACTACCCTGTGATTGAGCTACGGCTAAAGCACTGGCTGCTTGTCGCGCCTGCAATTCTTTTTGCTGGCTTTCCTGCTGTTGCCGTAACATCTGCGCATACATTTGGGGGCTATTTTCCACGCCAGCTGGCATGCGTTGCCCTGTTCCATTCATTCCGCTCATCCCGCTTCCTGCACCTGCTGCGGCGTTCATTGCACTCTGAGCTAGCCCTGCTCGTTGTACATTTGCTTGAAGGGTGTCCCTAATCATCTTTGTGATATGTTCAGGACTCGCATTCGGGTATTGTTTCTTGAAATGCGCTTCCATACGTTGAATGTGATTCATTTGAGGAGGTGCACCATCTTGTGGCTGTGCATGCTGACCCATTCTGGGAGACCCTGCTTGGCCATGTCCCTGGTTTGGTGATGACATCATTCCATTGACTGGAGGTGTAGGCATGCTGGCATTTGCGTTGAAGGCCATCATATTTTGCATTGGAAACCCCGGTGCTGGCATTCCATTCATTCGCGGGGGGGAGTTGTGCATTTGTGGTGATTGACTAGGGATCTTTCCCTGTTGCTGCATTTGTATCATTGCACGTTGCTCCTCAGCAGTCCGGGCAGCTTGATTGATTAGGCCTACACTCACGGCTGGGTTTGGCATGGGGAGTTGCCCTTGCATACCTTGCATGGGTGCAGCTGGAACTCCATTCATTGGCATTTGAGGAACTCGTAGTCCATTGGGCATCTGCTGTCCCATTTGTGGAGGCATTGGCCGTGGCCGATTTTGTCCAGGAACTGCTAGGTTTTGACTGGCAGTGCCTGGTGTACCAGTCAGTGCTAAAGCTCCATTGGCAAGAGGCGGACGCGGCTGGTTTCCTGTGTTAGGAAGGCCTAGCTGCTGGGGATTTTGTTGGGCGTTTCTTTGCTGAAGTAAAACGGCCTGAAACAGTTAGAAATTGAGATAAAAAGAAAAATGCTAAATTTAGTGGGAGCATACCCTTCTTTGCGCCTCCTGCCGCTGTTGGAGTATCAACATACGCTCCTTGAGCTGCTCATCGCGCTCATGTCTCAACTGACTAATCTGCTGGGGCGTTTGAAGCGGAATACGGTGAGCTGGGTTTTGATGGTTATCGTTAGCTTTCCGCAATGCAGCCATGCCGGCAGCTTGTTGTTGTTTTTGTATGCTGGTCTCCCTTTTCTTGGCCAATTTTCGCATCGCATCAACCAGAGTAAGGTGCTTCTGGTTTCGCCTACGCTCAACACGTACACTAGAAGTTGTCCTCCTCCTTGGTGGGGGTTGGATTTGACCATTAGGCCCAGGTTGTGGTGGAACTGCGGCCGCCGCCTGAGCCATAACATTGCGATTGGCCGTCTCGATGCGTGTGGTGTATGCCCTGAAATAGTGTGTCTTCTGCATATCAGCAGGTAATCCCTCCAAGTGAATCCAGCGCTCAAAGCATTCCCAAGGCGTTCGACGTTCTGCACCAGATGAGAACATAGACTTGCTTGTGAGCATGCTTGAAATCAAAGACCAATTGTAGGAGTATTCTCGGACAAGAGTCTTGAGTTCGTTGTCTTCATCCCACATCCATTGGGAAGCAACTCTGTTTTCAAAAAAGCTTTGAAGCGGCATAGGAAACTCAGATGGGGGTCGAAATTGATGCGAGGAATGTATACGATCTCTGATATGTTTGTGTTCGGGGTTGAATAATGCAACATCAGTATGTTCTGGTGGTAGTATAGGTTTCCGTAGTCCGGGTTCCCCAAACACGACTTGGTCATCGTCATCATCATCGTCCTCATACTGATATCGGCTTCTTTTTCGGGGTGGACCTTCGCACTTCAGTTCCATCCTACCCTCAACATATTTGCTCAATGGTAAAGCGGGACGTCTCCAGAATCTATCAGGATCTACTTCCGAGGTAGGCAAGTCTGACTGGGGAACCACAAGTGGTGCCCCATACATCGGCAATTCATCCAGAAGCTTATCGGCAGTCGGCGATCTTCGAAGCCCAAACACAACTTCATCATCGGGGAGTCCAAATATAGCAGCAGGTGCTACAGTTTCTAAAAGGTCAAGATGAGGCTCTTCATCAATTTCTGTAGGCGAATCGGCTCCAGATGCAACAAGCTCCGGAGTTGAATGTGCAACATCTTGACCTGGGGGATCCATTTCCACATCGTTGGAAGGTTTGGGAGGCACAGCATTTACCTGGAGAAGTTTCCGATCTTCTGGGCTGGCTGTCATCCACTCCGCACAAGCAAATGCCATATTTCTGGCTACTGCCATTTTCCATTTCCTCTCCTCCCTGAAATCCGTTCTCATCCATTTTGCCTCCTGAAGAAGAACATCCCAATGCGTGGTGGGTCTGTTCGGTTCAACAGCGCGTTTGGGCTGTCGTAACGACCATTTGTGAGATGACTGTAAGTTATAAATACGCTTCAGAATCTTGACAGTCTGGTTCTCATGAATTGGAACATAGGCATTAGAGGTGGTAATCGTCTTGCGGGCAGTGGCTAACAGATTGTCTAGCTGTGGAATACTCCTCTTGTCGGTCGCGGATGGGATGGAAAAAAGTGGTTTAAAGTAATCCTCGTGTACATTTTGATTAGCATGTGACCCTGCTGGCATCAAAGCCGTATCGCTCGAGCTTGGTTTGTTTGTCCGGCGAGAGAAGGTAACGGTAGAAAGCTTGCTTCTTTCTCTCTTCTTAGCCTCCTCAATCAGGCTACGACGCGATCCGGGAGATTGAGGGGTGGCGCTCCGTGATGGTGTGGCAGAGTTCACAGCCGACCCAGGTTCGGCCGCTCCATTACCTGGACTATGCTCTGACACGTTACCATTGGAGAAACCACGTTCTCCTAATATTTCAGATACAGACTTGTGTCTTATGGCACCAGAAGAAACTCGCGTGATCATACGTTCCGGGAGGGGAGCGGTTGCGGCTGGCGTCGAAGGGGTCTTCCGTGGGGTTTCTGAAGTAGGAGTTATAGAAGATCCTTTCGAGTTAGCGGGAGGTTCAGAGGCAGGTTCAGCGGGCCTTGGTGCAACAGGAGAGGATGTGTTTAGGCCATCTCGACTTTCGAATGAGTCTTTAATTGTAGTAGTATCAATATCCATTTGATCAACTGGTGTCTCAACTTCCTCTTCCGAATCTGCAATTTCCGCTTTCTTCTGTGCTGGCTCTTTCGCAGGCTCATTTGCTGGTTCCAGGCCGGACATTTCTGTATCCTCTGGGACTGTTGAAGTAGCAACTTCATTTGTATTTTCCACGACATCTTCTACAACTTCGCTGGCTTCCTTCGTCAGTGATGGAGGTGAAGCACCCTCCTCCCCTGAAATACTCTCGGTGGGTCCAGCAGGCTGTGTTGCGTCGGTCGTCAATGATGCTGCTTGTTCTTCCATTCGTAACTGATTGTCGGCAGCATTTGGGCTGCTACCAAGAATTTCCGCTCGTGATATCTCCATCTGTGCTTTAAGAATTTTGTCATGCTCTTCCTTCTCTGCGATTTCTTCTGGTGTTCTCTTGAGTTCTGGTGGAGTTTGAGGTTCTTCTTCCTTCTCGGTTCGCTCTACGTCAAATCGAGAACTCTCGTTATCCGGACTAGTGTCTGTCGATGCATCATGCAGAGCAGGTGTTGTAGCGGATTGTGCACCAACAGTAGAACCAGGTGAGGATACAGGGTCTGTATGCCGTGTGCCATCCCGTGGAGGTAGGCTGATTGCGAGCCTTGTCCGTTCCTCTTCCTTCGCCTTTTCCGCCCGAGCCTTATCCACCTCGCGTAGATGGGCTTCTTGGACTTCTTTTGGTGGCAGATGTACAGTGGCAGCCTTATGTTGGGCATCATGAGATCCAAGTCCATCAATGAGAGGCTCCGAGAGTTGTGCAGCATCCTCGGGGGATATTGGCATTGCTTTCCTAGGGTCGACGCCAGGACTGTTCGGCCTACTCTCAAGAACTGTCCTAATCCTGTCAGTCTCCAAGTTTTTCGCTGGAACAGTCGTGTTAGGCATTGAAGGTTTGCGCTGATTCGCATTTTCAAATGTCTCCTCTACTATTTCCTCAAGGACAGCGTTTGATTCTGCTGGTAAATCGGTCTGCGAGCCCTTCGAAGTCGATCGTTCCATAGGAATATCATGCTTTGGTTTGCCATCCGTAATAATCTCAACTACTGGTATAGATCTACTCCCCTCTATTCGTCCATTTGGGGTTGGCGCCCTGCTCTTTCTCGGTTTCGACCCATCACGTTGTGCTTTTCCTTTCCGCGGCGAGTCAGGCGTGCGAGAATCAGGACTTGGTTTACGACTCGCAGGTTTGGGTTTGGTGGTATCGGATCGTAACTGTCGACGCGTTGGGAGGTTAGATTCATCGAACGGTCGATTTCTAGTCAGTGGATTAGCAAAATCACTTGTACAACGCGACCAACGCTCTTCAAAACTCCAAATCGCGACGGGGAGGGTCTCGCGACGTACTTCAATATATCACTGACATCGAGGAAGTGTTCTTCTGCCACACTGGTGAGCGGCGCGTCGGGATTCGAGAGGTTGAGTTGGGGGAGTGGCCGTTCATTGTCGCAAACAGCGAAGAACTCGCGAAGCTTCCTCTTGCGCGACGTAACAATTCCACTACGAGGGTTAGCACGCTCAAAATTATATGCATCGACGCGCCACCTCGTGCGCTTTCAAATGATGCAAAAGATATAATTGATTTACCTGAGTTCGGTGCGTTTTGATCGCAAAAGGCGGGAGCGGTCGGCAGCGCCAACCTCATTCATAATAAAGCGACAGCGACATCCGTTTTTCGAGAAAACGGATGCGTTGCTAAGGTTAATGGGGTCGCTGGAGATGAATCCGGCGCTCAAATTGATGAAAAGTGGTGGTGTTGAGGCGCAGCGATTGATTTTCTGTTCTTGCTCGTAGTCTCGCACTCCATACGATCTCTGTCGTTGCTGCAGGTGGTTCTTTCCACTTTGCGACGCGAGGTTGCGTTGACTAGGCTAGTTCGGGAACGTCATTTGCCCAGCGAGAGACGAGGGAGTGAAGAGAGATGGTATTTTCTACGGACCTCTCGACATTCACATATATCTATTCTAATTTCTATGGCTCTGTGTTATACATGGTATTCACCGTGCGGTACGATGAGAATGGATTTTCATGTTTGTGGTTTCATTGTTTGGCCGGCTCTCCAACATGACACAAGAAATTAAATCAAGTGCCACTAGTGATTATCTGTAATAGTTCGGTAACCCCTTTTCACGATGACATCGCCTTCAACAGGCAATTTCTATATATTTAGGGTTATCGAGAGTATGAAATAATGTCAATTCTTTCTGGTAGTACATTAGAAGAAATCTATTAATACTATTTACCTTGGCTGAAAATGATCATTCCTTCAATAGTCTGGCTGCAAGCAGGACTTTCTTTCACATGAGAGTGCCGAGTCCTGCAGTGATAAGGAATCAGGACTTAGTTCTCGGATTCTATTCTATTGCTAAGGCAAGTCCATGAATTCTGTCCATCGGTTTTTACTTTCGCAGGTGCATTCATAAAGCAACGTGGCCTGATGTCTCTCGCATCAAGGATGCGTTGCATTACATTTAACTTTATTTGTTTTTCTGAACTGCCGTGAGGTGATTGTTGGGTAGTCCTGCGGCAAGCGTAAAGCAGATGCGAGGACCTCAGCTCATGATATGCCCAAACTCAAAACAATTAATATTTCTAGATGAACCTAATTCCTATAATTCAGACGCCGCTTAAGCACTGTCTTTTTTCCCTCCGCATTTTATTAATTCTGAAAAGTGTTTGGTTTCAACTTTGTTAAAAATCTCCCAGCTGGAAGTTCCTAGGCTCATCGGGTCTACCTGCATGTTGCTACATATTTTGAGACATTCTTCATGCCGAAACCCTTCCAAATTCTCCTCCTTGCATTCTTCCATACAGGTTCTCCCACCATTTATTTTCCCCCGAGACACTGTCAAAAACAGCGGAAACACAGAATCTCAATTGTGCTACAATGTACATTGCACGTGATTTATAAATCATGTGATGTTATATCCCTCGATTCTTTAACGCCTCCCGAGGTTCTGTATTAATCGTCACATTTTGGGAGCAACCAAGATCGTGAATTTCGTAACTTAATCTGTGATGTTTCTTTGAATCTTCTTCTATCGTTCTTCCAAGACCTTAGGAGCCGAGGTGTGCTGCCTACCTTAGTTCACGTAAGCTGTCTTGAACTTCAATCCGACTTTCCGCCAGGTTCAACAACACTACAACTTTTCCTTGGAGTCACGTCTTACATCTAATTAAATTCTCAAGGTCATTCCGGGTATGAAAAAAGAATAAGGATAGAGAAATGGGCCTAAGCACAAAACAATCGCTCAAGTGAGCCACACTTGATCTGATCTTCTCACAATTGTTGCATCCAAAGTAGACTAACACAATGGCTTCAACGCAAACCAAACCCCAACCTTCTTCAACATTGAGCCACACACCAATCCAGCTCACCCGCATAGAAAAGCTCCAATTCCTGGTATTCCTCACCTACATCCTCACCAAATCCCTCCTCCAAATTCTCATCCGCCACCTCTTCACACATCCCTTTACTCGCCGCACCTTCCGCCAGACTACCCTTATAACCCTCGCTCAAAATATCCAGTCGCCTCTTCTGACACAGCGCCAACTTCTATCCCCTCAAGACCCCACGGGAACCACCGTAGAAAAATACTGCTCAAAGCACAATCTCGTTCATGATGCCATCAACGTCCCGCAACCAGCAACTTTCTCCTTCCCACCGCCAACACTCCACCTCATCGCCCCTAGTACTTCTCACCAAAACCTCAATGGGGATATAATCCTCTACTTCCACGGCGGCGGGTACATCTTTCCACTCTCGCCCTCGCATCTCACCTTCTCCCTCCGTCTCCAAAAAGCTGCACAATGTAGACTCGCAATACTAGAGTACACACTTGGTCCAGATTTGGTATATCCTGGGCAATTAGCTCAAGCTGCCACTGCTATCAACTACCTTCTTAACACGAAGGGATACTCGCCACAACAGGTCATTATCGCAGGAGATTCGGCGGGCGGGAATTTATGTTTGGGGATTCTTGCTCACTTGCATACTCCTCATCCGGACATCCCTCGGATCGTCTACAACCCTCAAGGGGGAGAAAAGGAAGTACAGTTGAAAGGAGCTCTTCTCATCTCACCGCGTTGTTCAAACACTGCTTCCGCACCAAGTTACATATTCAACAACGGGAAAGATGTTATCCTGCCAGCGACTATGGACCTCTTCGCTGAAGCGTATAACAGTAATATTCATGAGGTATGCGCTACTCCTTTAAACGGGGATCGGGGGTTTTGGGGAGAGGTTGTAGGGAAATGTGTGAGGAGGGTGTTATTCGTTACAGGGGGAGATGAGGTGTACTTAGATGATATTAGGAAAATGGCGGGATTGATGGGGTGGGATGGGACGAGGGGAAATGGCGACGGGGATGAGAAGGTGCTATGTGAGATTGCGGAAGGGGAGGTGCACGCACAGGCTGTGATTGATGCACATTGGGGAGTTGAGGGCAGGATGTTGGAGATGATTATAGCATTAGTTAGAAGGCTGTGATATGAGGATCTATTCAAAGAAGCAATTAAATGTTCTGAGATCGCTACCGTACAAGGAATCTTCTCCCGGTTTCTCCGAGAACTGTTATATATAATTCTCCTCTCCTTACACCCGCCCAAGCGCCAAATGGAATTTTTCAACGATGTGGTTCTATTGCTGCTCCATGTAGTCCCTCCCTGACAAGTTTCTACCTCTACGTGATATTTTCTCGCAATAAGTTAAATTATATTTCTTTGTACGTACCATTATTCTCAACCCTGCACCATATATCCAGAATTTCTGTACTGCCGTCGGGCTTGCACTGGCAGCTGCCAATTCCTACCTTATCGCCCACCACAACTTTTTTTCTATATCATGTCTCACGCAAAGATTTTTGTCAGATGCCGCTGTCCAACAAATCACAACGAATTTTTAAGAATGTAGGATAGCCTTCTGACCCTAGTAGCAAACCAATACCCCAGTGACCATTTCTAATACATTTTCACAGCCCGTTACTGACTTCTTAAATGTGATGATGTGTGAAACCTATATCGTTTCCGCGAGCAAATATAATTTTTGAGCAATACCGAATCTCAAGGTAATATCCAAATCTAAATTGGCAAAATATCCACTGTGGTTCTTTGTTCTTGCTTTATTGTTGCACTCCGTTTTTTGTTCTTTTTATAAAATCCACCAATTTTAAGTCGTGAATGCTATTACCAGCTTAGATACCAGATTTCTGACACTCAAAATTCTTTAGAGATAAGTATCCTATCCTGTCCATCACTGAAAGATCGAAAATCCCCTTAGGATGGATAAATGTCTACGGTATGTATTCAAGGTACGTGAGCAAGTGCGAGGCTGTTCTATGTAATTGCAAGTGGAAATCACAATACGAAATAAAGTTCTTGCTAACAATTCCCCGGTACTGTGGAGCCATTAGTGCGGTCAAATCATTATATGTACTGCAGAAATTCAAGTTGCATAATTTCTATATTTTTGATAATGCATGTAGCTGAATTTAATAACTGCCTGACGATAAATCGTAGCCTCACATTTTTGGTTCGGTTTCTCTTATGTATAGTCACGCCCACAGCTCCTGAAAAGCCCTGTTCGGAGATTTCTGTCCTGAAGTAGCGGTGTAGTTAATTGCCTCGTTAAAAAAAGATATTTATATTGTTCAACTAATCTGAGATGCCGAAGACATCTTTCTACATATATGGTGTAAAGGTGAGTGTGAATCATAACTATATAGCGCAAACCGACCACCAAATTGGCTGTATGATGCTAAATTGCTGCTTAAAATATCAATTGAAAGGGAATCGTCATTGCCAACATCCTTGGAGACTCTAAATTGGGAATCCAGATTTCTGATGTAAGCAGTGAAAATAGGCGAACATATCTCTGTGGGTTATAAGTGTATATTTTGCAGCAGGTAGTGCCAGCCATTGCAGGAGAACCATACGCTTCGTCTGCTGCATTTTTTGATATGGTGGAAATGAATAAAACGTACTTAGTATCGCAGAATCTCTAACTATGAGTCTTGTAGCTTAATTATATAGGAAATTGCCAGGCTGTGCTTGCAGTGATTAATAGGCATGCCAATAAAGTTTAGTACATTTTCTATGGGCCGCCGAAACCATTCATCATATTCCTAACACGCCTTTGTTTACTTCGGTTGTAGGAAGAGTGAACTATTATACCGGTTGTCAAAGTAGAGTATGTGGTGATGTGGATAATTGTAATATCAATTTATATTGTTCAATATCTACGCCATTTAGAATCTTAAGTACTTTTGCTCTTCCAGTCGTCCCTTCAATTGATGTATATATGGAGCCTTTTCCAGTTTAAGGATCAATGCAGGCAACAGTGACGCCAACCTAGGAAGACAGTCAACCTTAAGTATGGTATGAAGTATGATGGAATAAAACTCACAACATCCAGAATGCAGCACTTGGCGGTTTTACCAGTAGCAGCGCATGTTTGTTGGAACCCCCCAACAGAGGTAGAGCGAGTTGATGCTGTGGCAATAATTAGATCTTGACCTTTAAAGAAAAGAACAAAATGGGAATTAGAGATTTGAACATACGAGGGGAGCAGCTAATGCCGACAACGTTGAGAAGATCACCCCCACAGCAACGAGGGGTATTGTAGGGTGATGTGCAAACGGCAGTTTGCCTCTCTTGAAGGGGGGAGGCAGCGGCAAGGCTGGCAAAAGCGGTGATGAGGACGGTGATGAATTTCATTTTGAAGTTTGGTTTGTGTATTGAGAAAATAACACGATTTGAAGCTTAAAGTGATGGTTGTTGGATTTGATGATTGTGTTATTGGAATGAAGGTTGGTGTTCGAAACAATTTGAGTGCGGACAGATGGCTTTATATAATGATTCTGCTCACGCTGTACACCTACGATTGCAAGAGAGAGGCATAAACACATGGAAAAGAATCATACTAGAAAATTTTCTATCTACAAATCCCTCAAGATTGTCGCAAAAACCGGAGATAGGAAGTGATAGGCATAGAGGACGTATCATACAGATGGAGATTGAGCAAATAAGTCAAAGTGATTGAGACTAAAGCGTAATCTAAAAGCATGATCCGAAAATTGAAAGGGAAATTGAGCTTTCAGAGTTAACTGATGATTGTGAAACGTGGAGATCCTATGAGTCCGGAATATCCGGGAGTACCTCCAGACTGTCACCTGACGAAGATCATCAGAACCAAGCCAATGGCATCCAACATTTGTTAAAAGATGAATCACAAGACAAAGAACATAGGTAGGTGATGAAACATCAGATGCAGGCAAAGGGTAAATAGAAACTGTTGATAAACTCCACTCTAGCAAATTTGATCACCGCAAGTTACGAGCGAGTCATTGATAAAAAGCAAACCAGAACTAGAAGGACCGTGGATGACACACCCCGATCTGGGGTAGTAAGGGTAGTGAAAAAAGAAAGGCCTGATCATCGACACCCGAAGCCACTCCCGAGAAGAAAAGCCACAACACAAACAAAGATCAAACGAACGAAAATCCCTCCTGAGACTATTTCTTGGCGAGGAAACCTCCCAGTTGAGCTTAAATAGACTACGGCAATTCGGATAGCTTTATTTGAAATATGTGTTCCTCTCATGGTCCATTCAAGTTCTTCAGCCCCGAGAGGATCATACGAATCTGATCTAACGTACATTAAACACCTTGGCGTAGACATGTGGATGTCGATAAGAGGATTATTCCAATATTGTCAGCTTCTAGGCCCTGGAGGTATTCGTGTAGGGCATGGAGCTTTGGCCATTAACATATAAGACGTTAGGCAAAATGAATTTTAAGCTTGCGGGATGATCATTGCCGGCAGATACTGATCAACACCGAGAGATGAAACATCGCCGTCCCCATTTTTCGGTTGATAAAATGGCTGGAACTTCTTAAGACTGATCTTGAAGTCGAGAGGTGACGTAGTGATATAACTATATAAATAAGACCGACATATTTCAAAACTTTCATTCTTTGCATCGTTTGCAGACAGCAACTCCATTGAAATGTGGGATCATTAAGTGTAGGCACCACGTTCTCCTTTTTCAAAGGAGCAACTCGCTTACATGTTCCGATTTCTTTCAACGCCAAGATATAGCTCCCCTCTCCGCCACTTTCCTTTCATACCCTACCTCGTTTCAATAGGTTATGTAATTCTATTCGTCACACTCAGACCGTGCTTTCTCGGCGAAGAGGGCAAAACCCGCTCTCACTCTTCCGCAGGTATTCACGTTTATTCAGAACCTGATCGAAGTCAGTGGGGTTGATGAACAGTCCATCCGAGGCTCGCATATACATAGGTGTGCGCTCTTTTTTAGAGAATCCACTTCATCATTAGGATCAGAGATACTTTCTCTATTAATGTTGGCTCGACTGAGTTCGTGTGAGGTATGGGCCGACTCGTGAGTATTTCCATCACAAATCTTTTTCATTTTGGTGCTTAAAAGAGTACCTATACTGTCTCGCAGCCATCCCCATTTTCAGAGACACCTAGGAGATGAAACAATGAGAGTATTAATCATATGCTAGTCTTGGCTACAAGATCTAATCTAACAAAACAAAGCCAAAGCCGACCATGGAATTCGAAACGTCTACAACACTTAAATTTTCGAACTTGTACAAAATGACTTGAAGCACAATCTCATTCCAAAGCTGATGAAAATTATCTCACAATGAATCAATAAGCTTCACGTGCTATATTACAACAACATGTCTAATTCAACATCCCATCTCTAGGTAAGACAAGTGAAGAGAAGCACTTGGTTAAACTCTACCACTGTGGGCGCATCTTCGCTCTGCGGAAATCACCAATTCGTGAATATCCTCAAAGAGGAGAGTTCTACCAAAGACTTGAAAATTGAGGAGAAGCAAACAAGTCATGTGATGCAACTACCGAGGTTCTAAACAGTGGAAGGAACTCGGCATCAGGGTCCATCTAGATAAGCTCTCTCAAATGTATTCTATCAGGGACTCTTCAAACGCGATGACCACCGGTTCCTGGAGTTGCGCTTTTGTGCCCCTCGCAAGAAAATTTCAGTTATCGAGCAGCCAGAATCTTCTCCTGAAGCTAGTAACGATTTAAGAGATGAAGCGGACATCATCACTTCCAATGAACGCTATTATGATGAGTACGCACATAAAGATATTCTGATTTCCTCCACCTCTCCAGGCACGATTTGATTCAAGTCAGGGCTCGCAAGATGTGTGCGAAAGAGCCATAAATAGCGCTAAATCAAAGCTCACTCGCCCCCCACACGATTTCTACTTCTTCGGAGGATACACTGCGAATTATGCTCCGTCTCAGAAACGACAGAACCCTCACGCATGCAACTTTAAGCCATTATTGGGGCATCCTAAATTTCTAAACCTCACGGCAAATAATCCTCACTTACTCGAAAATTGAATGTCAGTGATCAATATAAGATGATTTGTGATGCGGTGTTTACAAATGTCGAGCCTGGATCATAGTGTTTGTGGGTTTGACTCATGATATATCATTCAAGGTGATACTGGGGATTGGAGTAAGGTGTTGAAATTGATGGGCAGTGTTTACGGGTCATCAGTTATTCACATCGCAGCGGCTAGTGCAAATGATGGCATAATGAGACCCTTCTTTGATGAGAGTTTATCTCATGTTTAGAGTCATTGAGTTCTGACTAAAGTTGGAAATGGAGAGAGGTTTTATGATTGGAAATTCTTCAGCTGTACTTACTCTGTGTATAACTTTGCCTTCTCCGAAAGACATGCTGGTTGCAGTTTCCAGTCTGGGTCGTATGAGTATTTATCGGTATTAATTTGCTTGAGTCTGGATCCCTTTGGTGAAGTTCTTGCTAGGTGAATTGAAATGACTGTTCGGAGAAGGTGTTGCTGAAGGATTCAGAGCAAAGTGCACGTGTTAAAGAAGTCTGTACTGTCATGTGACTAGAAGCTTTGTTGCTTGTGTTGAAATCTCAGGTAGATGGGGTCAAAAGAGTGTATTCCATAAAGGAGAAGACCAGTTACTATTTTACAGGTGGGCTCCCAGAGCCTATAATATAGGTGTGGCACTAGGCCAAAGCGTACCCTTGAAACAGGTCCCAGACCTAGTTGCAACAGCTTGAATTACTCCTTCTGGCAGATGTAAGGTAGGGTTATAGAGAAACTTACGAGGACTATATATAAAGCTTAAAACTATTAAAAGGATAGGCTTCCTGACCGCCTCTTTTTTTAGAATTAAGGAAATGTTATATGATATAAAAGCATGTAACTATACAATATACAAGACTCCTGTTGATGTGCATTAGAGTTCTTTCATGCACAGAACAGACATGGGTACTGAGAGAGTTCCCACGGCATTGGGTCCGGTATCTACCGCAGGGCTTGCGGCAACTTCCCCCAGATATTCATATGGCGCCAAACCGATTCGTGGGCGAAGGATGGCGTGGCTGAATAATTTCACAGTGCTCGCCAGTGGCTTAACCGGCTCGTCAAATCGCAATTCCGGCCAGGGATAGTGGTCGTAGGACGTCTCTTGCTCCAAGGACTCGCAGCCACTGCTTGAAATAAGATCCGACATAGGATGAATAACCTGCACGCAGCAAGGAGTTGGGGGGCAAGAGTCACGACTAGTCTGGGAAATCCCGAGAACTTAAATCTCGATATATTTATTGCCCCTGTTACTCAACCTGTCAAGACTCTATAAATGATGCCCCACCTTGGAGAAGTGGAGAGATCTTGTTCACGGCAAGCTTCATGAATTGTTTACTGCACCCGTCAATATGGCTGAAACTACTGCACCACGACTCATCACTGCCTTGATTGTAATGGTAACAACTTCCTTAGCCTTCATAGTACTTCGACTCGTCTGTAAAGGGAGGTATGGCAGGAAGTATGGATGGGATGACTATATCCTCGCGTTTTCATGGGTTTGTTTATCTATTACCTTCTACTATGATTCTATTAATAACCACACCTGGCAGGTCTGTCTTCTGATTTACTCTTCTTTAACGATCACTTCCTGCAAATACGGCATTGGCGGGCATATTTACGATGTATCCCCTGGCAAACTTAAAATCGGTGTGAAGCTGCTATACATTGGGGAGTTTTTTGCGATCATTGCTGTTGCCATCAGCAAGACCTCTTTCGCCGTCACTTTGCTCCGCCTGGCTACAAAACATTGGCACATGTATATGATCTGGTTTATTATCATTTCCTTGAACTTAGTGATGTGGTTTTGCGGGCTCTTTCAGTTTATTCAGTGTTCACCTGTCGAGAAGCTTTGGGATCTTACCGCCCCTGGTACCTGTTGGGACCCACACATCCAGATCAATTATGCAATTTTTGCGGGCTGTACGTTCCTCATGGGCTCTGTGCAGATGCATGCTAATGTTACTTTCTAGCATATTCAGCTGTCATGGACTTCCTACTCGCTTTGTTTCCTTGGCTTCTTATCTGGAAGCTCCAAATGAAGACTGCGGAAAAGGTTGGAGTTGGCATTGCCATGAGTCTAGGCGTGTTGTAAGTTGTGATAAAATATTCTTGAGACACTCTTCAGTTACTAACGACGCTGTTCTAGGGCCGGTATAACAGCTATAGTCAAAACGTCGTACATTATAGATATTGGACGTTGGACAGATTTCACTTGTAAGTCGCACCTCCTAACTATCAATAAGTCAACACGAGCAATTTCTGACCCCTCCAGACTCTTCAACAAACCTCCTTATCTGGGCTGCTTCAGAAACGGCTGTTACCATCATCGCTGCCTCGATCCCATTCCTGCGCCTTGTCGTCAAAGAGGTTTCCCACAAATCAAAGAATCCCACTTCCAGTGGCTTTCGTCTAGAAAGCATGGGCACCAATAAAAGTCGACATAGAGGCGCCGCAACTCGAACGAATCGTTGCGTAGTGGTTGCTATGGCTGCGGGACGATGTGACGGTGGGAGCGAAAAGAGCATTTTGGGGGACACGGGGGACAAGAACAAGACAATTCTACAAACTAACGAGATTGCAATCTCTTATCAAGACATAGATGC
Organism: Tricladium varicosporioides; assembly: GCA_021365295.1. Lineage (NCBI taxonomy): Eukaryota > Fungi > Ascomycota > Leotiomycetes > Helotiales > Tricladiaceae > Tricladium > Tricladium varicosporioides. Next base: position 273,964 of record JAJTIW010000034.1, on the reverse strand, counting down.
AGAAAGTATGCCAAATCATTAGATTGGCGTTATGAATTCAATATCATGCGGGCACCGTATATTTGTACTTGCACTCGAGCTTGTTATTACCTGGTGTTGCCAGTGCTGAGCTTCAACTCCAGGGGAACTCTCCTCATGTAAGTTCTTGGTTAGTGAAATATAATAGCGCCTTCATGGAAACGGCTCACTCCCAGCAAGTCTCACAATACCCTGCATCGTGTAAGACGCGCTAATCAACGCCGTACGCCATAAATACAGCATGGATTTTTGGGGGCTTGCCCCTTTATTCGACTCTGAACTCGCTACATAGCCATTGCCGAGAAGCCACCTCGACTGAAAAACTCCGATCGGGACCTTTTCTTTCTTCACACAGTGCTATCAGTTCCTCTGTCACCCGCACCCCGGTTATAGAACATCCGCCCGGTCCGCGGCTCGATACACAACCCGTCTGTCTCAACCTAAAGCCCCTGGCTTAACCCATAAACCTGATTCCTAGCTACATCTCACAGCCACGTAGCTTTCTTTCTCACTCTGATCCATTGGGTTCTAGCGACTATCGCTATTATCTTTGATATGAGAGCTGTGATAATTATCCACTTCGGTTTTCTACACAGAAATTGGGGGGAAGTATCTCTAGTTGCAGACACGTTGAGATGCAGGAAGGCCTAGCTGGAGAGGAAGATATTGAAGAGATGGGGATAGATGATGTGAAGCGTGCCGTACTGTGTAGGCTGGCTTACCCAGCTACGGACTATGCTATTTATTAAAGAAGATTAAGAGGCCAACATGTAAAAAAGGTTTAGTATGTCATTGAGAAGGGTATGTAAATGACATAGTTATATATCCATTCACTGAGGCCTAAATTTTAATGTGGCGGAGCTCACCGCGTGGTGTTAATGAGTGAGACAATTTAGTTGAATGGCTTAGAGTCGACAGTATATGTGGCTGGGCTGGGTTCTCTGGTGTTGTTATTATGCTCTCTCCCATTCGCCAAGTTTTTCTTTACCCATGAAAACCACCTCGACACAGCTTTGCTTAAGTATTGCAATCAGGTGCCCAGAAGCTAGTATATATTCCAGGATTGTTATTCGTAGAACGTGTATCACATCACTTTTATAAGGCCAGATGTGGTGCGAGCTCTCACTGTCTCTTTCAAGTTACACAATGAGACATGAAATTCTGTACAGGATTTCTAATGCGTGACCTATGGCGGTATAAATACTTCTCTCTAGCAAGAATTTTCTTCTCATAATGACTGAGTATCTATTATGGCGAGGGCCGGTACTTGAAATAGCGCTATTTTGTATATTTCAAAGGTGCCCAAGAATTAGCCTGCTCTTTGTGAAATCGCAACAGCCAAGAAGATTCGAAGCGAGTTAGTGATGAGAATGTGGGATGGCAGTACTGATGTGAGCGAAACTATGAAACGGTGCTGTCAACAAGTTGCTCTCAAAACATGTATGCGTTAATACTGGTTTCCATTTGATGACAGGTAGATGTGTGCTAGTAAACCATGTAAATTTTTATTTTCAGGCTTGTAAATATCTCGAACAAACTCTCAAGATTTGAATATTATTCATTCCATCTCTCTCACAAGCATCAAATTATCTTCCCCGCTTCGCAATTCATATAATAAGCCCAAGGTGACTTTCTAAAGACGGAGGCGTACGATGAGGTGTTGTGTCTCTACATACTTGTCCGGTTGCATGCGTGCGTGTGGTATGAGATAGCTCGTAGAGCTCACTTATTGGACTCTTTTGCGGGATATAAATCGTGCGGAAGTGAAAATATTGACTTAAGCAGGGATAAATAACAATAGAGATTGGCAGTTGGATAATGGCATCTTTTATTATCCTTGTATGAACAGAGAGACTTGGATAGCAGAGAATGGGAGATAAAAGGAGAGTGAGGGCCAAGTTGCGTATTACTTTGACCTTGGCTGCTTGAGTTATTTTCGAAGCGGAATGTAGATTTGCTGGTTAGAACGAGAGAATAATGACAAGGATGCGGAGCTTCTTGTATGCAGCGAGTGAAGGTAACAAACAAATGCGCGAAGGACATTGACGATCCGTGTTCATTTCATGATTATGGCCATCTAGATTGCAATTGATCCTCTCCAACTTCTTAAAGTTAATGTTTTCACCCACAGCTATATTATCCACCACCCCTACACTTTTCGAAGGCAAAACGTATGATTGATGACAGGAGGTAACTCATGGGCTTCTCGTGCACGTTCATAACTAAATATTGGCCGTAAACTTACAGTATCGCATGATACGAATCACGGGCAACAATTTATGGCAGTGGACTTAAACAGCTTGTATATAAGGAAAGAATTGAGAGATGTATGGATGAAGGGGGCAATTTGATAACACCAATCACCTGCCAATACCAGATTTTCACACGATGTCTGTGGATTCTATAAAATTTAGGACAATCGGTCGACTGCGGGACAAACGGTTATAGAGAGGAACAATAGAGACTAGGTAATGTGGCCCATGGAGTCTAGTAGAACATAGATTGTTGACCACCGACATAGAACTAAAGGGTATGAGATGGGAAGTCTTCTCAGCCGAGACATGGCGAGAAGAAAAGGGGTACTCTCCGCCCTGCAAGAATAGAGTGAGCCCTCAAGAGGGTTACATGTTTGACTAGAAGAGCATAGGAATATGAGCGAGGACTATAGATGATAAAAGCCTTTTTTGAGTAAGGATGTTAAGGTAGAGGGGGAGGGGGATGTTAATCCAGCAGAGGTGAAGTGAGGTGATACCGCATTTTAATGCTAGTTTTGGTTCTAATTAATGTAGGAACCAGACCAGCCCAGCCGAATTATGGCATATCCAACAGCCATCCAACCATGTATAACCAAACCTACCACTCGAAGCCTTGACCAATTCCCAGGTCCCAACAAATACATGCAGCCCAGAATTAAGAAGTATGCTAGAACCAACGAGGTGTTATTACCGCACCCGAGCACCGCCATTACCGTAGCCATTAATACTTGTGCTTGGGGTTGCACTTCGTTCTCTTCTACCACTCAACGCCAATCTCCGTCCAATATTGCCGAAGCATACGCAGCTGCAGAATAATACGCTGAGAATCCATATGCCTCCTTCGAAACTCTCCCTACTCACGTACTCGCCCATCTCAATACCCATTAAGTTTAGGTCACCAAGGAAATTTGTGTGTTTTATTGTGTTGTTTGCTCTATAACCCGAAGAGCCTGGGCTAGGCATCATTGATGGATTCGAGGCGAGGAGAACGGCAGTGCCTGTTGCGCCAACGGCACTAGAGAGTATGAAGCCGGGAGTCGAGCGATCGATGATGTACCAGAGGACTGGATTGACGAGGAAGAGGGTGAGTGATGCTTGGAGGTTCGAGGACCATGGTAATTTCCGCTGTGAATTTATTAGCATTGTGAACTAAGCAAGCCAAGCAGAAAGAGAAATTCTTACAATGGCAAAAGCAATACCCATAAACGCTCCAATGCTTCTAACAACTTGGTTCCATCCTGTCCCAACGGATTCGACCGGCTCATCCTCCACGGTCCGCCCTGGACTTGTGTTTCGATGCCTCGATGATGCAACTGACTCTGTGCTTGCTGAACTTTGAGATGAGAACATTGTGTCAATCCATGGTAACAAACTTCCTAGCAGAACTCCTGATATGCCCCAAAACACCAAGTACCTCCAGTCGTGGGTAGGCTTCATGATGCCCTCAACCTGGAATGGCGCCAATTGCCTATCATCATGTAAATGCCGTACCAGTACTCCGTATCCCATGCCCATTCCAAATAGTAGTATGCTTCGTAGACCCAAAGAGAATATTGTGCTCAAGGTAGAAGGAGCCGGTGGGGGAGCTAGAGACCTCTGGTTGATCTGCGGAGGAAGAGAAAACGAGCCATTAACTGGTGTTTCCGCTCCCGTTCCCCAAGGTGTTGAAGTTTCATAGTCGCGGTCGGATTGATATCCTGTTGGGGAGTATATGCCAAGGAGCGTGGAGGAGGTCAGGTTGAGAACTGAGTGTGATCGAGAGGGAGTTTCGTCTGCTGCTGCTGGGGCAAGAAGAGGACTGGGTGGTTGTAGAGGTGCAGCGTTATGACCGAATGGCCGTCGAGGCTTTGGTCGATAGATCTTGGGGCTACCGGAGGACATATTATGGTATTGAGGTATTGAGGTATTGGTCTTTCGTGTCCACGTTTTTGATGTTGACTTCCCCAGCTCTCGTCAAGAGCTCGGAGGACTCGGATGGAGGGTGTATGCAGATTTGACAGAGCTCAACGAGTTGCCCCCGGTTGTAGATATCCTTCTCTTGCTGATTGGGCCTTTCTGTGGCGTCGTAGGTTATTCGTGTCTGGTGTTCCCAAGGATATTCGAGCTAGAATGACAGAAATGCAGTGTTTCTCGGTCAACTCAAAGTCTCAGATATGTTGCCGTAATGCTATTAAGAATCCATAAACGAAGGGATATGAAGATACTTTCTCGCTGACTGTTGGGACATGGGAATATGGAGTGAGAGTGGGGATGTGGTTGCAAGGGAAAAGACAGCCTCCCCCTCGCGGCTGCCCTATCCCATTGGCGACATTTGCTGGTCATCTGGGGCTTCACATGTTTTGCCAAGAATCCATGGGTCGGAGCACATGTAGAGTGACCTCCGGTTGAGGCGAATCCTCGTTTCGTTCTAGTGCAGATCTCGTATAACTTCTTTTCGACCTCACCGAACCCGAAGAACGCGAATCCGATACATTCATTAAATACAACGTGAACCCTAAGGGCTGGAGATTATAAGACTAGTGTTGATTGTATATTCTGGTTGATCACGATAATCTTGTATCTTGATAGGGTCTCCTAATTGGCTTGATTATGATAATCAAACTCTATATGTCTAGACGCTGCTAGTGATATAGTTTCTACCCGAGGTACATTTTCTGATGTATTCGCACTTGTTATTTACATTGCTAGGTGAGTCTTTTTCAATGACAATTATGCCAAGGAAATTAATTAGTGGAGCAAGGTTGACATTGTATTTCACCAACTGGAAATATGAGGTTGCTTGATACCTCTACTCTTCGGCTCAAGGAATTCTCCGGGAACGAGATTCCTGGTTATGCAATTCTATCCCATCGCTGGGAGCGCGAAGAGGTCACATTCCAGGATTTACAAGATGGCTCTGCTCTAGGGATGGCTAAATATTCCAAAATTAGCGGATGCTGTAGACAGGCAGCGATAGATGGGTGGAAGTGGGCATGGATTGATTCATGCTGCATAGATAAGACCAGTAGCTCTGAGCTGTCGGAAACGATCAACTCGATGTTCAAGTGGTATTCGAATGCAAAGGTATGCTACGTCTACCTGAACGATGTTGGGAGATCCTCGGGCAAGGATGCCGCTAGTGATCCAGCCAAAGGATTCAGCCGTAGCAAGTGGTTCACAAGAGGCTGGACATTGCAGGAACTTCTAGCCCCAAGAGTGGTTATATTCTTCAATAAAAACTGGGTCGATATTGGAACAAAGGAGAGTTTGAAATCTGAGCTATCATCTATCACTGGAATCCGAATTCAAGACTTCATCAAATTCAGAGATGTGTGTGTGGCAAGAAAAATGTCATGGGCATCCAAGAGAGAGACAACCAGAATTGAGGATCAGGCTTATTGCTTAATGGGTCTTTTTGGAATCAATATGCCGACCTTGTATGGTGAAGGTAACAATGCGTTTCTCAGGCTGCAATTGGAAATACTAAGCAGTACGGACGACGAGTCCATATTTGCTTGGGAAAGATCTGGTCATGACGAAGAGGAAAGTGTGAAAAAGCTAAAGATAGGTGAAGAGAAGATTTACACCACCAAGGGTGAGGTGGGCCGAGGTAGTAGAGGAGGGTTACTTGCCAACTCCCCTGCTGATTTTCACAATTGTGGAGATGCCAGATTAGCACCGATTCCCGGAGTTCCCTACATGGAGAGATCACCATACTCCATGACGAATAAAGGCATACGTATGGAACACCTTCTCATTCCCTTTCCACTAGACTCAAAAGAGAATGTTACGGATCCCGGGAGGAATGAATTTCCCACCTCGCCACTCCTGATTCCTGGTGAGCACACCGGGGTTCCTGAACACCAATTTCTCTCCTTACTCCATTGTAAGTTTGAGGGGAATCTTGGAAATATCGCAATACCTATATTCCAAGGCTGGGGCTCACAACCAGCGGAAAGAATTACGGATAAATTACACCATATTTTAGGTAAGAAAGAGTTCACGAAGAGAACTCTATATATCAAGCAACACCGAGAGAACAGCCAAGAAAGTGCGCAGAGCATCTCTGATAGTGCCACTTTGTTTTTGAGTGGTAGTGATCCGGGAGATTATGAATTTATTGTCACAGACTTTTGGGCAAGCTGGCCTTCGGGAATACTAAGTATGTACCTCTATGTCCTTTTACTGCTGAGTTGGCTTGGGGATTCCGAATTCAAGAGCCAATAACTTTCTTGAAGTTGCTTTGCTTAGATTAAGACGTCGCATGTCCCTTCTGAGACTTTAAGCAGATCTTTTCTTTAGTAAGATTTAGGCCGCGACACTAATAGCAAGAAATTCGTAGTGCGGAGACCCGGAGGTGGCTTCAGACTGTCGGACATCCCTTCGCCAACAAAAGAACTAAAGGCGATCATCGGGGTTGCTTGTCCAAATCTCAAACTCGAGTTCGTAATATTTCTAGATTGGTCCAATGGCCCTCGAGCACAAGTCAGGTTAAAAGATCCGCGAGTATACATTGATCGTATGGCCTCACAATTCAACGTCAAATCTAGCTCGGAAAGAATATCCAAGAGTCTAACTGACGGGATTGTCGTAACGATTGTTTCGGTTACTATTAGCCCGGCATTTATTGATAATGAAGATGTCTACAGAATGGATGTCAAGATAGATCCCCCGAACTCTCATTTGAAGGACAGAAGAGTTTCAGATGCGAAGATAGACCTCCCGAGCTCTCATCCGAAGGACAGAAGAATTCCAGTTGCGAAGATAGATCTCTCGAGCTCTCATTCGAAGACCAGGAGAGTGTTAGATGCAAAGCAAATTGGAAGTCCCACTATGGGGCGATCCACTGGGAAAGCACAAGCTGTTAAACAGTCCGATTCCCTACCTCAAAAAACCTGGGCGGGTTCCACAAGTTCGATACTAGGTCCACCCCTAACAGACTTTCCATGGCTGCATGGCGGCAAGGTTGGAGGGACAGCTAGGAGAGCAAAGTCTACTGATCTCACTTGGGACAGGGCAGAATTTTCCACTGCAAAAACAGTCGAGAAAAGACCTTCAGTGGCAGAAATTGAAAAATGGAAGTCGACGATAAGCTAATATAATGATAATTATATCTACAGTAAATGATGTCCCTTCATTAGCTCTCGTTTTACAGGTCCACTTACACATACCATGCTAGGTTTTCCAGCTCACAATTAAGCTTGCGGCGGAGATATCAATCACCTATATTTGGGCAGAGTGAAGAAAGTACTAGATGGTAGAAATGATATATTTTTTTGCAAATGGCCAACTTTATGTAAATGACTACGATCTAGAGGCTAAGATACCAGCAACTCAAATCTAACGCCACGAAAATGCAAGTTTGCAACAAACACAAAATGGTAATGATACAAGCTATTTACATGAATCAATTTAAGAAAATTAAAGCAAGGCTGCAATCTGATTTTGAGCTAGCGCCAAAACGCTCAGGTGCGCTCGAAGGAATTAAAGAGTCATTTGTCTCCAGTTAGTAGTGGACCTTGGCAGCTGGGCAGTTGCCAGAAATATCGCAAGCAATCTTCTCAGCCAAAGCATCTACAAACGTTAATCATCTCCCTAGAATTACCAGTAGGGTGTACTTACAAACAGTAGACTGGGGATGTCCAGGTGGCAAAATCGGGAACGAAGCAGCATCCACAACTCTTAACCCCTGCACACCGTAAACCCGCGCCTTGTTATCAATAACAGCCATTGGATTCTCAGCCTTGCCCATAGCGCAAGTACAAGCAGCGTGATAAATGGTGTTGAAGGTCTTTCGGATGATATCCTCGATTTGCGCATCAGTTGTGACATTCTTGCCCGGGAAGGCCTCCTCGCCAATGGTGAATTTCTTCATGGAAGGGGTGTTCCAGAAATCTCGTGCGCGCTTGAAGCCGGCTATTGCGACATCTACATCTGCTTGGTCGGTCATCCAGTTGGGGTTGATGAGGGGGGCGACGCTGGTGTCGGCTGAGGAGATGGTTAGGTTACCACGCGAGCGAGGCGTGCAGAGGGCAATGGCGAGCGAGGCGTAGTTGTAGCCATCTTGGGGGTCTCCCTTTGCAAGATCGAGTTGATAGCCCAGATATGCGCCGAGGGCGAGGTATTCAGCTTCAGGCCAATCAGCTGGGTAGTCGGCAAGAGTCTTGAGTGTATAATTGGACATTTGAGATCTGTAAGGCTCAGGGATCTTCTCCCAGGCGAGGATGTCAGTTGTTGGACTGGCAAATATACCAGATGCTTTTTCCTGGTATTCCTTAGCTTGTTGAGCGGAGAAGACTGGGTCACCAAGACGAGAGAGCGTAATTCCATTGACGCGGTATGAGGGCCCGAAATAGATGTGGTCTTCCATGTTTTGGCCAACGCCAGGACGGTCCGCAACGACGGGAATATTGAGGGAGTTCAATGTAGCAGCGGGGCCGACTCCTGAGACAAGGAGGAGCTGAGGGGAGCCGAAGACACCAGCTGAAAGGATGACTTCTTTCCTAGCGGAGAGGGTGTATTCTTTTCCTTGAGTGTTTACGACGACCCCCGTTGCTTTCTTACTCCCATCAAAGAGGATCTTCTTGGCGAGGGTAGAGGGATATACGATATGGTTGTCGTATGCCATTGCCTTAGCCATGAAGGAGGTCTCGGATGAGTCACGGACCATGGTGGTTGCATTGATGGTGAACATGCCGTATGATTGTCCCATGAGAGAACCGCTTTGAAAACCCTTTACGATCGGGATACCAATCTCTAAAAGACCTTTTGTAGCCCACGTAGCCCATGATTGAACATATGTCGAGAAAGTGAGGGATAATGGTCCAGTTCCATCTCCTAGGACAGTTGGGTCGTACTCCGGTGTCCCATTCTTGAAACGTTTGTCCATTTGTGGTGGGGTAAACTTCACACTCTTCTCGAAGTATGGGAGAAATTTTTCCCAGGTATAGTCATTGTCTCCAACTTGATCAGCCCATCTCTTATATGAAGCCTTGGTCCCTCGCTGGTACGCCATGTAGTTCCGAGCTGTACTTCCACCAAGCGTCTTCCCACGAGCATAGTGGATTCTCTGTCCATAAGCACCCTACAACTATCAGTTCACATCTCCACATCCCTTCAAAGGAAAACACTTACAGCTTGCGGCGTGCTCGCATACCCCCAATCAACCATCGGCTGCCAATCATCTACACTCCTCCCCGCATATGTTCCATCATACGCTGGCACCTGGCTAATATTCCCATTTCCAACCTCGTAGAATCCACCAGCCTCGATCACGGCTACTGTCCCCTTTTGCTGCTCTGCCAATCTTGACGCAAGGGTTAAGCCAGCATTTCCGCCTCCAACTACGATATAGTCATAGGTCTTGTCTGTTCCCGGAACCCCAAAAGAGGAGCCCAATAGCTTGGGGTTCCCGCTAAGTGAGTGGTGATGTTGAATTGTTTCTGCTTCGCGTGCAATATGTTCAGAGGGAGCAGCGTTTGAGAGAGCTGCTAGGGTCAGGAAACCCGTTAGGGAGAGGTTGCGAACCATTGTCGCTATTTGTTCAGATAGAGAAATTTGAGCAGGAGATTTATAAACTTTTCAGACGAAAGAAAATGAGAAGAGGAAAGAAGTTATTGAATGCTGCGTTGTCGATGTTGGAATGCTCCCCAGTCAACGGGTCTCGCTCACATTTATATCTCAACATACTTCGTACTAGTGAATGCCTTGAAACCTAAAGTTACCCCCGGACTTCTGGAGTTGAGGCTCTCTATCCACAAGTAGCCTTCAGTTTCAAACCAGGCTTTCGCCATGATTGACTGAGGCTTTCTACCGAGTCCAGAAGTCCATTTAGAATCTCGTGGAGAGCAAGCCACGCCGAAGATGTTTCCGCGCCAATTCTTTGCTGTGCCGTTGAAGGAGTTAGATCCTTCTTCGGCCATGAACCGTACTATGGCTTGAGCCATCCATTGCACGAAACCCCTCTTACTAAGTCTGCCTGGCAAGGCTGATGCACAGCCCTTGAAGCACTTGTACCTAATGGCTTGATTTTGGTACCAATTGGCGTTCAGCTCAAGCTCAAGGGCATCAGAATCTCGTATGGGGGATCGTGAGGAGGTAAAAATATCCTGGTTCACATGTGAAGAGCTGTATGGAGCCGTGAGATTGCACGTGGAAGCCACGCCTTTAGAACCTGACTAGGCATGTTAAATGCTACGTTGCTGATATTTCTGAGGTACGATCGCGTGGGGAAGTGCTTGAATTGGTTATTCGGGTCGTCCGAGGTTGGATGGGTGTGTGAGGTGAAAGGGTAAGAATAGACATCATAATCGATTGTGATACAGGATCCTTTTTGTTTCAGCGTCCGTTGAGCGTTTACGGAAGGTAGAGTAACACCTACACCCCATGCAAAGTCAGAGCGGCCTTTCAGCAGCATTCCGGATACGTGATTTTCCGATAGTCAAGGAACGAATGCACTGAGTTTTTCTTAGTTTTTCGCTTAGTTCTTAACGGAAAGGGGCGCAATACCCTAGCACCATCAACAAAGGGGAACAGCTTAGTAGTGTGCAATTCGTCAGATTTCACCCCAAGCCGGTGGCTTTCTCGTCCAGAGCCGTGGCTGTGTAGAATTCCTCAGCCACCCATCTTGGATTCAAATCGTTAAGAATTTCGGCCCGTGCCGTAAAAGACCCGAATTTCCCTTACGAAAGAGTTTCTACCATCAATACCACCATATACGAAGAGAGCAAATCTTTCCAGAAATGTTGCAGAAGAATATATTGAGGGCGTTGAGGGTTAGTGGGGTTCGCAAGCCACGTATATGAATCCTTCGAAACTATAGAATTCTTGCGTAAGGCTAGAATACGGAACACTACACATATGGGTTTCTATCACTGTCACACCTGTACCCCGTGAACTCCTGGTTCTCCATGGAGTTTCGGGTTCAGAGGGTGGTAGCGAGAATTTATGTAACCTAGATAAGCGAGTTGGATCTGGCCTCGAGAACGTGGTTAATTTGCGGCTAAGATTTGTTTGGAGAACTATCAATGGTTGGCTAATTTTCCTACAAATATCAGGAAGTGTTAAAGTATTTAAAATCTCGGGCCTTTACAACTCGAGTTTGAACTACACGTTTTATCTCAAGACTCACCGTTAGTTGAGTGAGCGTGTGAAGAGGCCATTACATCATGTTGCACAAACATCGGAGGAAAATGTCTCGGAGTTGTACAAAATCATGCTGACATAATAAGCCTTCGAGTAAAGCCAAAGGTCGAGATTGTACCGTCATACAAGCAAGCATACGCGATTTTACAAGCCCTTGCAGTGTGCCATAAAGCTATAGTGAGCAAGGAAGCCTTGCCCGGTAAACTGCATAGCGTCAGTTCGATTTGCAGCCTTCCAGCGCTCCCAGCACTGGGATATTTGACCTAGCACTAATTTGAGGCAGGTTTATGAAGTGCTGAGTATAGGTTTTGATTTGACTGCTGGGATTGCAACCCTGAATATGAGGCAGCTTCTGCAAGGAACGGATGTCGATGTATCCTTCATCCGTTGCTCATTCACACGATGCGTTATTTACTACATTCGGCCTTACATATTCCCATCATTAGCAGATGATGTGCCACGTGTGGCTTATTTTGCTACCTACCTGTTGTATCACGATAATAATAGTCATTCCCGTAATGCTTTTCACATGTGGTGATACTTGCCAACACACAACGAGAAACGCTATTGAAATGAGCAGGAGAGTAATGCAAGGTGGGAGAATTTGAGCTCGGCCATGCCGTTTTGTTGTACAAAAAGTATCAATAACTTTAGGAACCGCGGCTGCTCGGATTATGTTTCCTCGACGAGCATTGAGCATGTGCTGAGACATGCTGGTGACACATGAAATGCCTTGAAAAATAGAATAGAGTTGTTCACCTCGTTGTGAGAGCCTCGATTCTCACGCTTAGCATTCGTGAATGTCTGGTGGTGAAAGGCCTGTTGGCATCGCTTGACATTTGATGATCACTCAATCAAAAAGACGTATATTCGTGGGCTTTGAAATTTTATTTATATATTGAAATCAACACTTTAACTAGAATTATATATAAAAAAGAGCCTCCTTCGGCTCATTTTAATTTATATTTCAGAGCGTTATTGTATAATCACAACCCCTCGGAAGTGTTTTTCAATACTTTAAAATTTGAATACCCTTAGAAAATGGAATCATATATTTCAATATTCTTGCAATTTAACTTTGAGATCAATCTATGAGATAAATTTGAAGAATTACCCAGTAATAATTCTGTTTCAGGCTTCAAGTGGCGGGGTATCCATTACCAAGTCACCCATCAGTCTCTCCGCAACTCTGGTTCCATGTACCTCCGCTGCTTCAATTGCTTGTCGAATCTGTTTATCTTCTTCTGGGGCTAATATGACGTCATAAGAGCCCACGTTTTCTTCCAAGTATTTAATTTTCTTCGTGCCTGGAATCGGGAAAATATCATCTCCTTGGTTCATGAGCCATGCAAGCGAAAGTTGTCCCGAGGTACACCCCTTCTTCTTAGCAATAGTCGTCAAAGTATCAACCAACTCAAGATTTTTAGGAAAGTTCTCCTTTGAGAATCGAGGAATGGATCTCCGAAAATCATTCTCGTCAAAGTCATCAATTGACTTGTATTGTCCAGTCAACATCCCTCTTCCAAGAGGAGAGTATGCGATAGTAGCGATGCCAAGCTCTCGGCAGGTTTTCAGTAGTCCTGGATCATCTTTTTCGATATCCATTGAGAAGGGGCTATATTCGATTTGGTAGGCCGCAATTTGGTGGATTTTAGAGGCTCGCCGGAGGGTGTCAGCTCCACATTCGCTCAAACCGATGTGCTTGACTATCCCCTTACTACAAGTTCATTTCAGTATTAAATAAATTCATGTTATATTTGCCCCTTACTCGACATATTCTTTCATTGTTGCGACAATCGTTTCAACAGGTGTTTTGCCACTGAATCGGTGACTAAACTAAAATCAATAAATTTCATAATGAGAACGCGTGCCTTTTGTTACTAACCAATACAGCAGATCTATGTAATCTGTCTGAAGTCTCCTGAGACTTTCTGCGATAGCCATGTGTATATACTCCGGGTCATTCTTGATCTCACGACCACCATCCTTTGAGACATGGTTACCAAACTTTGTGGCAAGAAAAATCTATTTCAGAAATTAGGAGTTTATTTTACCAAAAAAACGCTATCGATACTCACTTCACTTCGCTTTCCAGTTTTTTGGAACCATTTCCCTAGTAGCTCTTCGCTATCGCCGTAGAGCGCAGCGGTATCCCAATGCGTACAACCAAGCTCATAGACTCGATCGAGCAGCTTGAATCTTTGCTCGTCTGGAGTAGGAACTCCATAAAATGCTGAGAAATAGGGATAAGTATGAACCTGGATTTATTTATGAGATTGGAGACATACAGCTCAAGCCCATCAATCCAAAGCCGAGTGCGGGAACAAGAGGGCCATCTTTGCCCATCTGTTTCGTTGGCAGTACTTTGGCCATTTAGGGTATATTTATTGAAAGGTTTTGGGACTGCAAAATTGTTTGAAATTTGGTGAACAATGTTTGAGTTTCAGTTGAGAAATAAAACTTTTAGAAAGATGTCGCAAGAATATTGATAAATCCCAAGATGGTTATTAGAATCCCCGCATTCATGCCGACCCCGCACCGTCGTCCTCTGATATAACAAGGGGCTGACTTATGCTTGCGTGTTGCCGTATCTTCAGGGGTAACTTTGAGTCCCAATCGGATTGATCCCATAACTTACCCCACGCAACCTTCATGGGCGTGATGGGGGTTGTTCCAAGAGTATGCTGTCAAAAACAGATGGTAGACCTGGCATCTTAAATAATGAGGATCAGAGGTGTACAAAAATAACAACAAAGAGCCTTGTAGCCAAAACTATCACACAGCCAAGAGCGTAGGAAGATACTTTCTAAATGACCTTGCAATTTAATGTGTTCCACTCATGTAAAATCGTCAGAGTTATAAAGTTCAATAAACAAACGTGGCATTCTTTGTTCTATTAGAATTCTATCTAGCCTGATTCCATGCCTCCAAACTATCCCATTTATCCTTTACCATTTTCTTGAGTAGCGTCCCAGTTAGGGCAAGAGCCTTTAAGTTAAGAGCTCTACGCCTTCCACTTAATGAGTGTAACCCCATCGTAGACCGGTAAAAGAATGGAATTAATTCTTGGGTCATTCTTGCAGAAAATGTTGAATTTATGGAGAGCTTTCCCACACTCAGTCCAATAAGGCCTTGCCTTATCTGGAAGAGTTGGGTTGGCATCGGTAGAAATGGTCATTCCACGAGCAAACACTTCCACCGGTCAGTACTGAATTAAGTTTTTAAAGGCGGGGAAATAAACATACCATTGTCGCACATGATGAATCCAGTAGGCGAGAGCAATTTCTTGTCAAGGATGGATTTCACGTAACCCTCATAACCATCCTTGTTAGCATCAACGAAAATGATATCGAATTCGCCAGTCAGAGTATTAATGGAGTCACCAGCAGGGCCTTCAATAAGTGTGACACGGTCATTCATGCCATACATATTGAATGTTCTTCGTGAGGCCGCGATCATCTTCGGGTCAAGTTCAAGCGTAATGATTTCTGCTTTTGTCGATGCTGTGCTCTCATACCATGCCATTGCGCTGTACCCGGTATAGCATCCGATTTCCAGAACTTTTCATTTTTAGATTGCGGTATATGACGGAATTGGATCAGATGAATTCACCTCTCTTAGCTCTCTGGTTTTCGGCAAGGAATTTCATGGTAGCTCCCTGAAGTGGCGAGGACATCTTGTGCGCATCTTCAAAGTTTTCACAAGTCCATTGCCAGAGATCTTTCATGTTACTGGAAACATCATCTGAGACACCAGTACAGTACTGAGTGACCGTCCCGGCCATCTCAGGCTACGATAGATCGTTGTCAGTAATGTGGCGACGGATTGGGTTATCCTAAAGCTTACAGTGAAAGGTAAGACACTTGAGAGCATTTTTGCGTTGTTTGAACCGGGGGATACTGAAGTCAGAGATTTGAGAGAAAAGAAGTTTCAGAGGTAACCCTAAGGTGGGCCTTTGGTGATTGAGACATTGATATTATATGACTTAATCATTTTGAAGAATGCAAAGTTCGTTCGATATCTTCCCAGCTATCCTAAACACATAAGTTGGCTCTGGATCGAGGCTTGCTACCTCACTCAGCAGTTCGGATATCAACATGAAATTTGCAACGCGCTGACGGATAACATCCGGCAGTTTCTGTCATTCCACACTGCATGTAACCTCGCGACGAAACTCGGCTGCCCATGTTGTGTATTTCGCATGGATGCATTAACAGTAATATCGACAGGTCCTCCATCTTCAAAGTTGATAACAGCCTTCGAGCAGATTACTAAGCAAGATGTGATTGCCAAGGCTTACAGAGTACCAAGCAAATTAACGCGGAAATGTGAAAGAAAAAGAGGATGTTTGACTAGGTCTTGTGAAACATATCTAATGCTTAAGAGCGGTGAATTAATCTGCGGATAGTGGCGGTAAGTGCCTTTCAGAACTAAAAACTGCTCCTTATCGGAAGCGCAATGCAAATTGTTACGCAATTACCGCTTCCTGTCCTATGATTTATGGTTATTTGGATACATCCAGGCATATTCCATGCATAGTTGCACAGGATCTGCTGCCCTACTACGCCTTACAGACCGAACAAGCAACGGAGACTGAAAGCCTCTAGAACGCGTCTGTTCCGACATCTGTTACCTCCCGAAGCACAACGTATCCCTGATTTGCAACGATAAATGAGTTAGTTGAACGGAAGTCCATAATTATGTGTCCTTTGGTTGCTCTACAGCAGATACATCGGAAGAAGCACCAAGTACACCTAAACGGTGAAGCTTACCCGCCATGCCCAGAATCGACTCCGTATGATTTTACATACTGAAATTTCGGAAACTCTTGTCAGCCTCAAGCGCGATATCGAAAATCTTGGGAGAAACCGGCGAGAAAAGATTCGGAGAAAATTTGAATACAGATATAATACTTGACCGTCATCCATATGCCCCTCACTTCGTACTCCCAGAATTTCAGAGTCACATAACTTTTCGTTTTCGTTCTTCTTGTACATTTGATCAACAATGTCTGAGGCGCCAGCTCCCCGACCAGATGTTCCAGAAATTTTCCAAAGCTATAATGCAACCGCGGGTCGGTTAGTTCATTTGATTCCAGACGAACTTGCTGTTGCGGTGCCCAAACATCCTCTTTTTTCCTACCCGAAGACTGCCAAGCCGCAAGATGGATTCGTGGATGTCTCAAGCAAGTGCTTTGCAAATGGCATTAACAGAACCGCCTGGTACCTGCGAGCACTTCTTGGACCTCCAAGGAATTTTGAGACCATTGGTTATATGGGCCCAAGTGAGAGACCATAATTTCCAAATTCTCTAGAGACATACTGCTGACTATTGCAAGATGATATAAGGTACTTCCTGTTTATGTTCGCTGCAATGAAGGTGGGATTTAAGGTAAGTTATAAAGTTGATCAAGGTCGAAAACTGGTACTAACACAACTAGATGCTCTTTTTGTCTCCTCGAAACCAGTTGGAAGCAAACTTGAAAGTATTGGAAGGGGTTGACTGCCGGATCTTTTTGACCGGAAAGGATACAAATATTGAGCATATTCTAAGTAATCGCTGCATGGGAACTTGCATTGTGCCCGAACTTGATGAACTTCTCGATGATGCCCCCGTTGATATTTACCCATACACGAAGACATTTGATGAAGCGAGGATGGATCCATGCCTTGTACTACACACAACCGGATCAACAGGTCTACCAAAACCTATCACATGGAAACTAGGGATATTGAGCACATATGAAGCATGGAGAACAATTCCCTATGTGGATAACTATGTACCTACCACCGAAATTTACCAGCAATCGAGAAGAGCTTACACGTCAATGCCGCTTTTCCATACTAGCGGACTCAATGCAGGAATTACTTGGTCCTTATTATGTGGGGTGACTCTTGTCTACGGTGCACCACATATTGTACCAAATGCTGCATATGCGGACGAGATCCACAAGTACGCTGGGGTGGATGCATCTATGGGAGCACCTTCAATTTATGAAGAACTTAGCCGCGATCCTGAATCACTGGATCGAATAAGCAAGTTTCACTATGTAGTTGCAAGTGGCGGTACGCATCTTATGCCTCCTATCAATTCTTCATTCGGCTCGTACTAACACTTTCGCAGCTCCGCTTTCCCAGAAGGCTGGTGCAATTATCTCCAAGCACACAAGGATCATCTCGAATCTTGGTGCTACTGAAACTGCCTGCTTGCAAAGATTGTCACCAAATATTGCCGACTGGGACTATTTTTATTGGCACCCTACACACTCAGGCATTGAGATGCGAGGGTACATGGATGGCCTTTACGAATTGTTCTTAGTCCGTGATCCTCAGTTAGAGCTTTATCAAGGCGTGTTCAACACATTCCCGCACATCCAAGAATGGTCTATGAATGATTTGTACTCACGGCATCCGGACCCGGCAAAACCATTCTTGTACCGGTACCGAGGTCGAAAAGATGATGTTATTGTGCTGAGTAACGGAGAGAAGATTGCCCCAGCGTTGATGGAAGCCACACTAATGAGTGACCCTCATGTAAAAGGTGCTATGGTAGTTGGAAGGGGGAAATTCCAGCCCGCCGCACTCCTCGATTTAGTTGGGCCACCGCCAAAGGACGCAAAGCAGAAGCATAAATTATTGCAGAAACTTTTATCCACTATCAGAGACGCCAATGAGCATGCGCCTGGTCATGGAAGGTTGGATCAGTACCACATCCTCTTTGCGGACCCAAACAAACCAATACACTACCTCGGGCAAGGCAAGATCAAGAGATATCGTACCTATGAGCTGTACGAGAATGAGATTGAGGAGTTGTATAAGCGTGCAGATGATGCAACTGAACAGTTCGGATTCAACCACTTGCCCAAAGTAGATTTCACTCATGCAGAAAGCATTGCCTATTGGCTCAAACACCTGTTCGCTGAAATTACCGGCTTTACAAATCTCAAAAGAAACCAAGACTTCTTCGAAGCAGGACTTGACTCCTTACAAGTCATAAAGATAGCCCGGGAACTGAAATTTCAACTTAAAAAGGCCGGTGTCAGCAATTCTACTGAATTCCTTCCAAAGTCGATCTACCTGCATCCTACGCTGGATCAGCTCGTATTATTCGTGCTCCGGGAGGCTAGTCTCAAACACTCAACGGATGGATTTCCCACTGAAAATCTCATTGAACCTAACAGTAATTTTCCAAATTGGTCCAGTGAAGAGGGTATGAAAGTTTTTCTCCAATCTTACGTCGACACGCTACCGCGAGCAACTGGGGCACCACCGCCACCATCGACCGAAAGCATGACTGTTGTTCTCACGGGGAGTACCGGGTCAGTGGGATCATATTTGCTTAACACTCTTTATGCAAACAGAAAAGTTGCACGCATTATCTGCCTGAATCGAAACGCCCATGCAGCAGACATCCACAACCAGACTGGACCAAAGCGTGGCCTCAGTTCGCTTGACCCTGAACGGGTTGAATTCTTCAAAGCAGATCTTTCCCAGCCTGAACTTGGCTTGCCTCGTGAATTGTATGAACGCATGCTAAAGACTGTTACTCACGTTATTCGTAAGCAGGCCAATCGTGAAGTTTGTTCCGTGACTGACCCTTTGCAGATAATCAGTGGCCTGTCAATTTCAATTGGGCTCTTCCATCATTTGAACCGTATATTAGAGGTGTTCGAAATTTGATATGGTTTTCTTTCGCATCTCAGCATAGATCATTTATTCAATTTATTTCTAGTGTTTCATCCGTTGGAGCCTGGAAGGAAAATAGTGGAGTACCAGAAGAACCAATATTCGACTTCACGGTTGCTAGTCAAATGGGCTACGGTCAATCCAAACTAATTTCAGAGTGTCTGCTAGATAAAGCTGCTAGGATTTCTGGAGTGCGATCTGCCTGCTGTAGAGTAGGTATTGTTGCTGGCCCTGTTGAGAAAGAAGTAGGAATGTGGAATAGACATGAGTACGTACCATCGGTAGGTGTATAATTTTCTTTCCAATGGGTATACTGTTTGCTGACTCTTTTCTCCTAGATAGTTATATCTTCAGCACATCTGCGGACCTTCCCATCCACATTTCCTTCAAGAGATCGCATCGATTGGTTGCCAGTGGACAAATTATCCAAAATCCTCGTAGAGCTCCTAGTATCTTCCTGTGTTAACTCACTATCATCTGGGAAATTTGGCACGCTGATGTATAATGTCATAAATCCAAATACTACTACATGGTTAGATCTAGCACCAGAAATCTTAACCTCATTTCCAGAGGAAATTCACATGAAAGTGGTTCCGTTCGAGGAATGGGTCGAGGTCTTGGATCGAAGTGTTAATGATAACACTGACGTGGAGAGAAATCCTGCAATCAAGTTGTTGGACTTCTATCGTGTTGCATCAAAAGAGTCGAAATGCGCAAGGTTGCTGGCATGTGAAAAAGCTGAGCGGGCAAGCAAGACACTCCAAGACGTTGGAGTTGTAAATGAGGCTTGGGTTAAGACCTGGATGAAACAATGGAGGATCCAGGAAACATAATTTTCATTGTACTTTAGATTATGCTGGGCGTTTAGCATCTCTTTTCATATGATTGGGGCTGTGAGTGTTGGGAGAGGTGCCCTGTTTCTCATGACTGGAACAACACTCTCTTCGTGTTGGAAATTGCGATAAATACCCGCAGTACACTTCTAAATAGACAGACTACTAGATTTCCTATACGTCATTTCTTAGTACTAAATTAATTAGAGAATTTTAGAGTATGCTTGCAGGCTTTATCTATACCCCTGCACGGAATGCTCCTGCAAAACAGTGAAGTGTTCTGCATTATTCCATTGTCAACTAGTCGAACGAACTATTATGGTAGCTGAACTCTAATCTTTCCATCTTCGCTCCAAGGTCGGTTAGTAAGCCTAGCTGCTTCAAGTCAAGCTCTAATCGCCCATAGCTCACCTAGCTCAACTGAGCCAGCCGATTTACCTAAGTAGTACTGTGGTGGGGATCGCGTGGAATCACGTGCCATGTGTATATTAGGTTCTAATTTTTCCAAACAGTACAACGACCACCACAACACTTCAACACGACATATTTATTTTTTATATTAGAATTAAAGCTTATTATCTCTTGATCTAACTATTGATCCAAATATAATTCCCTTGCCACACTACTCCAGGTGTCCGCTCTCAAATAGCCCTTTCCTATGTATCAGATCCTGTTATTGTTCCGTTCTCTTGGTGTGGTGTGATTAATACCCTCCCACAGTACCTATACACTTATAATGGTCTACTTGACCGATTAGAGTCAATTTTGGCCTAAGGCTTGATTATGTCAAATTTTTATTGTGCTTTTAACGGTTATCTATTAGTAGCATGAATTATCCCCATCCATTGGTTGTTTTCTTCCCGCGCTGCCTTTCATCTTATTTCCCCGTCCGCAAACCCTTTCAAGTCATTGTCTTGAGCAAGTCCTGCTTCTGCTTATATGCATGGTCATAGCTTCCAGCGAGGTATTTGTGGGCTTGAGAGAGCTCCTGGTCTCCTTCCATAAATCCTGCTTCAGATGCTGTGGTCAAATGCGAAAGAGCGAAATTCGCCCTGCTAGCTGTGATGATATTAGAAATTCTTATAAGGTGTACTGTAGAAGTATGCCCTACCGTTGTCCGTGGGATCGAACTGTTCTTCGCAGTCTGCCGCTTCGACGAGATCTAACCACGCTGATGCTCCCACGATATACTCACAAACCGCGTCAACTTCCGAGTTGGAAGCGTTTAGTAATATCAACCAATCTGACTTACTGAGACGATCATCTTTCTCGGGCTTCTTCTTGGGACTGGAACGAACGCGCTGTATTTTGGCCTTGGCAGCTGCTTTGGTCTGTACTAAAGCCCTAGTGTCCTCGTCCGAAACATCACTTACAGTCTTGTGCAGCTCGTATGCTAGATCGGTAAAAGAGTCTAGGATTGTTCTTCCTATCTCTGGAACTGGGGGCCTTAGGCTACCTTGGGCTAGGAAGCACCGTTTGAGCATCTTCTTTATGTTAGGTAGTTTGTCCAATTGATTTGATTCGCAGAGGAAGTTTGGACTCCCGAGTCGTTGTCGAATCTCTTTTTTGGACTGAGTGCTATTGGCAAATGGTGAAGACAGTGGCAACCCCCCCGTGATGCAGTATCGCACGAGCACCGCTAGGCTGGTGCGTCATTTTATCAGAATGGTTTATGTTGTGAGATCTGAATGGGAGACAGAGCTTACCTCCATATATCAGTGTAAGGGGTATGCATTCGCTGGCCCTGGATGATGAAATCAGGGGCTTCGAAGCGGACATCATACTCGATCTCGACACTCGATTCCGTCATCTGGCACATAAGCCTTAGTTAGGACAGGAGGATCAACCGTCTTCTTACCAACCGGGCATTTTCTAACCCTGCGATAATCGGTCTGATATAGCCAGTACCTGCCGAGGACTCTTTAAAGAAGACAAGAGGGCTCGAAAGCGACTTCAGTAGAATACCGATTGAGTGGAAGTACTCGACGGCCTCGCAGATCTCATATAGAAACCGGAGCCGTTTAGCAAGGGGTATAATGGAAAATTCATTCAAGGCTAAGGAAATTTCCAAGTTTTTTGCATTCGTCAACGACTCTAAGATCGCGAAGTCTCTTTGTCCGTCGTTCAGGATGCCAAGAAGTCTTCTAGCTGTAGTTCGCTGGGATATCTTTCCGTATATATTGATCAGACGAGGAAGCTGCATGCCTGCAGTCGATTCTTCCCCTACAAGAGGAAGACATTCAATCTCTCCAAACCCATCCAGCTTGCCACTGAGGTTGTGAGCTCCGTCAGCCGGGCTTTGCAAATGTAGCCGTGAGTCACCATTTTTATAGATAGCCACAAAATTCGCCAGTTGCGGATTATCGGAGGAAACGATTGCGCGCGATTTGCGGACTTCTTTTCGCATGCTTCGAAACTCAGATTCGAGGTAAGTATCTAAACGATCAATTTTCTTGACCAATTCATTGTGTTTTTCGCTCTGCCAAGCAAGGAGCTTTGTCTATTCCCCAACGTCAACTTCATGTAGATCCTTGAAGGTATTCCTTTCGGGGACTATACCACCGTATCTGCAATGAGTAATTCGGTGCACCACTTGAGCTCATTCTCGATAGTTTCATGCTTCTGCCGGAAAGTCACTTCGAACGATGCCCTCAGGATGCCCCAGTCCTGACAACATTGTGTCACGAAATCCAGACACATCTGTAAGGATTTTTCGATACGGCCTGCATCTTGAGCATTTATTTTCGCATTACCAGCGTGATGAATCATCTCAAGAATCAGGACAGCATCATTCTTCAGCCGCTCGCACATTTTCTTGAAGTGCTTGACCTCGATCGTAAAGCGAATAATCTTTGCCACTACTCCAGTCCCTTCAATGGCAATAGATACGACTGCGATTGCTGTTGCTGGGTCAAGCATAGTTGTTCAGCGTCAGCACTGTTCGTAACTGAAATTGGAGCATCCAAACGTATGATTTCTCTGAGCTTGAATTCTTTAAGCCATCAAGCGGTGGCGCCTGCACGTGCTAGATGTTAACGTTACACAAATAAGAGGGTAAGGCTACCTGGATTTCTGTATCTGGCCACTTTTGCCATGCTATATTCTGCCTTCGTCTGACCAGCTTGCTCTAAAGAGACAACTGAACATCGAACGCACTATTCGTCTCCTTAACTTGAAGATTTAAGTTTTAGGAATGAGTCAGAAATCCGTTGCACAACAGGAGGGGAATACTGTTGCAGCCAGTCTTGCCTTGCCTCACGCCTATGGTTATTGTACATTGCCGGTTACTGCCCTTGGGATATTGGTGGAGCGGTTATCTCCTCCTCTGGAGGGCCAGGCACTCGAAGACACTGCAGAAACAGATTTCGTAGATTTCTATATTCCTCTTGCCCCGTTTGAGCGATATCTCCTTGACGTTCTCGATGAGAGATGGAACCTCTCAGCATCTTTGAGAGAAGATGACTCCTTCGATGCACTTCTAGGCCATCTGTTCCACAACTGGGAGTGGTCATATAATGTCCAGTCTTACCTTCAGGCTGCCTTCACGAACGAAGATGACCCAGAGAAATGCGAGAACTACCAGCAGATGTATGAGAAAGGCTTGCATAGAATGGCGTGGACAACAGGCTATGGCAGGAATTTATTCAGGATTGCGTCCCTTAAAGAAGTTAACAATGGGTTCCTTCAGCGACTGGGGAGCAAGCCATTCTGGTCGATACGTTTCAAGCCTTGGGACGAGGACGCCAAGTGTTGGAGCATTCTTGCATCGATGTTCCTTCGCAACCAGCCTCTCATGCTCTTCTGGATGAATGCCCCCGAACGACGTCGCATCTTCTCGAGGCGAAATGAGACACTAGAATGGCACTTTTCTCAATATTATATCTGGCAGATCGTTCGAATCTTTGATTTGTGGTCTCGTCGGCCATCTAACTCAAGGGATATAGTTAAGTTATTCTCGAAGCAGAGTTCCTCCTCAATACTCGAGGCATCACTGTGGAATGACAATAATGAAAACAATAGGATTGTCTCCTATCTTCGTGCTCTGGATGGCTCCGAGAATACAAATGCAACAGATTCTGGTGATGAGTCGACTTCGACTGAGTCAAACAACATTCAGAAGTTTAGGGTAAGCATCTCAAGCAGAAATGCGCTAAGCAGTATTGAAATGCAACTCTAGGAGATTTTAGACCGAATTCTTAATGCTAATGGTGCTAGCCTCGAGGTCATCTTTGAGTCTCAAATGGGAACATTGAGATGGCACTATGGTAACCTTGTTTGCACAGTTATACGACCCATAGATATTTTCCGAGATAGATCTGAGGCTACAAAACAAGTTGATAGCGAACGCGAACATCGCTCTAACGAACTCATCAGAAATTCAGATGAATTGTATTTTGAGCCAGCAAGCTACCTGGAACTCATAAATTGGGATGAGCTATCGCCAGTTGCTATGGAAGACATTCCCCAGCGAGCCCGTCAGGATCTTAATAACTCAGGACTTGATACAGACTATAAGTTGGTAGTCTGGCGCAGCACTCAGATGCCTTGTCTCAGCTATCACTTCACAGGTGAAGAAACACTTTTGCAACGCAGACTCTGTGATGGCTTCGACGATGCGGGAGACTGCGCCAACGGACATATTTTCCTGGCCATGGACCTTGAAGGGAGCCACTTCCGCTCTGACTACCTCTACTACTGGGCACTCTGGGTACGTATTCATCAGATGTAACACAATGACATGCTAATATGCCCAGAATGATAGCGCAATCACTATTGAGCCAGCGACCGGGAAGCTGAAGTTGCTCACCACACCTCGTGGATGCCGTTACCGGCGGATCTTCGCCGACTTCGACGAACTTGCTGCTCTCAGGAGCCAGCGTAGAGAGGTCGACCTTGTCAACTCCATCAACGACACTCGGCTCTTCCTCCAACGCATGTTAGGCTCAAGCTACAAGTCAGAGTACGATATAATGTTGCCATACATCCCGGCACAGCAGATCTCTGTGCTTGGCCATCTCGGGGCTGGCAGCTTTGGATCCGTAGTCAGAGCGACTTGGCAGCATCCACGCTCGCTCGAGCATGAGAAGCCAGAGACTGTAGATGTGGTCCTAAAACGCCTTCACAATGACATCCAGGCAAGCGAGGCTTTCACTCTGTTCCTTCACGAGGTACGACAATTTCTCCCATCCCCTCTTAAAAACAGAGATACTGACCCACTGCGCTAGCTTCGCGTGACCTATTCAGGCCTAACGGGCTCGAGTACGGGATGCACTGAGTTCTATGGCGTGGCCGAGGTCAACGAAGCCTCGTTCCCGGGAGTTGGGGGGGCTGGAACCTGTCTCTGCTTCGTGTTCGAACGGGCAACCGAAGGATCGCTCCTCGACTACGTCAAGCAAAAATGTCTATTAAAAGCGTGGCCAGAAGTCGTATCAGCCATGGCAGATCTGTTCGGCGGCCTTAATACCTTGCATAATCGAGACATTCTACATTGGTAGGCAACTTGTTCCGCCCAATGTCCATATATATCCATACCTATATTCTTTTGTTACCTACCCACGAAGTCATGACACTAACATACTCCCTGCCACAGCGACATCCACCCAGGCAACATCCTCCTGACGGTGCGCCGAACTGGTTATGCCGGCACCGGCCCTTCAGTCTGCCTTTGTGACTTCGGGCTCGGCAAGCTCATCCGGAACCCCGCCATGCCAGCAGGGCCAAGTTCAACGACCGGGACAATGCAGATCAACCAGGCCTCGTCGGCGTATAAGGCGCCTGAGGTGAGGCGCGGCCAGCCATACACAAAAGCAGCGGATATTTTCGGCGCAGGTGTTTTCATGCAGCGAGCATTCCTCAGCTACGAGCGGGCAGCGTCGGCTACGGGTACCGGGCCCGTGGAGCTACCACGGAAGCTATGGGAGCTATGCGGAAAGTGCACCGCGTACCAGCCGGAGAAGCGACCGACGGCGATAGAGGCAGTGTTTGAGATGGAGCGGGTACATGACGACGACTTCACAGAGGGCAAGTTTGATTTAGTTGACATGCGTGAGCTCATAAAGCAGGGGGATAACCTTGTTGAGGGCTTCTCTGAGAGTGTAGACACGCCGGGATCGACAGACCTAGACAGCAGGTTCAACGTTGTGATTTCGTCGGATGGAGGCGAGAGCTTTCGATATGGTAGCTAGGAAGATCTAGAGTCATCAACAATATTTCTGTACAAGTGAATACGGGTCTTGCTAATGCATCATTAGCTCTAGAGGAATCCCGCTCACTAGGGAACCAGAATTGGATCTGCACCAACTCTATATACATTTCACAAAAGATCAGGAAAGTAACTGGGCCTTGTGGGAGCCGAAATCCACTTAGATGGCACACGTCTTTTGGTGTTTCTTGATAATCACTCTGCGATAAGTCTTGATTATAACATAACATACCTAGTGGGACATAGAGGCTATTAGCATAGTAATGGTTAGATTGAAAACGTAGATGTTTTGCGCCCATAGTTTGGTATAGTTATTCGAGTAGTCTCGCCATTTTGTTTGAAGAGTTAGTTAGTCGTGCACATTTAACCCCTGTTGATTTCTTACCCACTAGTCAATAAAAAAACCAAAAACATACAACAGTGGGTATTCGCTGGTGGTCACCCACCCAACTACTAATCCACCGATCTGAGGCTTGTGTATGGCAGAGCGGACGGGATGCCCAATTCTCCTCAGTCTGTGGTCGTATGTATCAGACCAGAGGCGTATTAAAGCCTATATGATTAAGCACGATGCGAGGGCCCTAGATCCTGGGCGGATTCTACGACGTTTCTCCTGCGCTTCCGTCCTTTAGAGGTCACTTTTACGAGTATTGATTAGTTGAACTTTGCGAAATGATCCAAATCTCAGCTTTCTAGGTCTGAAATGCGGAGGTCCATATTGCTGAGTGAGAAAGGAGATCCATAGGCTCTCCACCGCTGAGGTTTCGGTAATGCACCGGGTATTTGTATAACCATGCTCAACAACTGATGATTCTTTTGACCTAAACTTACTATGAGTTGGCTACAAGAGAATTTTATAAAAGCTCTATCAACCTCTGAAAACATTCTTAACGGCCTCTCAAAATTAATCCAACCTCCCTCTTTCATAGTCGCAAAACTTCTCCGTCACACCAAATCGTCATTTCAAAATTTCGTCATCACGATGCTTCTCTCAACCCTCGCTACGATTCTTTTTCCACTTTCTGTACTTGGGAGTGCCCAAGTAAATTTGTTGGTCTACATGCACTCTTCTTTCCTCTGTCATGCTAACATAACAAGTTATTATGACAATAATTGCAAGGACTATGCCGGTACCAGCTATGCTGAGCTAAGTGGCAAAGCCGTGGGAGGCCCAGCTGGATCTAAGAGCATGCTTTTCGTAAACGCCGATCCATGTTTCCATACTTGTGGTCGTGAGTTTTCTTCTCCTGTGGTTTTAGAGAGTCCCGGGGGAGAGGGTGGGGGGAGTGTAAAAATTCTGCTAACGTGGAGCGGTTGGTAGCAAACTTACAATTTTGCAAGAATTCGCAATGCAATTCCTATGATCTTGCTAAGAAATATGGGGAATGCAAGAGTTTTAAAAACGGGGTTTGGGCGAAGGAGAGCTGTGGGTGTTTGTAAAAGAGTGCAGGATCAAGAATATGGCCTGAGAATTGGACATTGGGATAGGATGTAGGGCTGGAGGCTCCTGTGCTATCTCTAGTTCAGAAGTGAAATTGATCAATGTCTTTAGGAGGGTTTATTGCTTTTGAGGGCGATTTATTTGTTGTGGGGGGCTAACTTTGTCTTGGCAATGTGATTGGTTTAATAAGTATAACTTCAAGAAAGTTAGATACATACTCTAAAATGTAGAATATTTCTTGGCCAGCTAGTAAAAAATGATCATTTGATCACTTGAGAATTTTTCTTAAGCGTTTACAATTGATCAAGATCTTGTATCACCCGAGCAGAGTTGCTATGGAAAGGCCGGTGGAGAACGAATGGCAGGCAGGCTTTCGCAGTCCACAATTTGCATTGTTGGTATGAGGAAAGACTTAGGTATGCGAATTCTGTCCCTCAACATGTTAATACTTCTGGAACTCTTGAGGGAATTGTCCTTAGAAGGAGACGTAGGTGGTATGGAATTTTTGAAGTGTGTCGAACCACAACCCTGACAAATCTGGAAGGTCCCAAACTCCGGCTCTCCCGAAAAATGACTGCCTACGGCAGCGATCATAAGGAGGCGCCTAACTTTTGTCACAACGAACGGGGTAAGATTCGTCAAAACTCATGACCCCTAACTAGCCATCTCAACTTGATCACAAAAGATCTTAATTGTCATTGACACTTTGGTGTGGATCAGGCTCGTAATAACTTCGAGCAAGAGTAAGATTAGTGGATACCCCTCATTAAGCACCTCATTCACATGCTAGCATTGTTGAATACCCATTGATAATAGAATTGGGCCGCTCCTGACATATAAAGTTGAGACTGGGATCGCGGGGGTTATCTGAGTCGAAGGCACGACTTTCGAGCATGACTCCGACTCTTACTCCGAGGACACACTATTTTCAGGCAAAGGGTTTCTAAGCCACTGGAGAAGAACTACCACTGACCGCATACTTACATATCTTCGTTTGCAACGTGACAGGCACGGGACCTTGCATGCTTGTGCTTAAGTTGTCGCATGGTTGTTGGGCTTTTGAAGTTCTATTGGGTGGAAACATCTGACTATTTCTTTTCGAATGATCTAGCATACTCCGAGTCGAAGTGAGTTTGTACGACCTGAGAACTGGAATAGCGAGGCTGAGGTGATACGAGCGAGTCGTGTCGGCTAAATACATTCCCAATGAAGAACTGGAGAATGGGTTTCGACCTTAAGTCCAAGAAGTTCAAGGATTTTGAAGAGTTCTACTCTAGAGGTTGATTTGCACGTATACGCAAGGTGGCTAATTTCCATGGTAAAAATTAGGGAAAATATTCCTAGTGTTACGCGAGGGAAAAGTATGCAGCCATAATTTTGAGCAGGAGCATTTACTTCAGGCTCGACAAACTGAAGCTTGATATAGTTCTGACCTCTTGTTCAATTCAACATCAAGTCTCATTGAAACGTATTTTTTAAAGCAATGCTTTTCATTCCATATCTAGTAAGCGCTTTTTCAAGAAAATTGTCATGAGTCGTGCTGTAGAACGCGACTTCTCTTTTGACAAGCTCGGAGCTGATAATTGTGACCTAACATGACTACTTTACGAGGAGTCTATTCCCTGAGCCTCCACTTAATCTGGAGCCGGCTCAGCTCCTGTTTAACAGAATCTCGGTTAAGCATAGTATACGATAACGGCAACTCAAAGCCTCCTCGGAGTATCTCCTGAAGCGAATGTACCCTCGACATCGTAGCACAGATGTCGCTGACTACAACGACTGAACCCCCCCACAGCCACAACCAGGTCTCGTCACGTTTCTTATATTGTGATCCCTACTTGAAATCTCGATTGTCATACCATGTGTACTACTTCGTATACTCCGTCCATCGCGAAGTGGTGTGTTGATCTCACTCATTTACTTTCGACCGGAGTCGCTAAGAGACATCTCCGAAATTTAGACCGTGATATACTTCGAATAAATCTCAGACAGGCATATACGATCAGCTTCTTACCAAAGAAACTACACAGAATAGATTGGTTCTTTAAACTTCAGATGTGGCTTAAGCCACAGGAGACCAAAGAAAATATGATGTGTTTTCGTGCAGGTAGTTATTAGCTGCCATAACGTGATGATGGGGTATTCCAGAAGCTCTTTCGGAGAATTGCATGAAACCGTGTAATGAAAACCATGAATGTAACGACTGATATTGGGGAGAACCAATAGATGTGTCCTGGGTTCGATGACCTTGGGGACCTCCATGTCCCTTCGAGTTTGTCAACGTTGAACAGGCACTCCATTTGGACGGAGTTGTTCTCTATGCACGCCATCGAAATGCTCACTAGTAAATTCCCGCGCGGCTCTTCTCAGCTTCCTCTGTGCCTCCGATTTGTTACAATATTTGTTAGACAGTTCGCTTGCGCTTCGCCTTATGGATCGGTGCTACGCTGGAGATAAACCGTGACATCAGTGTTTCACCCGAATAGGCTTTCCGGCGGGGAGCTTCTTCCACAAACATGTTTCTGGAACCACTTATTTGTTCTTTGCCGTTTTGGGAAATATTATGAAATCTCCCGTACTCCTTTGACTTCCAAGTCTCGTGCAGACTTGGAAGGGGCTTGACTTTGAGTGAGTTGAGTGTGGAGTTGGCAGCTGGAGGGGAGCTGGGCAGCTTGATGCTATCCCGGACTCTCCAGAGTATGAAGTTCTGTTTCTGCAGATGTAGTAAGATTTGCTCCAGACGGTGAGAAGAGCATGAGGGTATTAAAGAATTGACTTCCTTCAATGAATAACTCATCATTATCAACAGTAGCATCGACTTCTAGATATCGACAACAATTCAATCTTCTCCAATCTTCAAACCTCTCTTTTCATAGACCCCTATAGATTTAGATCTCTTCCCAACTCTACCTAAAAATGTCTCACCTTTCTCAAGAATATGTTCGCAACTTGTACAACACCTTCGGGGAGTTGAAGGTGCTTGACGATATCATCAGACATCGTGCTGCAGATGCCGACCAAGTTCCAATTCTTGGATATCCAAGATTCGAAAACAGTGTTGATGACTATGAACACTTCACTGGAAAGCAGCTTGACCAATTCATTGATGCGGCTGTCAAGAAGTATATCTCTGCCGGTTTGAAGCCCGTAAGTTGCTCACTTATTCCCTATTGATTTGTTACATAAACATGATCTAATAGTCGCACAGAATACACGTGAGGTGGTTGGTGTTCTTGCGCCTTCCAACATTGACTTCATTGTCTCTTTCTTCGCTCTGAGTCGTCTTGGATACACTGTCCTGTGTCTTTCTCTACGCATTGCTCCGATTGCTGTTATCAATCTTCTTCAAAAAACTGGCTGCTCGACTATTGTTCATGGCTCATCTCCTCAAATTGAAGTCAATGTTCAAAGTGTCAATCAAGACTTTCCAATCGCCGCAATCAAGATTCCAACTCGCATTGACTATGATGGAGTTGTCCTCGGTCTCCGCTTCGTTCGACACTTCGATCGCGAAGAGGAGAACAGCAAGCCTGCGATCATCATCCACTCCTCCGGCTCAACGGGCCTCCCAAAGCCCATCTCTTTAAGCCATCGAGCTCTCCTTACTCACCCTACCCAAGGCACGGGGTTGCACAACTTCAATGCCTTGCCATGGTACCACTTGTACGGGATTTCCACGTCTCTCCAAGCGATGTGGATGAGACGGACAGCACACCTGTATAACGTTAACTTACCCCTCACCGCCGATAATCTCATTGCGATTCTCGAGAAGATACAGCCAGAAGCGGTGCACACTGTACCATACGGATTGGGTCTCATGGCTGAGAGGCAAAGTGGTTTGAATGCATTGAAGCGATGTAAAGTCGTCACTGCAGCTGGTGCAAGAACCCCAGATGAGCTTGGAGATCGCCTTGTTAAAGAGGGCATCAATTTTGGTGTTGTGTTTGGAACGTAAGTCTCACAAGAGAACTTGCACAAGAGATAAGAATCTGACAATCCTCTAGTACCGAGGCCGGTCTCGTAGGTGATACCATGCGGAGAGCTAATGGCGATGATTCGTGGAACTATCTCCGCTTGTACGCTAACATTCGCAAATTTCTCCACATGAGTCCCCTTGGAGACGGCTCATTCGAAATGGTTTACCTCAAAGGACATCCGGCATTGTCTGCTTCCAACTCTGATGACCCAGCACCTGGTTCTTGGCATTCGAAAGATGTTTTCATTCCACATAAAACCATTCCAGATGTCTGGAAGTATGTTACCCGAATTGATGATCGTGTTACCCTAGTCAATGGAGAGAAGGTGCTTCCTCTTCCAATCGAAGGTCGCATCCGAGAGGATGAGCTTGTTCGAGAAGCAGTCGTTGTTGGTGTTGATCAGCCCATTCCGGGACTTTTAGTCTTCCGCTCAAAGGCGGTTGATCACATGAGTGATGCTCAATATATCGATGCTATCTGGCCTTCTGTAGCTGACGCCAACTCTCGGGCTGAAGCGTTTTCACAAATCACAAGAGAAATGATCACCCCTATGCCATCTAATGTCGACTGGCCACAAACCGATAAGGGGAGCATAATCCGTGCCCAGTGCTACTTGAAATTCGTCGACCAGATCAAAGATATGTATGCCAGACTCGAGGGGGATGGCGAAGAGGGAACTTTGCGACTAGATTTGCAGGAGATGGTCGACTTCATCATGACGACTTTCCGAGAGACTATTGGTGTGCCACTGGACTCACCTGATGTCGACTTCTTTGCAGCTGGAATTGACAGCTTGAAGGCTATTCAAATGAGAAGAATCATTGTGAAGACACTTGAGCTGAATGGCAAGCAACTGACACCAAACGTGGTGTATGAAAATGGTAACCCAAGGCAGCTCGCTAAATATCTTCATGCTCTCGGTAAGGGTGAAGATGGTGACGAGGAAGGGGAGGCATCCCTGATGAAGGAAATGGTCGATAAATACTCTAGATTTACAAAGCATCACCCCCGTGGAAACTTTGTGGCTGCAGAAAACGAGAAGAACCTATACTTTTCATCCTCCGATTCCGAGGATGAGATCGAGAGGTTCAAGTCTGGCATTAAGACTCAGAAAGTGCGAATATCGAGCCCAGTCTCCAGGATCATCGGATTCCTGAGAAAAGTATTCGGCGCTGTTGCAAACAATTCTGAGCCTCTCTTCTCGTATAACGAAGCTTCCAAGCCGGTCCTCAAGCTTGCAAATCAGGCCGCGATTCTCACAGGAGCTACAGGTTCAATTGGTGCCCACACTTTGGCACAAGTTCTGGCCAACCCTGAGATATCGAAGGTTTACTGCTTGGTACGTGGTGAAAACCCCATGCAGAGAATTCTCGATTCACTTAAAGAACGTCGTCTTGAGCTTCCAGCATCCAGCCTGGCTAAAATCGTCGCATTCGTTGGTGATCTCAGCAAGCCCAACTTCGACCTCTCCCCCACGATCTATGCACAAATGAAGAAGGAAGTCTCGCTCATTGTCCACATTGCTTGGCCAGTAAACTTCAACATCCACCTCTCATCATTTGAGCCACATATTGCCGGCCTCTACAACCTTCTCCAATTCTCGCTCTCAGTCAAACGTCCTCAGCCAGCTCAACTTTTCTTCTGCTCCTCTATCTCTACCGCTTTTAACGCCCCAACCCCAGTTACTATTCCCAACGCTCCTATCGAGGACTTAACCTACGCTTCGACTATGGGTTATGGACAATCTAAACTCGTTGGCGAGCATATCGTTCGGAATGCTGCTCGTGCTGGCGCTCACGCCTACGTGCTTCGAATCGGTCAAGTTGCTGGCGATTCCATCAACGGTGTCTGGAACGACAAAGAATTCATTCCATCAATGATTCGCTCGGCTCTCACTCTGAAGGCGCTTCCAGACCTCAGAGAACGTTGCCTTTGGCTTCCTGTTGATATTCTAGCAACCACAATAATTCAGTTGTCCAACACGCTCAAGACCTCCAAGCATCCCCTCGGTTACGAACCAGAGGTCAACCCTGAGATCTTCTACAATCTTCTCAATCCTCGCCCATTCCAATGGTCCTCCCTCTTAACAGAACTCTCCGAAGCTGGCCTCAAATTCGATACCGTTCCGTTCATAGATTGGATGGAGAAGTTACAGGAGAGTGCTGCACACGGAGATGAGCTCAGGAACCCAGCAGTCAAATTGATTGAGTTCTTTGAGGAGGAGTTTGGTGCGCAAGATAGCTTTGAGAAGGGAGGTCTAATGTTTGAGACTAGCGCTGCACAACGCGACGCACAAGTTCTAAGAGAGCCACCGAGAATCGTTGAAGATGGATATATTCGAAAGTTTCTTGGGGCTTGGTTGGAGAAGTGGGAATGACTAGCGGAAAGCCAACGTGCTATGAATGATGATGGTGATGATAATGATTGTATGACTTGGAATGATTTCAATAATGTAGTTCACCTGGATGGTAGTCCTTTATTTTCCCCGTATATTTCTTTTGTAGTAAACATTTTGGGTTTAAGGAGTTGGAAAGGGAAAGGTAGACTCATAGAAAGCTTTTTTGCATTAGACATAAAATAGAATCTCTTCACATAAACCTATCCCTCCTCAAATGGTCTGAGTGTGGTTCATCACTTTTATGTCGAAACCAGTCAGGGTCCCGGATTTAGAGAAGTTGAGAGCTGATTGCAATTTTCGTTGCTGGAGATTTCTTTTTATTGTAAGTTATACATGCTAAGGCTACCCCAAAGGGTAGATGAATTACGATGTAACCCGAAAGTTGACGTGATGGGTGTTGGTAAAGAACAGCAAATTGGGCATGTCTTGTTCTAGATATACTCTCTTTAAGACTACACCCTTCCCCATACTGGCAATCTAATTAAAACCAAGGCTCTGGTTATTACTACCCAGATATAGCGTCGCGAAAGCTAAAGGAGGAGTAGTTGTCACGTAGTAGGATGGCTTGAAATTTTAATCTTGACCGCGAAATAGGAACTAGGAGGCTTGGAACTGGAAGGGAAAAGAAAAGAAAAGAAATCACCATATTAAACGGGAAAGTCTTTAAAGCGAGGGAAGGCAACAGGCGCCATATCTCGTTCTACCATGGTCTACTATACTTTACCACACCCGGATGCTACCCTGGTATGTTTTTACAGGTAAGATCTTAATTAAGTTTATCGCGCACTATCGGGTTTTGGCTCATCCAGGGTAGAAAAAAGCTCGGCCAGGGTAGAGAGTCGTGCTAGGGAGAGCCCCACATTTTTTCTACCCTGGCCGAGCTTTGGTGGCGCAATCCTCTGCCCTGGATGAGTTTATTAGCTATTCTATATATAGTTAGGAGTTTGTTATAGCATATGTTCAGCACATGCTATAAGGTGTCATTAGTATATACTTAGTGTATACTCAGTATATACTCAGTATAATATATACGTAGTATCTACCTTTTATAATTCTAATATATACTATACTTAAATTAGTTATCTACTTTAATAGATTTAGCTATTAGCTAGTTAAATAAATTTAAGAATACACGATTAGATTATTTGTTTGATGTTCTACGTATCAGTCTATAATGCGTCAGTACGTGCTGGGGTGATCAACTGTGTGACTGGCGTATGCTTGGCATATTCTCTACCCTGGCCGAGCGTTGGTGGCGTAAATCTCTACTCTAGCTGAGCTTTGCGCCGGATTTCACCCGTCTATCCTGGATGAGCTGTAACCCCCAGGAATCGGAAAGTGGTTGGAGCATCTTTGGGTAGAAGTTCCTCAGTCGACTACAACCCGTTGGTAGATTAGAGCATTGCGTCACAATACGCTACAGCCGCTAGTGAAAATATTGTTGCGCAGGGTAGCCCACTCAAAACTACACGATCCAATAAATATGATTTGTCGTTGGGCCTACACATAAGCAGAATTGTTCTACCACTTGCGGTTCCTTCAAGGGTTGTTGCTAAGGAATAGCACGAAAGCGAAATCTTTTCCCATGTTCGTAGGAGTCATTGGCAATAGGGAAGAAAAGGGAGGCAATGGGTCACCAATTGATCAAGGCACTTTCTTGGATTGGAAATTTCGGCGGGGTGTTACAGTGTTGAAGTGAGGCCTAAAGCAGTACTGGCGCCAGCACGTTTGTTTCAGGCACCTCGAACTAGTTGCCCCCTAGTGTGGCCTGAAGACCCTCGTAGCTTATTCTGCATAGCAATGGACAGTATGAAGTAGCAAGACAGCTAATAATATACTTGATTTGCCCTAATTGGGTCCTGCTTCAAGCCCTCAGGATCTCGTTGTATTGATGATATCGTTCATCTGATTGGCTAGAGTCTTTAATTCTAACCGCTGGTCTTCAAGGATTTAGTCACATGATCCATCCCGTAGGCTCCCAAGTTTTCTGTGCATATGCGCTTATATAATGCGGTATTGCAAGTCACGCTAGCTGTGTAGTCTGCTTATCCCAGCCAGCACCCCGTTCTAAGTTCATCACCGACGGCAAGGCTACCCAAAATTGTGCACTATAGTTTGTGTCTTCTGTTCTATACAAGAGATAATATTCCTACAGAGCGTATCCACTCCCAACGATGCGCCTTTTGAAGCTAAACGACGATGGCTGCTTCAGCCTCTTATGCTTTCCGAAGGATAAGATACCCCCATATGCCATACTGTCTCATACCTGGGGAAGAGGAGAAGATGACGAGGTCACGTTTAAGGACCTAGTAAATGGCACCGGCAAGAACAAGGGGGGTTATCAGAAGCTACGATTCTGCGGTAGTCAAGCAAAGGATGACGATCTACACTACTTTTGGGTGGACACATGTTGTATTGACAAATCCGATACCAATGAACTCACGACAGCCATCAACTCTATGTTTCGGTGGTATCAAAACGCAGAGAGGTGCTACGTGTACTTGTCCGATGTTTCTGTACGTTCGCGAGACGGCAAGTCTGACCATGTAGAATGGAAGTCCGCCTTTCGTAACAGTCGATGGTTCATGCGGGGATGGACCTTACAAGAACTCCTTGCGCCGAAGGTTGTCGACTTCTACTCACGAGACTGCACTCGGCTAGGTGATAAGCAGTCGCTCGGGCAGCAGATTGTTGAAATAACGGGAGTCGCTATAGAAGCCCTTCGAGGGCAGTCCCTGTCTCAATTTAATATTGAGGAGCGGTTCTCTTGGACTGAAAAACGGCAAACCACAATGGAAGAGGACCATGCATATTGCCTTCTAGGAATATTTGGCGTGTTTTTGCCACTTATTTACGGGGAGGGACGGTTGCATGCTCTCCGACGGCTTCGGAAAGAGATCAGAGAGTCTATGGACACTGAGTCGCAGCTAATAGGTAATATTTGTCGAAAATTGTATCTTAGCCTTGCTAATTTATCCCTGGATGACTTCAGGTCTTCCGGGTATTAATTTGAGTACTGCAGAAGTAGTGAAGAGAACAGCTATGGGCGTAGAACAGATTTGCGAGGTCGAAGGTATAAAGCAAGCTTTAGATGAAGTATAAATAGTGGAGCTGACCTGATATTAGAACGTAGTATACGAGGATCTGGGATAGTAATTCCTAGTGCAGCAATAGAAGACGCTTATATTGCTGTGATAGGTGTTACTGGTTCCGGCAAGAGTTCTCTTATTAAACTAATTATTTGTCGGGATATACCTATAGGTCATGGTCTGTACTTAGGTACGCTATTCTTATGTCCTTTCTTTCCTCTTTTATCCAAAGGTAGACACTAATCTAGAAATTAAATAGGCACCGAAAATATTACATCTTACAGCTTTATGTATGAAGAAAGGTTGAGAGTTCATCTAATTGATATTCCAGGTTTTGATGACAGACATGAATCAGAGACAGATGCTTTGCGAGAGCTTGTTTCTTGGTTATCAGCTACCTATGAGAAGAAAATTCAACTGAGTGGCATCATTTATCTCCATCACATCATGAACAACAGGTTTGGAGGATTAGCTAAACGCAACGTTGCCATGTTCAAGAGGCTCTGCGGACCTACTTGCTTTCCCAACATCATTCTTGCGACTACGTTCTGGGATGTCACCGAGCCCGATATTGGGATCGCACGTGAAAAGGAACTTATTGAAAGAGAGGACTTGTGGGGTTTCATGCTTAGCCGCGGCAGCGCAGTCATGCGTCACTCAGGGAGCCGACAATCGGCAATAGCCATCCTCGAGCGGTCACTTCGTAATCGACGCCAAGCGCAGTCTTAGCCAGTAGAACACCCACAACCACCATTTCATAATATAAATAGCAAAAAACACATATATAGTTAACGAATCAATCAAATATGTTCCAATAATACTCACTTGTGCGCTTGGCAAGCAAATCAGCCTTACATATTCTCCCTGATTCAACATACAGCGCTTCACATTTCACGCACGCAACTCGCGCATGACAGTAGTTACCACAGTGGAAATCCAGCTCTGAATATGCAAGACTGTTCGCACGCCCATTGTGACGATGGGCCATATGCTGCAGTCGAGGTTTTAACAGACCCATCTAACATGCTACTTAAAGTAAGTATTGATCCTCCTGAAATTACTATCGACGAAATTGAGAGGTAGGATGGAAGTATAAGAGAGGAGAACAAGAAGACGACCAAGAGGATCCTCTTCCATGAATTGATTTAGGGCAACCTGGCTTTGTTGGAGAAGTTACATGAATACCAAAAAATGCTCATCGAATTCGACGGTATCAATTTCTGCAGAATTGATAGGGAAAGGCTGAAGGAGTGAATGTCCTCGAGATCGTTAGCGGTGAAAGCTCGTTGAAGCCTCGATGTGAAAATTTGGGGAAATCAGGTAGAGGCTAGGTGGATTTCACAAGAGAGATTTATACTATCAGCCTCCCCGGATGAGGGCTTGGGTCATTGAGATAGCTGGCTGAGGATGCAACTATGCTCTGTGATGAATGGAGGCAGGTCCCCAAACACAAAGACTATCTCGCAAGCTGCATGTCAACCGTGAATGAAATCTGTCAACGATATGGAAACAGCCAGGCCGGCTCAGTTAAGCTTGCAAACGGGGTTTAGCAAAGACCATAACTACTTTTTGAAAAGTGCAACTGCACTCCTGGATCATCTATCTGCGATCGCATCCAGGCCCTTCTTCCTCCCCTTTCGACACGTTACAGGCGTCTAGAGCCGTTCACTTAGGGATGTGAGGTTGTCATTTTTGGTCGAAGCAAAACATCTACATGGAGGTATCTGAACCAGGGAATCCTCACGAAAGACGATTTCGATCTTCAACCTGTGAATGGCGAGTTGATGTATAGTGGCATCCGGCACTTGCTTAATCAGCCGAGTCAGCTCGAAGGTGGGAACGTTTCCGGTGCTGGCACGGCGTCACCTAGTAGCGGCAAGGGGACTGAGCCAAACTCCCCACCACTTATATTCACTGCTTCTTTTCATATAATTCAGTCACCTATTCCAATGAGTGAAAGCCGCGGCCTCCTTCTTGGAGCATCGAAGTATGAACGAGATCAACAGATCTTGATACACGAATTAGAGGGTTCAGGGAGACATATTAGATATAGTCGGAACACGGTGGAAAATTCTGGACAACAAATAAATGCCGAGATAGATGTCCCAAGACCACTAAAAGAAGCCCTTGCTGATCAAGTGGGGTCGTGGTCCACCACTATGTTGAAGTCATTTTCCAATAGGTTGAGAACGATTAAGCGATCAAGAATCCTGGTCAGCGGCGGTATGGCTATAGTAATTTCGGTAAAGTTGTAATAAAATCTGTGGCTACTTAATGTGTGGCTGCGCGTGCCTTGCCGGAAAATTCCTATTTCCTGACATCCTCCGATTAAGTTAGAACAAAAAGTGGCCCTGTGTGCAGCCACACAAAATTGGCTATCCCCTTCCTAGGGAAATGCTTCTACGTGACAAACTTTCGACTTTTCACTTCCGGCTTTCACTTCTTCTCTCTTTGTGCTTTATAGTAAAGTTCGAAATCGTCTTCAGTTTCAAACACTCAATGATTTTATTTCTGAGCCGCATTTTATATAATATATAATAGAAGAATTTCTGCCCGAGAAACCTAATATCAAATAACGGGTCAATTACATCCGTGATCGTTAGGACTAGTAGCACTGCCCTTAGTCCTTATCTCACGATAACCTTCTTATATATATAGAGTCTGTTTAGTTACTGCTTCAGTTATATACCTTTCTACAGCCAGACTCCCCAGGAATATACTATCAAGATTAAGAGAAAATAGCTTATATTTATCGTTATAATAGATAATATACTATTGAAACTCAGTAAAGGTTTAGCTTAGACGAATAATGTCGCCTACAGCAAATACAATATACCCGTAATCACAGTATTAATTGCAGCTTTTGGTCTATTAATAGTAATTCTTTATAGTCTTACACCTTTTATATACTTGTATATAATCATTATATCCTCCCCGACCTCATTCTCTGCCAAGAGCATTTATTTAGAGTTAGAATCGCTGCTAATACACTTTTTTGTATTCGGTTTCCTTCTAATAACAATATATCGTCTATTAAGCTCGGTATCGATCCAGCGGTACTTTAACACGAACTTGATGGCGATGAGGAAGCGGAAGATAATAGCAAGGACAATCGAGAAGATACAGGTCTTAGTATAAGAACTAATAGATATAGGCATCTATATCGAGGAATAGAGTAGCTTATCTGTGGCAATAGTAAACATTGAGGACATATTCATCTTGACGGTATTCAATCATACATCCGGGAGTAGAGAATCTGAGACTTCCTTTGACGGAGAGGAGAGAAGCCTTTGGATCGACATCTAGCGGGTTAATAGAGTAAAACACGAAGATAAGGGAAGTAAACAAAAAGAGCTCTGCCTTTTGGAAATCAGCGAATAACTGGGATCTGTGGCGGAGAGAAGGCGCAGAAACGCTCTCAAACTTGCTCTGGGGTTAGACTGGATTAGGCTTCTAGACCCTGTCTTGCCCAACCACAGCCTCCGCCGATCGCATCCCGACATAATCTCGATTTTAAACATTTCCTTTGTCATGGGGAGGAGTGGCCGTCTGGAGCACGTACTACTCTACCTCTTAGATCACTCGGGACGATATTTACTCACTCCTCACCATCTGGCAACGAGCTTCTAGGTGCTAGCAAAGCATCCACGAGTCGGAATTTCGATCAAAGCCTTTCGAGACTGCCGCGAACGAATGGTACTCCATCCACAGCTGCCGCCCACGGGCCATGTTACCACAACTGTCCTGATAAACAACATCCACTGTGCCTCATGCCTCTCTACATTGATGAAGTCCTCAATACCTTACAGCCAGCGCCGCTATCGACTACTGCCAATTACGTATCACACGAGGTTATGATAGTCCATTTCCCCCAGCTCTCCGCGAATGGCATATCTCGGGCCTTATCAGATGCGGCATTCGAGGTCCAGAGCGTGCGGACCGAAGACGAATTTGGTAACGGTATCTACAAGCAAGATATAGTCCAGGCTCCCCAAGAATGGCTGGAACAGGCCACTCAGACACTGAGCAAACAGACATTAACATTGTCGTGGCGACAGACAGCAGCACACCCTGGGCTGCTATGCGATACCACCAACCAACCCAGTGAGAAACATATCGAACATTGTGTTGCTTGTCAAAAGTCGAGCGAGAATGTCGAAACATCTAAGGATATTATAGTGACTATCCCTGAGGCCCGAAAGTTTACAGCCGCGCTTAGCATCGCCGGTATGACTTGTGCGGCATGTATCCTCTCCATCAATGAGGGGGTGCAGGAACTCAAATTCTTGGAGGACGTCAGCGTCAGTCTACTTACGAATAGCGCAACCGTCACCTTTGCCGGCCCGAAGGAGAACATCGATCAGATTACCGAGAGAATTGAGGATAGAGGATACGGCTGTCATGTCGAGCACGTTGTTGAAGTTGGTGGAATGCAGGAAGGTGCGGAGCAGACGGAGAGGACAGTCATGATTGGGATAGCTGGTATGTTCTGCAGCTACTGCCCACAACAGGTAGTAGAGGCTCTATCATTGTCTTTCCCGGGACTTCTCGTTATCGACAAGGCACCGTCGCTCGAAGATCCCATCATGACGATTATGTACCACCCCCAGCGCGGCATCGTTACTATCAGAGACATCCTGACTACTATTCACGGTGTTAGCGACCAACTTAAGGCCACGATATACCACCCTCCTACGATCGAAGAGCGGTCCCGAGCTATGCAGTTCCGCGAACGTCGTCGTCTGCTTCTGCGGCTTCTCCTCAGCTTCGTCGTCGCTATTCCTACCTTCCTCATTAGTGTAGTCTGGATGAGCCTAGTTCCCTCTACCAGCCGTGTACGGATGTTCTTCCAAGGAAAGATGTGGACCGGTGCTGATACTCGAGCCGAGTGGGCGCTCTTCTTCCTTGCGACACCTGTAATGTTCTTCGCCGCCGATGTCTTCCACGTCAGAGCGATCAAGGAGGTTCGAGCTTTGTGGGGGCAGAATAGCAAGGTCCCAATACTCCGAAGATTCTACCGTTTCGGTAGCATGAACCTACTGATGTCCGCCGGCACGTCCGTGGCGTACTTCCCTTCAATCGCTGTGCTTGCTCTAGATTCACGAAAAACTAGCCAGAGTAAAGGTCAGGTTTCGACGTACTTCGATGCTGTTGTGTTCTTGACAATGTTTATCCTCGCTGGCCGTTATCTAGAGGCTTATAGTAAAGCTCAAACCGGGGATGCTGTCACGATGCTCGACAAGCTCAGACCAACGGAAGCAGTACTTGTGAGACCTAACCCGGACATAGGAGATACTTCGGAGGATAGCCAGCCATCGCTTCCGATAACTAATGTCGAGAAAATTAATATCGACCTTCTCGAAGTCGGAGATATAGTTCGAGTTCTCCACGGTGCCTCTCCACCAGCCGACGGCGTAGTCATCTCCGGCAATTCTACATTTGATGAGAGCTCTTTGACTGGAGAGTCTCGCCCTATCGCCAAGAATCCTGGCGACCAAGTCTTTGCGGGAACTGTCAACACTAGTAAGCCTATTAGCATCAGAGTTACCGAGATCTCTGGAGCGTCAATGCTCGATCAGATCGTCAAGGTTGTCCGTGAAGGCCAGACAAAACGAGCGCCGGTGGAGAGAGTAGCTGATATCTTAACCGGGTACTTCGTTCCTGTCATTACCCTTATTGCCATAACAACATTTTTCTCTTGGTTTGGGCTTGGCCAGGGCGGGGTACTCCCGGAAAGTTGGCGAGATGTTGATACCGGCGGCTGGGCTTTCTGGGCATTGCAATTTGCTATTGCAGTCTTTGTCGGGGCTTGCCCCTGCGGCATTGCACTTGCGGCTCCAACGGCATTATTCGTGGGTTCTGGGCTGGCTGCTCAATACGGAATACTAGTCAAGGGGGGCGGAGAAGCGTTTCAAGAGGCTTCTGCTCTCGACGTGGTAGTCTTTGATAAGACCGGCACGCTGACCGAAGGTGGAAACCCAAGTGTGACAAACCATGATATTATAGCGTCTAGTACGGAGGAGACAAATACCATCTGGGCAATCGCGCAAGCACTAGAGGAGTCATCAAGCCACCCTATAGCTAAAGCGATTACTACACTCTGCGTAGAACAAAACTTCACTACCGTCACTAACTCTACTATCGAAGAACTACCCGGTCGCGGTCTCAAAGGTATATTTATGATCAATGATACCCAGTACGAAGCTGCCATTGGCAATGAAACTTTCGTCTCCTCGCTTGGCACTCCGATAGACATTTGTTGGGCCAACAACACTTTGATATGGAAAGCCTCTGGGAAAAGCATCGCCCTTCTGGCACTGCGTCCTCTGTCCCTCTCGGGCGAGGAGCAACCTGCTTTCAAACTTGCTGCACAGTTTGCGACAACGGACCCGCTCCGCCCTGAAGCTTCTTCTGTACTTTCTGCTCTGCGCGAGCAAGGATTAAGCATCTGGATGATCTCAGGGGACAATGCCACAACCGCCATGGCGGTGGGGTCTCAACTCGGTATCCCGGCTACCAATATTATTGCCGGTGTTCTCCCCTCGGAGAAAGCTGATAAGATCCGCTGGCTGCAATCTTCAGCCCTTAAACGCAACGGCAGGACCGGGAGAGCAATCGTGGCGATGGTCGGTGATGGCATCAACGACTCCCCCGCCCTCACGGCCGCGGATGCAGGGATTGCTATCGGCTCCGGTTCAGATGTGGCTATCTCTAGTGCTAAGTTTGTGCTCGTGTCGTCAAATCTGTATTCTCTTT
This sequence comes from Tricladium varicosporioides, assembly GCA_021365295.1. Taxonomy (NCBI): domain Eukaryota; kingdom Fungi; phylum Ascomycota; class Leotiomycetes; order Helotiales; family Tricladiaceae; genus Tricladium; species Tricladium varicosporioides. The sequence continues at coordinate 230,187 of JAJTIW010000034.1, read as the reverse complement.
TGACTCTCATTACGCTCTCGCGTACCGTTTTCCGGAGAGTCAAGTTCAACTTTGGATGGGCATTAGTGTATAACTTGGTCTTACTGCCGATCGCGGCAGGAGTAATTTATCCAGCACGTGGGCACCCAAGGCTGAACCCCGTGTGGGCGAGTTTGGCCATGGCAATGAGTTCTCTGAGCGTCATCTGCTCAAGTTTGGTTATGAGGACTGGCATCCCCGTGGTTGGATTCCGAGCGGCTAGGGAGGCAGAGCAGAGAAGAGGCTAGGCATTAAGCAGGGGGGGGGGGGGGGGGCAGCCGAAGCGGCGATCAGTGGCATGATTAAAATGATCGGCAGCACGATCAACTACAGTCTTTTTCCCATTGCTAAGTGGTGTTCTTGTAGTGAAATACCTAAAGAGAATATGTCACGTAACGTGGGATAGTTGTACCAGCAAAGCGAACTTCTGCTAAGGCACTCAAGTGAGCGAAGTAGATTGATAAATATGACGCTTGATTCTAGAAGAACTATCTGAGCCTAGCTATTTATAAATATTCTCTGGAGTCGAGGGTCTTGGCGAGACAAACAAGGACGTTCACGTGGAATGGGATGTTCTGAGATCTTTATACGGCTTTGAGGTACGGGTCGAATCTATTTCATGGTTCTTCGAACGCTTGCACAATATGGCTACGTTTGCCCAATTGGAATCTTTCGTTGCACTAAAGTTCCGGATTAGAAAACCCAGATAGAATACTTACGCTATGCAAGATGCATAATCGAGGAGTTACTATTGCAAACGCCTCAGCTTAGTATACTCTCCTGTGTACTAGTATGGCTTTAGTTTTGATAATATATCTAGTCTATAAGTCATTTACTAAGGATGAATACTTTATGGCGACTATTGCATTTATTGCTGTGCTATATAGGGGAAGTATAAAAGTTTGTTGTATAGAGTATATTGTATGTCGTATAATAATAGAACTTGACTTATCTGAAGGATGGCCTACTATAGAGTTGCTTAAACTTATAATTAAAGGAACTAAGTAATTGAATGAGGTTATAGGATTATTTGAATATGAGTTTCGAACTGTATAGTGCTCTATAAGGCGAGGTATTAAAGTGCTTGCAATTCTTTCTTTTGTGTAATTGGTGAATGTTATATTGTAGCTTGCGGGAAGCTTATAGAATGGGAAATGGATTGTAGTCGCGGTTGTAATTGCATTCAGGATTCTATTTATTAGAGTAAATTTTTTTCGTGGCTACTGCTTGCTATTTAATGCGCATCGATGCTCGAGATGCACGAGGTACATAAGAATATATAGCAGCTATGTGGTTTATGTTTAACAGAGGAAAGTTCAACTAGGTCTATGGTCCGATGTCTACAGAGAAGCAGATCTAACGTGAACACAATGTTGATTGCTACTAAGTAGTGGAGGGAATTCGAATGCTCGTCAGTATTCATTAAAGCTCTAATGATAATCAACATGGTAGTGTTCGGTTGTGGCCCATTTACTACAGATCCCGCGGTAAAAATTGGATTTTTCACAGGTACTCTATTATGGGTAGTTGCTACTTATCTGAATGGAAGGCCATTCTAAATATTTGTTCTATTAGAGAAGTTTTCGGGAATCCATAATTAAATAAATGTTCAAGGTCCAATCCGAACCTCCTTCCCACCACGATGTTGAACACATTTTCCCTAGTGCTCTATAGACGATGACGACACATTCTCTTTCGTGTTGAATTCGAAGTTGACTGTACACAGTATCACTCAACTACTGTAGCTAAACTATCGCACTTATTGTTTGGTCATCAAAAGAGGACTGTCATCTCTATAAGGCATAAATTGTCATTGAAACCTATTTGCCGATTATCGCAGTATTAGCAATCCATTTTTTGATGCCTTGCCCCACAGGTCGAGATGGCAGGTCTCCTTTTTTTTTCCCCACTAGACCCGAACGATATTGATGCTCGCATATATGAGCCTGAAAATAAAATCATAGTGTGTTCAAATGTAAAACTAATTTTGTACCATACTTCACTTCTCGCAAATAATAATGTTAACTCGAATCTTTTGGGGTTGTATTGTACTTCGAAGTTTTCCGTAGGCAATAGATTTAGGGATTCTGGCATAGAGATTAAAAAATGGTTTAAAGATATAATTGCCACATACGACCATAGACTGAGGAGAATTGGGCATCCCGTCCGCTCTGCCATACACAAGCCTCAGATCGGTGGATTAGTAGTTGGGTGGGTGACCACCAGCGAATACCCACTGTTGTATGTCTTTTTTTTTTTTTTTTTTTGGAAGCCTTGATTTTTGCTTTTGAACAATCTATGGTTTTGGTATAGAAGAGAAACGCTGGAAGTTTTGAATAGGTGTCGGTTAATAGATAATTCTTAGGAAGTGAAAGGGGTTAAAAGCTAAATTGTATTTGTGAGATTATAGTAGTTAAAGCCTTCCGATTAGACACCTAAAAGTAGCATTTTCACAAGCTATACTCTAAACAAGCGGGTAGAATTTTCTTTTTCACTCCTATATTCATCCATAAATTTTTACTTCAACTATTTTCTATCTCCTTTTAACCAACACCAATCCCCGCATTCCTGATGGCTACTAATTTCTTGACTCTAATAAGCCATAACCTGTCCAAGATAAGTTAGCCGAGTGACAAGGTTGAAACTTATATTTCGGTTTGTAAAATTTACCAAAAATTAATCGAACATTCGTAAGTTGACTGCTTGGTGGCTTTATAGATCTCTGTTGAGAAAGATTTGTTGGTTCTGGTCGCCGCCAGGTGAGTTTTCAAACATTGTTGCCGAAGTGGGATCCGCTGTTAGTGAACTTTCGGAACAGGTGTGTCACGGAAAATGGCGCGCCTGAGGCATATTGGAAGAGCTCTCATATGGTTACTAAGTACTGACTAATCGCTTCGCGATCCTGTGCATATAAATAGCTAGGCTCATATAGTTCTTCTAGAATCAAGCGTCATATTTATCAATCTACTACGCTCACTTGAATGCTTTAGCAGAAGTTCGCTCTGTTGGTACAACTATCCCACGTTACGTGACAAGGTGCATTTCGTTTTACAGTCTTGGGGTACGCCGTTGAGGCAAACTTTCCCTTGGGCCTTGATGCAACCGCACTTATCCCAACATTGCTTCTTTACGTCGAGAGGCACGTTATTTGGACAGCTGAGCATAGACGGCCAAACGGAGTGGGCTGTCGTCATATTGTGGTGGGAATCACGTAATATCACGTGATATGCGCGCAGTATGTCAGGTGTTGATGTGAGGCCTGGAGGCCTCAGGCAAGTGCTTGCTTCAGCACGTGCGTTTCAGGCACGTCTCACCAGTTGTCCTCCATATGTAGCCTGAAGACTTTCGTAGTTTTTATTCTGTACAATTTAAGACAATTCTAGACAATAATAAGACAAGAGAAGACAGCAAGAGACTGTACGCTGTTCTCAATAGACTTGATTTACCCTGATTCAGGCCCTCCTAAATCGCGTTGCGTTGATGACCCTTAGTCATCCGATTGGCTGGAGTCGTTAATTCCAACACCCGGCTCAGGAAAGCGTGGCACGTGACTAAGGACCCAAAGGTATAGGTGTTGGAATTAACGACTCCAGCCAATCGGATGACTAAGAGTCATCAACGCAACGCGATTTGGAAGGGCCTGAATCAGGGTAAATCAAGTATATTGGCAACAGCGTACAGTCTCTCGCTGTCTTTTCTTGTCTTGTTATTGTACTGTGCAGAAGATAAAACTACGAGAATGTCTTCAGGCCACATATAAGAGACAACTAGTGAGACGTGCTTGAAACGCACGTGCTGGTGCCAGCACTTGCCTGAGGCTACCAGGCCTCACTTCAACAGGAAGGGCAAGCTTGAGTTTTCTCTTCTGAAGTACTACCTACCAGTACAATACAACTTCTCTTATGCCAACTGAGCTCTTTGCTAGCAAAACTACTTTCCCTAACAATATTGTGATCCCTCCTGCTGTCCTCAGGCACCCTACCTATTACAGCCAGCTGGAGCATCTCAAGAAACTTGTAAACGGAGAAATACGTCACAAATTTATCCAAATCTCAACCTAAGAAATACCAAGAGACCCACCCTACGAGTGCCGTCCCAATGGCTACAGTCCAAGATAGACGCTTTAGTGTACGCCTCCGCTTCAAATCTCTCATCTTGCGATCCAGTGCCCGAGCACGGGGACCAGAATATATGGTTGAGTATCTGCGAAGTAATGGGAGTGTGTTGATGCAATCAAGATCCATCCAAATAGGTACATCTCCAGAGCAATCTCTTGCCCTCAAGGACTTCGATATAGAGCGGCTGCGAGTAGAGGACCGGTGGGAGGAAAAAGGTCTGAGGCTCGATGGTCTGCTAGAGACCGCGTTCGACATCGATCTCTTTGACTGGGAGGAGGACCCTGGGGGGAGAGATATGTTAGATTCTGAATTTGAGACGGCTCCCTCTTACTTGAGCAGACTCCGGAGTGAAAAAAGGCGAGGACTTTACCTAACTGTCCATTGCCATCTTGACGACATGAGGAGGTGAAACCCGCTATGCGTTCATCGACGATCGCGAATCCTTTATCTATCGGCTCCTCAACTATTACTTTAGCCAGGGAATCACCAGCCTGATTGGCAAACCCCAGTTCTGTAATGTCTGTTGAAGACAAATCCTGACCCCAGTATATGTCTTTACCAACAAGACCAAGGCTCTCTTTAGAGGCATTAAGCGGTAACCCAAGTGCAACGTTGAGCCCTTCGACTAACCGGTTGCTCGTTAAAAGACTGTGGGCTCGATCGAGTAACGGTACCATCTGGTTGGGCAGTAGTACTCCCACTTTGGTGTCAATCGCAGCCATAATAAACGCGAAATCTGCGTGCCCGAGCGTAATGAGGTTGATGCAAACTTTGATGATTATGCCAGCAAGAATGTTTGCAAAGACCTGTGATGTTTTGGCGAGTTCCACCAAGTTCGACTTCGCCCACTTGCGTACCGTGTAAATTTGAACAGTATACTCGCCGAGGAATGCGAAGTTGAATACTGCTGGGACGATGAATTGTGGGAGAAAGGCGGACTGGATCGAGGTCATGATTAGCCCAGCGAGGCTGCCAGATGCTCCTCGGATCTGAGAGAGATACCAGGCATTTGTACTGGGAGATGCTCGCTTCAACGCCTGTTCCAGCTCGAGGCCGTTAGCATCGTAACTCTTAACATAGTTAAAGTCGGGGTGTCGATTTAGAAGTTTATTCTTCGCTCTCCGAACCTCAGTCCCGAGTCCCATAGTACTGAGAACGTGATCGGAAGGGGGAGCAGTAAAAGATTCAATTTGTTTTAATCCTAATGAAAAATGTTATATCGGATCTCTTTCAATATCAGAAGGTGTTATTCTCATGCACGCCTAGATAAAGGAGACCTAGAAAACGATTCTGAAGCCAAATAAGGTGGAATGGTTGCATTGAGGGATCTTGAGCTTATATCTACCAATGTGGCAAAGCTTCCCAAGCCAAATGTCTCAAGATCACGAATTCTAAAGGTTATTTGTCGCGGGTCTGCCTTGGGCTTCAATATCAAAACCGGCCCAAAAAGGAAATAATTCCCACGTCACCAAATGTGGGCTTGGCTGGGCGGAGGCTTAGCCATTCAGAAAAAAAACGAGACAAATCGGGTAATGGTCGACTACTGTACAATCAGGCTACACAGCGAACCTCAACTCTCCACAGTCTCACACCCAGCTGAAAACCCAATGTGGTCTGACGGGTGATCTACCTTTCGAAGTTGAGAGGCAAGCCATTTGTACAGTAGAGGGACTCTCATAGAAGCCGGTAGAAACCTATTGACACTGGGGTACAGTGAAGAAAGGTATATTGGTGCAAGGTCAAGAAGCAGAAAAGTAGTGATTGTATTGTCTCCGGAGCCAGGAACGAAGCTCATACGGAGCAGTATATATACATACGAAACAGACACTAAGCTGAATATAGACAGCTGGTAGATCAGGTGATACTGACGCTTGGATTCCTTAACAGGATGCTTAAATGCATGGCTAGGCCTATACCTAGCTAAAGCTAAGGTAGCGTGTGAGCTAGTCTTTCATAATATAGTAGATATAATTGCGTATCTCTTTAACTGATATATCTCGTAAACAAGCCAAGAAGAGGTTACTGTTCGCGCGAGAGCACTAGTGGTGGGGGACATCAGACTATGCGGCTTAGATGGAGGATGGCAGGCACGGGGGAGACCGGAGAAAGGTTATACGGCCAGACCAAGCTACACTTGAAATAAGAAAGAGCGGAAGGGTCTAGGTAACACACCAGGTAGACGAAAAACGGTATACAAATTGCATACGGTCTGTTTATAGATCAAGAAGGATTAGGGTTATGACCTGGGGGCTATAGGCTGGGACTATAAGCTAGACTTGGTGTTTCTAGAGAAGCTTACCACCTACCGTGGTATGTGCTCAAAAGCATATCTCCAAGAAGTTCTTGTACCTATTATCCTTCCTCTTTTTAATACTCTAGGGCCAGAGTACATCTTTATAGAAGATGGCTCAAAGGTCCATGCAGGTATGGCCCGGCTCCAACGACTATAACTGTCAGAAGTTTAAATAACAGGGTGCAACGCAGCTACAAGCAGGATAACTCAATTGATATTCAAGGACTAGTAATATCTACGTCGTACATGCCCGAAATATCAAAGTTTTTTTGTCTGTGCGCACGCTAGAGGGTTCCACAAAACCTATATATATAGGATTGTATAGTAATTAGTTAGTACTTAGTAATTATAGAAGAGCTCCTCTAGTATACCTTAGGTGTACTATTTTCTATAACAACTATTCTTTAGTCTAAAACAAGTACTCTGAAGTCTAATTATGTTATGTACAAGGTCACGGGACTATTTCGTTATATAGTAACGTATATTATAATATTATAACTACTATTTCTTGCGACTAGGATTAGTAAGTTAGTAGGCCTCAAGGTCCAGCTAGCCTCAGGTATCTCGAGAACACAAGAGGCTTGAGACTAACGGGATCACGTATAGGGTCGCGCGCTTATACGACTATCGACTTGTCGCGTATACTCGAGGCAACAATATACGGGGCACGCATGGAGAGAGGGGATCTCTATATAATAATGTCTTCTCCCTTAGTTAGAAGCTTCGTGCTCAACTCTTAGTTATTATCCTAAATATAAGTTTATTCCTTATAATACAAGTAACAGGTAGGTCTGCCAGCCCAAACTCGAATTAAAACTTTTGACACATGTTTTAGTTGGGTGTGGAAAAACAGTTCTATAGTAGGGGCTCTCCTTCGACTTTTAGTTTATTTCGAGAGGACTGATCAAAGCAGCGCGGGAATAGCCAACTACATGGAACGTTTGTGTCGAACCCGAGACGTATCGAATCACCGTGATCTTACTGCCAGATTTTATTTTTCATTCGAGAAATTTTCCCACCAGCACAACCTAGAGAGTCTCCTGAAATCTATAATTCAACAGCTAAGCTTTGCCCCCGAGATATCCTCTCGTCTAAAGGAACTTTACGAAGAGAATACAAAAGCCTGGCCGCCAAGCTCTCCTTCCGTGTCCAGCCTGCAAGAGCTTCTATTCGCTGGCCTCAAATTGAGATGTTCCAATGAGAAGATATCTCGAGAAGTCTTTTTTATTATCGATGCCCTGGACGAAAATCCCAAAAGGCATGCGGAGGAATAAAGTTGTCAAATTCCTTAAGGAACTTGCAGCTTTACGCATCCCATTTCTGCATGTTCTTGTCACCTCTAGACCAAAACTAGATATTAAATCTCCCCTCTCCGCCGAAAACGATGCATGGGTCGTACTCAATGTGGATGTAGCCGCAATTTCAGCAGATATTGGCATCTATGTCAATGCAGCCCTCGACACAGATTTCGTACCCCCGCTATCAGACGACACAAAGGAAAAGGTTAGGAAGCGGCTCACGAAGGACCAACACGGAATGTAAGGGAGTCAAAATTTCTTACATAGACACGACTGACAGTTTGAAATAGGTTTCGCTGGGCCAAATTGCAAATGGAGTCCCTCAAAAGGCTGGAGCCGGCCAGTTCGAAGTCGGTGGAAAAAGCACTGGCAACTTTGCCACCAGATCTCAACTCTTCGTACCTAAAAATATTGAAAGGAGTCAATGCGGATTTTCAACGGCAAGCACAGCTTGTGTTGATCTGGTTGTGCTTAGCGTCACGGCCACTCTACATTGAGGAGGTTGTCGAGATTAGTGCGACAGATCCTCACGCAAAACCCGGATTCCACGAGGCACGTCGATTTGAGCGACAGGAATACATGGAGCAGATCTTGAAAGACCTGATAGTTATTGACCCTCCTCTTAACAGGCTGCATCCTTCCCAGCGGAGGAATATCGTCCGATTAGGACACTTCTCTGTAAGGGAGTACTTGACCGGAGCAGACATACTAAAGAGTGAGGCTGCGATATTCAGCGTTTCCCCAAGCGCAAACAAATTTGTCGCCCAGTCATGCTTGGTCTGTCTCTTTCATAACAACTCCAACGATAAGAGCGAACAAGCGTATTGCTTGCGAGAGTATGCTTGGAACCAATGGGCTTGGCACTCTATTTTCCTGAATGTCTCCAATCGATCCGAGAAAGCTATGGAGCTTTTTGATTCATGTGTTTATGAGAAGGATCCCTCAGAAGGCTTTGCACGTCTTCGGGGCCTTGGCCTGATTGACTGGGTCGATCCGAACACTACAAAGGAGAACTCACTTTTGCAGTCTGCTCTTCGAAATCCCTGGTCCTACCGATATTTTCGACTGCATTTCGCTTTTGCACTGAATGCCTTCGAATACTAGCCACTTCGGAATCCCTCTAATATCCGAGTGGTGAGAATCCTGCCTTCGGAATATGACTCGCCGGAAATTAGGTGCCAGATGATCCATACCTCGCTGGATGACACACCACAATATGATGCAATCTCTTATACTTGGCGGCACTATGGGTGCGAGAGAAACTCACACATGCACCTGGATGGACAACCTTTTCGTGTGCGGGGCAAAATCGCCAGTATACTCCGCACTTTGAGAAGTACTAATAGCAGCACTTCCATTGATGTCTGGATTGATGGCCTGTGTATAAATATGCCGGATTTGCCAGAGAGAAGCTCACAGGTTGCTTTAATGGCACGAATATACCGCCAAGCTCGGGAAGTAGCCGTAATTCTTGAAGATGAAGGCGTGAATGTGGCAGCGTTCCATCTCTTAGGAGAGCTGTCTTCTCTACTGGATAATGATGATGTATCCGAGCCTGACTTCCAACGCCTTCGAAAAGCCGTTGCCAAATACGACAGTCGAACCACTTGGAATATTATTTTATCACTCTTCTCACAGCGGCCTTCTCGCGCGCAGATCCAGCATGGGCCGGAGCACGAGCACTTGGAGAATTGAGAATAACTATGCAAAGAGACGGAAGGCTTGAGCTTCCTCACCTCCTGTATGCCTCGCGTTTCAGCAGGATGTCGTTTTCGCCGGATCGAATCTTCTCCATATATCCGCTGTCTTTAATAGGTCTGGATCCTGAGGCCATAGCGCCTGGCATGAGTGTTGACTACAGCTTGACTCCCGAGGTGGTGTTCACCAATTGCTCAGCATACCTGCTGAATCAATACCGCAACTTAGACCAGTTCTCTTATGTTGGGCGTCGCTTTGAGAATGAAGTTTACGAATTGCCGAGTTGGGCCTCAACATTCATGTCCTCACGAGACGACCAAATATCGAATCACGTAGATGATTGTTAAGGAATCCAAGTGTCAGTGTCACCTGATCTACCAGCTGTCTATATTCAGCTTAGTGTCTGTTTCGTATATATATATACTACTCCGTAGGAGCTTCGTTTCTGGCTCCTTAGACAATACAATCACTACTTTTCTGCTTCTTGATCTTGTATCAATATACCTTTCTTCACTGTACTTCAGTATCAACAATGATGCACCTATCAGCGACAGCATTTACCCCACCCAACGGCCTCGCCTACCTCCCCGACCATTTGTGAAAGGGAAATTTCAACCGCTGGATGGCGAAGATTTATATTCGGCTTGCGGGACTGCAACAACGGCCAATATATCTTTTCATCTCCAAAATCTGGTCATCGAAAAAGGGGTTTTAGTGGATGGGGTGTCTGAATTTAGAGACTTCTACCTGTACAATGAGTCTACGAGAATGTATCTGTATCGCAAAGAATTGAGTTCTCAACTGTTACAACCAGAAGGCTGCCGAAAGGCTCGAAACTGCGCCTGATAGGTGAATGGTAAGTTTTGCCTCTGTAAAATTCATAAATACACAGAGGCTGACAGATCTGATAGCTGTGTACATGGCATTATGAATGGGGAAATCATGAAGGCTGCGGAAGCTGGCGAGTATGGATTTCAAGATGTGATAATTGTTTGATTACAATATCTCTCCGGTCAAGTAGATTTTTTAGTCTCGAGATTTATCTCTATCACCGTCTATAGTCTTCCCAAGTTCAACCAACACCGAGGGACTCTATACTGAAATCCGCAGAATTTTGTGGGGAAGCGTTGATGCATCCCTTCCCAGGATCAGCAAACTATTCCACTGGATCGGATCAGAACGTTTGTACAAACGAAACGCTTTTGAATTCTTGCTGGAGTCGGCTCTTCCTGAAAATGGTCCACCGCTGCATCCTCAGAAAAGTTTGGCTAGTAGATCCGGAAGGAAATCGTACTCTGGGTATAATCACGAAACCCGACAAGCTGCCCGCCCGGTCTGGCTCGGAGAGCAAGTTCTTAGAGCTTGTCCGCAACGAGGATGTATTCTTTAAGCTCGGTTAGTATGTTCTCAAGAACCGAGGCTTTGACAAAGCGAGCTTGTCACTTGAGGAGCGAGACGCCTCTGAGGGTAGATATTTCCGCACGCGAACTTCAATACGCTACCAAAAGAGTGTGTCGGCATCGACTACTTAAGAAATCGGCCCAGGCTCTTTCTGTTTAAACATGTAAAGCAAGAGCTACCAAAGCTCCGCTAGGATCTAGAGGATGTTTTGCAAGAAGCATAGTCCGAGCTCGTATTACTCGGCAAGCCGCGATCGTAGCCTAGCGAATGCAAGACGTACTTGACGCAACTCAGCTTGGAATAATACGAGATTTGCAAAGCAGCTGTCAACGAGTATTATGAAAGACCTTATTTCCACCGCCATGCCACGACTTCGTTCTTTCTCCAATCACTTGCAACCGTTACCAGACTCCACGCTGTAATTGGACTGTCGGCTCCCCGCTTCCAATAATCATACTTCTGAATGCTTCTGAAAAGTCGAATCGATTGTGGTATGAAAACTTTGACACTATGAGCCCACGTTGTATTCTCCGCGATCGATCTTTCGGTAGTGATGAAAGCCTGCAGCAGCACAAACGAGCCTCACCCACGCACACCTTCGACTATATAATTTACGACCGTCACTACGGCAGCGAGCAGGCGTTACACCAGCACCTGCGCAACTCCCCGGTTCCCCTTCCTTTGACTGTGATAACTGCGATCGATCTTTCGATGTCTTTTCCCGCTGTTTCCTAGTGTTCGATTTTAATCCTTCTCTCTTACCAGCTACTTCGTCTGCCAACTTGCAGAGACAAGAAGAGGGATCCAAAATCTGCTCTGGCAGGAACCTTTGTAAGGGAACAGAAACGGATTCCCGGGCAAAGTTCGGTAAGTAAACTGTAGCCAGGTACACAGGAGGCTAAATAGGTTCCACATTATGGCGCGCAGGCTGACTTAGGGTGTGCTCAGGATGCTCAGGCTCGGCTCAGGCTCTGCTCAGGTCAAAGCAACAGTTGCTCACGTCCGGATATTAAACGGAACCAGCGAAAGGAAAAATTAATCCTGAGTCTATGAGCATTCAGACCCTCATATGGCGCCCGTGGCCTAAGGTAACACAAACACCGAGATCACTTGCTGTTTCAACCACGCCTCATAATGGACCTGATGGAGGCCTGAATGCCTCCATAGCTTATTCTGCAAAGTGAAGAACAGTATGCTACAGAGGTTAACAATATGTTTGACTTCCCTATTGAGTCCTGCGTGAAGACCTCGATACGTTAATGGTACTATTCATCCAATTGGCTGCTGCCAGAATAATTGCTTATTTAGCTTAGTTAGTGCTTTGAGTGATATAATCCCCATTGTGCGAGCTTCAATTCCATCATCCTTATCTATCAATATTGTTCCCCAAACTAGCTATTTCATCAGTGAAATTGAACCGTTATTCTAACAGCTGCAATTGTTCTTCCCAAGATAACTGTAAGGACACACTCTAGCGGAGTGAAGCGCAAGCAATAAGCAAGAGCTACGACAGTGTGTGTCAAGCTTCTTCAATTTAACTTCGCAGGAGTAATACACGTCTCAGGAAAGAATAGAAAATAATCAATGCTCTCCAAGTGCTGAGCAACGACCTAGCCTTATGCCATCGTCTCCACACTCAGACCCCGCTGGCGATGCACCTAAGCTACCAGACAAGTGTTTTGGGTTACCTGTTGCCCGTTATGGCAAGCTCAAGGGGCCGGGAAGCGGAGGGCTTGGCGACGGACAGGTAAGTCGGCTACCCCCCATCTCGGCACCCCCCTGTTCTCGGCACCTCGCTTGGCTCACCGCCACTACCCCACCCTCCACTTTATATTTTAAATATCTTTATAACATTTATATCAATTACTCTACAAATTTGCAGACATCCTTTTACGATCATGAAGCGCGAATATACTGAAGAAGATGTTATGCGAGCACTTGAGGCTATTACAAGTGGCGCTTCTACAAGCTGGGCCAGTAAAAACTATGGGGTCCCACGTAGTACTCTCCAGGAGCGTCTTAAAGGTCGCCAATCCTATCAGGAGGCTGCTAGCTATCTTCAAAAGCTTTCTCTAGTCCAGGAGCAGGGTCTTACAGATTGGGTTCTAGTATAGGAGAGCCTAGGGCTTAGCCCTACTTATATATAGATCAAGGATTTTGCTTAGTGTATACTTGCCACGTGTAGAGATATTATTACTCTAGAAAAAAAGTAGCTAAGAGTCTTTCTAAAGCGCAATTCTATTTTTAAGACCAAAAAGTAACTTAGAGTAGATTCTATATATATTAATAGTACTATAACTAATATAATTAAGTCCTAGTTCCAAAAGCTAGAGGTTCCTGAAATTAAAGCTATTAAGCTATATAATCGATGAAATATAAATAAAGCAGGGATTATAAAAGGCTAAAAAATTAATAGTCTAGTAGTTAGAAGTATAAATCAACGCTTTATTCAGAGAAAACAGTCTAGATCTAAGGCCTAAACCTCTTTTATTGAGTATATATCGACTATAAAAGTAATATTTCCTTCTTTGATTATATTTAAGAGAAAGATAGTCTAATAATAGTAGTTCTTTATTAGTCTTGATTTATATAAGTTCTAGTAGTTTATTACTATTAAAAATAGCTAGACTTTAGATAAAATAGCTCTAGAATAGCTTTATAAGGTATTTATTCTATTAATAGCTCTAGAGGACCTATAGGAGCCTAGATTACTTATTTTAAATAGTTATAAAAGTTATAAGATAATAGATTTTATATATTTATACTTTAAGTATAATATATATCTTTTATTCTTACCTTTACACTTGTTATATATTTTGTAACTACTAGATTTGTCTATCTTCTTACCTTTAAAGGCTACTTATTACAAAAGGCTTAATAATCTAAGTCTACTAAATAATTTAATATTAATTAGAAAACAGAACTTCTTATATTATTATTAGCAAGCTCAAGAAGATATTTTAGTAGCTTTAAATATTAAAACAGATTAGAGAGCTACTAGTCTATAGTTTATAAATATAACTAAGCCTCTAATAAGTTGTTTACTTCTAGAAAATAGTAATTATATAATACAAGTAATTTCACAGGACTTAATTAAGCAAGAAGGGCTAGTCTAGAATAAGAATTAGTTATTAATAGTCTAAAAGACCCCTAAGGTAACTAGAAATTTATATATACAAGTTAAAACAATTACTCAATTAGGCGAGACTAATCTTCCAACGCGCCGCTAGCTTTTTAGAAAGGTAGTAAAGGGATTTAATAAAAAGAATTTCGATCTAGCACAGGCAAACCTTTATATAAAGCAGCTAGAAGCCCAGGTAGAGCAGTTAAAGCCTAGAAAAAGGCGCCGGGTAAAGACTAGTCCAAATTCGAGGTTTGCGAATATTATAACAATTAAGCAGGCACAAATCGAGGCAGGAGACCGTGAAATTGAGGGGGATGACTCTAATGTAGCTATATACTCTGATAGTACAGCTGATTGTATAGAAGTTCAAGATTCGTAGAGTTATTAAAGTCTAAAGTGGATGGGTGGTAAAATAAGCGGGGTGCCGAGAACAGGGGGGTGCCGAGATGGGGGGTAGCCGACTTATAGGGGAATATGAAAATATTAGTCTGACAAGTAATAAGTGCTCAGCATGGTTTAATCTTCTTCATTTCTGAGAGATATCTTTGAAGAAACAATCAAGAGAGTTCTATACCTCGTACCACCCCATTGCTTGTGCTTCACCGCTAGATTCGGTCCTTGACAGTCCTACAAATCTGCCAAGTTCTAACAGAGGACAAACTAACGCTCCTAACGCTCAACCACCTCATATGATGGTAAAGATTCACCATTAATTATGTAATGAATGTAGCACTCTGACGAGACAGAAAGCATCATACCTCTCCATTGCCATTAGCGGAGTAGCCGTTCTCTTCCATCTCTTTCTCTTTCAGATTGCCATGAATATAATTTCGAAGTGTCATACACGACAATTTCAAATTAAGAACCTCAAAGACCGCTGTCTTTAGATATAGCATGCCAGTAATCGGTACCTTCCACTTTCGGCCCTAGCACAATTCTCGAACTAGACATAGGACTGCATAATCGACCACATCGAGTTCTTTAAAGCATGTCTCCTATTCACGCTCTAAGATTTCAAAACTACTAGAACGACAAAATAGCACAAAACGCTTGTCGTAAATGCAGTAACACAATGAGATAAAGAGTGATATCTGTCATGATACTCCTAGAGACTTGAAGTTGTTTCCTACTATCTTTATGTATATGTTTCCTGTGTCTCAGACTCGTCTACTTCAGGGTCTAAATTTCGTAGTCGAGTCATTCCTTTCTTACGCCTGAGACTTTTAGGCGCACTCTCTGGCAAATATCTAGGAATATCTATTTTCTTATCCACCACGTGTAACGACATGCTCTTCGGAAGTTGAAGGTCGCCTTTATGTTGAACTAACACGCTCGTAGTTACTTTGGTAGCTTGGTGAGGTGCATCTTCGTTCCTGTAGATTTGTGCTTCAGTAACATAGTCTTGCGATTCATAGCTTGAGGTAGAGCTAGTCAGACGTAGAGAAGATCCCAGATATGTTTCTGAATCGGGTGATGTGCCGCTAGCATTGTCAAGTTCGAAGGTTCCGATCAAGGATAATTTTTCTGTTTGGTAGTCAGAGCACTGGGGAGGCGGGGGCTCTTTTGTCAAATGCTTCCGTGGAGGTTTTCTCTGGTATCCCAAGGCCCTCAAACAGATTAAATGCGGGCCGGTAGCAGAGAAAATAAAGCAGCTGCTACCGCATGACCTTACTTTTCCAATCAATTCCTTGCCCAGTGAACAATCTCGGACTGAACAAACTAATTGAACGTGTGATATGAGTTTTTGTTCGTGATAATCCTTGTGGCTCTGGACTAGAGTGCTTCCATATAGCCATTCCAGTCGTGGGTTGAGACGAGACCCATCTGGTCCTTGGTGTTGCTGATATAGGAAGCATTTGACGGCAACTGCAGTAGCAACTAGAAAGTTCTGCCTATGGGGGACCGTCTTCCAAGGGCGACATTGTTGATTAGGTGTAGTCGGGACGATCGGTTGCCCTAGCCCTTTGCAACAGAGAACCAACGGCTCCTCGGATGTTAGATGCACCCACGGCCGGTTAACATCTATCCTCTTGACTGACATGTTTCGTGACATCGCAAGAACAGCCGCGGATTCAATTCCATATGGTTTCTTAGGCGGTCCCTTCGGGTACGATTGAAAAGGCAACCATTAGCGCCAACACACCAAAATCCATGGCGTGCCGCTTTTATTTCGCCCACACTGGACTTGTTGAAAATCGTGTCGCGATTTCGCGCAACATTATAACACAACACCTATATTAAATAACAATGAAAAAATTCAAACTTGATTTATTTGAATCTAATAAGTCTATTTAAACTTGATTACTCTAATACCATTTTTATTTATGCTTTGTGACGAGACACGCCTAAAAATGAAAAGACTATTTCCAGGCAGAATCGGGTTTAGTGTATCTTCTTTAGTACGACAGCAAGGCAAAAGTCTAAAAGCAGGAAAGTGTACACGTGAATCTCGCTTAGCTATCTCTACAGAGGAAATAGTGGGGACGCTAATGGTTGCCCTTTCAATCGTGCCCGTCCCTTCCCAACATTTTCAAATTCATCTACCACTGACCACAATTTGTCCCTAATAGTATCCAGTAAATGCCAAACTTGCTTAATTGTACGAGAAAGGCATTCCTCAACCACTTCACTCTTGCTCTCATGCTTGAAAACTCTGTAATCAAGACTGCTCTTCAAAATATGCAGGGCAGCTCCAGCGCATGTTGTATCAGCACCCAAGTGGCGCAATGTAGTGGGCTTTTCTCCGTCAAACAATTGATACTTTCGTCTTTGAATAATTCGATAAACTATATGCAGCACGACACTTGTCTGGGGCAGGTACCAAGCTATCTTTGTCCCGTTGTCGTACACCATAACATGCGCCTTCTCGTGATCATTAAATGTGTCATAGATGTCTTTATGGATTTCGAATGTGAACTTTGATGGCATTGAAATTCGTTCTCGAGTCACTGCTTTCCCGGCAGTCATAAAACCCCCTCCACTAGTGCCAAAGTTCCAGAAATGGATGTTGATGTGCTCTATGTGAGGGGCCTTTTTAGAACCCGACCATCTAATTGTTGTTGACAGATGAACGTCTGTGCCCATGGTGACCGCAGCCTTTTCAACCCATCCCAAGAAACATTTCTTTTTACCCAGCCGAAGGGGATCAAGATCTTTATACCATTGAAATCCACCATTGTGTTTTAATATCTTTGACAGTGTTCTGCGCCCTTGAAGTTTGTGTCGTCTTTTGTCTTCGTAATGTCACTGTAGTGCGTTATTATCATCTGTTGAATCAGGGAGAATATATAAGGCCGCGTTGCTTCCAGTTGCACGGGTGAGTATGCCTGGGAAATATGTGATTGATTGAGAAACTATCTGTGTGTGTTTTGCTATTTATATTATGGAATTGTGGTTGTGGGCGCTAAGCTTGCGCTTGGAGTCATGACTTATTCAACATGACGCTTGGAGTCATCACTTATTCGACATGACGCTTGGAGTCATCACTTATTCGACAGACTCGCCCCCATACCAACAAGATACGCGTCTTTTTTCTGAGATTTCGAGGTAATTGGCGGATCATCCTCATCAAGAGAGAAATTCACTTGGTGGTAATAGCGTGAGAGGCGCTTCTGAGACTTCTCCTCAAGCATGCCAATGTCTAGCACTTTGACAATCACTCAACTGTATATATGCGACCATAATTAATCAACGAAGTATCCTCGAACCTATCACAGGTCATGGATAGCATCACCTTCAATGGCTCCTTATTCATGCGATCGACCGCCTTTGGAAGTATATGACTGTAGATTTGGCTGTGCTCTTCAAGATCAATTCCGGATTTCTTATAACCGCGGCCATCATAAGACGTGATCGGCAGGCAGGTACAGAATCTACCTCGCTGCCGAACGACGACAAACCTTCGAACTCTTGTTGACGCTTTATCACCGTACTTAACATAACTGATGAAGGTTTGGCTCCCGTTTGCTTTCCTGGGAGATGGATTTGTCCATAGGGTACCGAAAACTCTCCCGAGACAAAAGAACTTTTTATAATCACGATTCCTGATCGTATATCTGGGATCCAGTGTCTCTTTCAGGCCCAGGGTTCCGAGGATGTGGCGGCGATTAGTGCTGTGAAAAGCCTGTCTATTTTGCTATTCTTGGGGAATATCTATGGCTCGAATACTTTGAGATATAAGGACACTATCATCTGTAATGGGCCCAGGTACGGATGACAATGGAACAACTGGGGTAACCCCCCCCCCCCCCTCCCCCCCTTCAAAAGAAGCAGGCACCCCTGGATATGAGGTGCCAGACCCTTGACTTTGCGACTGTCCGAATGGTGTAGATACTGAAGCTGTATATTGCAACTCTTTCTTGAAGTTAATGATGTTGGGCATGTTCATACCCTTCCCCATATAATCAGTGCCGAGAGTGCTGGAGTTTGTAGCCTCTCGAGGATCGTTGTAATTCTGATAATGATGAGAGCCTCTGCGATTGCCGGTATCGGGGGTGGAGCCATAGCTCGGATTGTGGGAGGTCTTTGGGCTTTTAGTATAGGAAGGATCACAATCAACATCCCTCCCCTGGTATTGGGGGTCCGCCACTGCTCGGGGGTGTCGTTCACTGTGGCCAGGTCTATAGTAGCAAGTCAAGACATAATTCAAATCAATTGTTGCAGTGAGATAAGCCTACGTATTCAGTTGCTGCTTCAAAGTAGGTGATGATTCAACGAGTTCATCTAAGTATCGACGAAGTATTCTCCCATCTTCCCCTTATCAACTTTTGGAACACATATAAATACGAAGGAGGGATATTACATTGATCCTTCCCTTTTATGTACCAACGACTAGTTTCGGGTTCGTGATTCCAGGGACTAGGCATTTTTTAGGAATATAATGATATAGAATTATCTAGGAAAAGATGCTGTGAGAGACGCTTCTCTGTCCCGGGAATGTGGCACGGCTAGATCTCAGTAGCAAAGATTTGGTAGATCTGCTCAGTACTAACAACAAGTCGCAGGTTTTGCGGATGCGGGAAAATATGTTTCGCAACATTTCCAGATTCAAAGCTGGGCGTGGTCGGGCGAAGCAAGCCACCAGTTGCCATATTAGCTCAGCTGTAGGCGCACTGTCAGGCTTTCGGAAAGGTTGAACTGCCATCACCAATGTCCTATGTTACTAGGATGGATTTTTATCGACACTTATCAGAGAGAAAAGACGAGTAGGTAAATGTTGTTCAGGCTACCTTGTTTACAGAAAAATAATATCTTGCAAGATGTGTTGATCCAAACATGCTACCATCAGCTCTTCGAGACTACCCTGCTACCGTGCCTACTGCCCCAAAAGCAAAGCTTCCAATAATCGCGGGCGCACTTAAAAGCAGAGACTGTTACGGCTATAGAGCTACCAGCTGGTGAATTTCTATCACGTGGATAGGCACCTTGTATGTCACGTGTTTATGATAAGCAAAGACGTAATAGAGCGTCTTGTATCATAGTTTCTTTTCCTTCCTTAGCTTTGAATAGTCGTAATTGATGTCATTAAACCTTACATTCTAGGCCCTGAATTGTAAAGTGTCATGGAAAAAGTCGCGCCTTAGGCACACCGGGAGCGGAGCTCAAGACATTACTAAGTACTGACTAATTGCCTGCACGTTCCTGTACATAAAAGGTCACGCTTTTTTGCTATTCTTCTAGAATCAAGCGTCTCTTTGATTAATCTACTACGCTCACTTGAATGCCTCATTTTGAGCTCCCCTGCTAGTACAGGTTACCTACTATTACGTGACAGAACCTTAGCATAATTTATTTGCCAACCCTTCAACACCCCCAACTAAACCCTTAAACAAACCCGAAAAACTGTGCCAATATTCATTCTTTACCGCCACATTTGTCACAAAAAACCAATCCACCATTCCCTCCAGTTGCCCAACAACGCATTTTAACAATCCATCAGTCAAGTTCGGCAAACTATGCAACATAATAGCCAATTCGCTCTTCGGATGACTAGACACATTTTGGAAATTGGATAAAGTGTCAAAGGTAGTGCGGTCAAGCCAGTTAGTGAAAGCCTCTTCGTAGACCACAGTAATGTCTGAGAGATTGAGGTAGTTCCATACCCGGTCGGGGACCGTGCCGGGATTATGTACTTGACATCCTCATTAGCAAGAATATACCTCGGAGAGGGATTGACGATTCGAGGGGACACACCGATAACCTGCTGCCCCAGACCAGCAGAACTCTTCACCACATCCTTTGCCTGCCCCAAATACGCATACTTCTGCCAATGGTACAGTCCCGGGATCTCATCAAAGAACACTCCATCCACTGCCATCCGGCTATCATTCAAACTGCTGCTCCAATTTGCATACGTCTTCACCTCCTCAATCACCCGATCTATGGGTTTATTGGTATAGTTTGTAGCGACATAACCGAGTGTGCGAATGTTAGGATAGAGTTTCAGCTTGGGAATTTCGGCAAGGTAAGGGGCTTCAGGTGTGCCGTTGACGCAGGGACCTGAACAAGGGTTCAGGATTACTGTGAAGTTTACTTTAGGGTGCGTTGAGGCCCTGGGATGGGTTAGTATAGTGAGGGGATGAAAAAGAGAGGGTGGTTGGTACGTGGTATATAGAGCGTCCCAAACGCCGGGCCAGGGGTAGACGTAAAGAGGGAGGAGGATCGACATTTGTTGGAGATGGAACTAAACGGTGAAAATTTCATGTTCTAGATCAAGTTGCAAAATCACGTTGAACTATTTTAAATATGGGAAGATTTGAAAGAAAGATAGGTATAAAGTACACGTTACATCATCAAAGAAATTCTCATCCTGAATCGGAAGACTAGCTCAAGCCTCTTGGATCCTTCCACTCGTATTACACTAAAGAAACAGTATTTACTTAGCTTTGCGACGTTAGTAACGTTGCCTAATATAGCCATTAAGGTATCAGGTAAGGTTACGGTCGCGTTTTTAGGCATGGAGACGTTTCTCCGTTGTGAATATTATCCGTATTTCTAAGTGCTGTTGAAGTGAGGCCTGGCAGCCTCAGGCAAGCGCTGACGCCAGCACGTGTGTTTTAAGCACGTCTCACTAGTTGTCCTCTATATGTGGCCCGAAGACATTTCGTAGTTCATTCTGTATAATAACAATATAGCAAGACAGCAGGAGACAATACGCTGTTGACAATACACTTGATTTACCCTGATTCAAGACTTCAAGACCTCGTTATGTTGATGACACGCTAGTCATCCGATTGGCTGGAGTCGTTTACTCCAACAAGTGCCTAAACACAAAGCTTTCACGTGATACATCCTCCCATATGCACACAGTTAAACCCAATGCTGCGCCTAGTTATAAGCCAGATATGCGCCTCATCTTGAGAAGGGTTTCGATGTCTCAAAGATCGAGTATTTATTATTTTATCAGCTCATCTTACTGGCCGACAGTCCACAATTGGTGTCGCACAAGTGACGATGCAAAAACTCCGCCACTCTACTACTTATGCGGGGCCTTTCTTTGACTCAAAGATACTCCTAGGAGTACTACCGATTCCTAGGATGCACCACGTACAGGTGAGAGCCGTCGCATCCCTAGCTGTCTTGACTTTGAATTGTCTAATGTATGATCGTTCATACGTTGCTTGGTAATACTTTCGGATCAAGGCGGAGCACTGCGCTAGAATTAGTATGGCATAATGTCTCAATATCCCTGTCAAGGAAGCAAAGGTTTGAGGAGAAGCCGGTTTTGCAAGCTACTCTATCTGTTAAAGATGTTGGAATTAACGACTCCAGCCAATCGGATGACTAAGGGTCATCAACGCAACGCGATTTGGGAGGGCCTGAATCAGGGTAAATCAAGTATATTGAGAACAGCGTACAGTCTCCTGCTGTCTTCTCTTGTCTTGTTATTGTACAGAATTAAACTACGGAAAGTCTTCAGGCCACATATAAATGACAACTAGTGAGACGTGCCTGAAACGCACGTGCTGAAGCAAGCACTTGCCTGAGGCCTCCAGGCCTCACATCAACAAAAGATTCCTGATGATTATATCACATGATATTCTAGTCTCCTAGATTCGGTTTAGCGTTTGTCTCACATGTATATATATATAGTGTCGTACAAGCTCTGTATCAAGCTCCCTAGACAATACAGTCACTACTTTTCTGCTTCTTGATCGTGTATCAGTATCCCTCCTTTCCACACTGTTCAACAGTGCCAATTATATCCTACCCAGATCCATTTCAACCTCAAGGACATCATTAAAGATGGTAGAAGTCATCGGCCGTGTGCATACATGCGGAGGAAACGGTGGCGGCGAATTCGCGGCTTACCGGCTCAGCGGCGTCACTGTCAAGAAGCTAGACGTCTGGAAAGATAACGGTTGCATAAATGGAATCAGGGTAGAATTCACGGACAATGCTAGCGAAGAGTTTGGGTGCCGGGTCGGCGAGAGCAAATCAATTACCTTCCAGCCCGGGGAAAAGGTAACTGATTTTGTGCTATGGGGTAACGGTAGTGGCACACGCTGCGGTCGAATCCAGATCAAAACCAACGAACAGAGCTTCGATTGGGGCAAAGACACGAGTGGCTAGAGCTCGTACCCATCTCCAGTGCACTCTGGTATTTTGGTCGGCATCCAAGGACGGAGCGGTTTGCAGATCGACTCGTTTGGTGGAATGTTTCACCTTGATGTTGAATCAATTACTATCTGCAATGTCGTCTTTCCGAGCTTTAACAAGGGATCGAGAGAAGGACTCCAACCAGAGGTGTTGCAGAGCCAGGTTTACAACTGGAGTGGTCGTCCATACAATTGGCACTTCAACGGAGGTTGTGCGCGTACAGATACTTCGACCTTCACAGATTCGACAGCTCACAATTTCGGAGTCTCAGTGACTGTGAAGGCTGAAGTACCTATCCTTACCTCCGTCGAGGGAACGGCGCACTGGAATATGACCAAGCTATCTTCCCAGACGGCCACTCACTCCATCGAGAATTTTTTAGAATGGAACGCCAGCGACAGAATTAGTTGTGCTGCAGATGCGGTTTTCTGCGAAGCTATTTGCTACAAAGGAATTCTGGATATTTCGTACAGGTCAAACGTTGAAGTAAAGTTGAAGAATGGTGATAGCTATTGCTACATCTCTACTGGGACATTCAAAGGCGTTTCTCATTCGCATGTTGATGTTCATGTTCGAAA
Organism: Tricladium varicosporioides; assembly: GCA_021365295.1. NCBI lineage: Eukaryota > Fungi > Ascomycota > Leotiomycetes > Helotiales > Tricladiaceae > Tricladium > Tricladium varicosporioides. Next base: position 207,061 of record JAJTIW010000034.1, on the reverse strand, counting down.
GCTTCATTAGACTGAAGGTAACCATGGGAGAAGATAGATTCTATTGATAGGGGCCTCGTCCTTACAAAATAAGACCTCGGCCCACTCATCTAATAATGCTTTGATTGGTGTTGTCACGGCCAGCTAAAACCCACATTTACCTAGGCAATCGAATATCACTGAACTCGCTAGTATATCGCAGTTTCTTCGCCGGTAAAGTATTCGTAGTATATTTTGATAAACTAATCGCTGAAGGAAAGGAAAGAAAGAGCTCAAATTTATGTGGGGTGAGAATAACCCCACCATCAGGATAGAAAATACAGCGTGACACAGGCTGCTCCTATGCAAGATCCTAACAATTATAGCAGAAAGGGGAAACGAGATAATGTATTATAGATTATTTTATCGCCCGAACCACTGCATTCAAATATCAAGAATGGTTAGCCTTACCACTGTCCAGCACAACCTTGGTAAATAAGAGAGTAATCTAACAAAGATGGTTAGCTCTACCACCGTCCGACACAACCTTGGAAAATAAGAAGGATTTTTAGCCTTAAGAGCGGCTTGGCACAATTTGTAAGCTAGCGTTTCTAGTTGAGACATGGATATGAGAAAAGACTCAAAATAGCAAATAGTGATGTTATCTTAACACAATATTTTTATGCCTGCTACACTAAAATATTCATGCTTAGCAGAAAGCTAAAGGAAACAGGTGTACCTTTTCGAACCTCGATTTCTTGCGGCCGGATCGGGAAGTAGAATCCGTTAAGGTTGAAGTAGCTCGTGGTACAATCGCTTGTATCGAGGTATTGTACGATAATGGTCTTATTTTAAAGTTGAGTGATATATCACCAGCTGATATCATCTAGTTGCTGTTGCCTTCGCACTTAACCAAGCTAACTTATTTTCCAGTCTGCTGGGGGCTTAGTAAAAGAATTGAGCTCATTCCTTCCCAACGAATGAATCACATCCGCGTCTCTGGAATATGGGGAGCTTGCTTTGCAGGGTAGAACACGCGTTCTCGCCATCCGGCTCTATACAAACCGTGGTCGCAGGCTGCTAGGACAGGCGGCTAAAAACCAGGTGGGCAAGAATGGTATTGTGACCAAAGATGGAATTATGTACGAGAAAGTAAAGAATATCTACATCGATACGCCTCTCCAGAAAGGCACGTTTAGAGGCTTTTTCGGTCGCTGCGACGATTCAGACCATAAGGGCTTGATTCGTCTAGGACTTATCTGGGGAGACCTCTACAAACACTTGGCAGTCGCCAATGCTATGGACGATGCTTCGGGACCAGGCTTCGATTACGGCGCTCAAAACGACAGTGGCCAAGTTCAAGCTCCAAGGAATGATTTGGGACAGGAGGACAGTGTTCATCAAGATCCTGTCTCGAACGGACATTCGTCAGCGTTGTGCGGCCAGTTGAAATCCGGTGTCCACTATCCCTGGAAGGCCGAGGCTGATAGTTGCGTTGACGCCAAGATAAACTTCCAGCAAATATATGCCAAGGTGCCACAGGTACTGCTGGGTACGAATGCCTTCAGTCTGCTTGGACCGAGCGTCACCAAGATCGGCTGCAAACTGCTAGACACACAGAAAAAATGGCTTCACGGCTCAGATGGCCACTTTTGGTAGGCAGAGGGCGAAGCTCAACGCTATGAACTGGGCTATAATACTACCTACTAAATTACACTTCGAAACCGGTATCGTAGACGCCACTTCGAGATACACTTCTGTTGATTATGGTCGCTCATTCAAGAATACTCCTAACGTGTATACATGGTTTGTAGCGCTCGACACCAAAACACCCGACGTTGAGATCAGAACATCTGCCTGCAATTTGGGCTTGGATAGTTTCTCAGCAGTCATGGATCCGGATTTTTAGTCTTCCACAGAAGGCCACCAGGTTAACAGCTCCAGAATTAGCTACCTTGCGTATGACCCAGCACAAATTGGCGATCGGATCAGGGTAGACCAAACAACTGTCAACATTCCGAGTGAAAAGCCAGCAGCAGACACGGACTGGGAGAAGGCCTTCCTTAGTGACCCCGCTGTTTTCATTGGAATCAGTGAATTCGGCTATCAGTCTGCCATCGATACCCGCGTATCTGCAGAGTATGTGTCCGCGGATAAGACGAGTTATAGCTGGAAGGTGAGCAATTATGAGGACTCTGCAGAAGCCAAAAAGGTTGATTATCATCATGCATACATTCGGGTCCTACGGATCGCGATCGCGGTTGACGGTCCTGAAGAATAAGACGCAAGTGAGGAGCCCCTTCCTCCGTACTGCTCTGATCTAGTAATTATGTTTCGATCTCATCAGCAAATACACTCATTAGGTACCTCGTTTCAGGGTCCATCTTGGCCATTGTAAAAGTAAATTTTCAATCAATCTTCTTCACTCAAGTTATCTCCCACAGGTTAAAAGTCGATCATTTGCTTAAGACACGTCGCAAAGTGTCTGAAGTACAGGTAAGCTTCAGCTTGTCGCGCAAGTGAGTTCGATTCAAGACGCAATTATCCAGTGGCTCGGAAACTTATTCAATAATCTCGATGATGTATGAGTCTATCAAGAGACAGGGAGCCTAGTTCGAGTAGGGCGTTCGTGTTCGGGAGCGGCATAGCTCAAAACTCGAAGTTACTATTGTTTTGCCAAGTGAATAGCGGCTCCCAACTCAAATCCCAATCCACCCTAATCCCAAGAATACAGAATTCAATTTTAATCAGAAATAATATCCCTAACTTTATTAAGGCAAAGATAGATAAGATCTAGCTTATTAAATTCTCTTTACATTAAAACTACCTTCTTTAGTTATATAATATTAGCTATTTTAGAATATAGAATTAATACTAATAGTATTAAGCAATAAATACTATTTACTTCTTTGGACCTAAATATAATCTTACGTATTTCTTTTGTAGTTTAAAGGATATATAAGATAATATATTTATAGTTTATACTATTAAGAATTTATTCTAGAATATAGGAAAATAACTAGTTTCTTTTAAGGCTATAGATATAAGGGGCCTAAACTGGCAGAGTATAATACAGTTATAATTAGTCTAATTCAGGTTGGATTTAAGCACCCAAACACTCCAAATGACCCTGAACCTCCTCCAGCTTTTGCACTATCGCAATAAAAACCAGCATCGCTCAACGAAATGGTACAAGTTGCTCTCTCAGTTCCGGCATCAAATTTCGAAGCTTATTCGGGAGGTTAAATAGTACAAAACTGCGCATGCAGTAGAGGAGAAGGGCAAATATACTCTTCAGGCAAGGATAACTATAATCGAGAGGATTAAGATATCGAAGGATTATTTAATTGAAGAATGATATCTGTGAGATTGAACGATGAATTTCTTTGAACTAGAAGGGGAATTGGGGAATGGAATATGGGAGAAGCCGAAGCTGGTGTATCACAAAGTTAGGAGAATGTAGACTGCCGATGTGGGTACCCACGGGTAGGACTAAGGGGAGGCATACCCACCCGCGGGCTACCCACCCGCGGGTACGCCAAGGCTGGGTATTACCCACGGGTACAGTGGGTTACCCGTGGGTTGCCAAGAACCCACCTAAAAATGAGGATATATTATACACGTGACTTGCCAAGAGTATAATAAATTTAAAAAGTAAGAAAAATATATAAAATATTTAAAATTTACTTCTTTTCTTAAATATTATATATATATATATATTATATTTTATAAATAATTAACTTTAAAATTAATTTTTAACTTTTAAAGCCTTTAAGCTTTTAAGTCTTCTACTTCAAGCTTTCAACTTTCAAGCCTTTAATCTTTAAGCCTTTAACCTTCGAGTCTTCAAGTCTTTAAGCTTTGATATTTAAGCTTAATATGTTCAGATACTTGAACCAATTAAATTATATAAATTAAAATTACAAGATAAGATATACGAAGTATAAAACATACTAAGCTAAGCGACTGGCTAATAGCTTACTTTAAATGCGCTACTTTTATTAGGCTTTACTTCAGGTACGGAAGTGCTTCCGGAGGCTCTGTAAGCGACGAGAGCTCTTTGAGCAAAATCAAGTCAAAATCAAGTCAAAATGAAATAAAGATTAAGCTTGTATAACTTGTGAAAGACTTATAAACGTGAGTACCCGCGAGTACCCTACCTAAGTAGCCCTACTACCCTACCCATAAGTTACTCACACTAGGGCCGCCCTAGCGTAAATAACCCGCGAGTGGACAGCGAGTAATAAGCAAAACCTACTACTCAATCCGCAGTCTAGGAGAATAGGCATCCTGTCCGCTCTACTATATACAAGCCCCAGATCGGTGGATTAGTAGTTAGGTGGGTGACTAGTTTATTCACAAGATACCTGAAAGTGTAATCTATAATTAGAGTTGCTTCGAAAATAAATGATTTAGCTACCTTGTATAGTACTAATGTCAAATCGGAAGAAAAGAGTTAATTTTGGGGAGGATTGAAGTTTTAGATTAGTTGACATTTATATAATAATTATCTTGATATATTACAAAAGGAGTCTGTCTTAGAGTAATATTAAGTTACGGCTCAATTGTAGCACTAGGCTTAGAAAAGTAGGTCCCTACTCATTGCTAATACAATAGTTAATCTTTGCCAAGAACTTTTCAATATAGATAATAAATATTTCAATTAGCCTTGAAGCTCGTATAACTAATACTCTTTTTCTCTGAGAGTAGGCAAAGCTATAATAAAGCTAAGATTGGCTAACAAACAAGTACATATAAAAGAAATTACTTAATATCTTTTTCTCTATTCTGTTGAATATAGACAACAAAAATAGGCAAGGACAACTACTACCTTTATAATAATAGATAGTAGTAGACAGCAATAGGTAACCTTACAGACTCTAGATCTATATTATAATAGAAATAGCTTTGGTTTGGAAATCACGTAATAAACTAGAAGTATATAATTAGATTTTTCCCGAGGGAGACTTATATATATATATTACCCTACTACTTATTTATTTCTATTTTGAATCAATTAGTTATTATTAATTAAATTCTTCTCCTAATACTTGCTTCTCAAAGTCTATAGATTTAGGACTTTATTCTACGTACTAAATTCTGTTCTCGTTTCCTACTCTCAAGTTATAATTTTGATCCCCTTTATATCTTTTGGTAACCTACGCAGGGAACAGGCAAGCTCTATAATACTAGAACAAAAGGAACACTATAGAGCAATCAAACCAAGTATTAAAAAGATAAAAATATTTACTCCTTTTCTAGAAATTCTATTGATATAATTAAGTAGGGAACTATTGTACAAGAAAAGAAAAACTTTAAATAAATAAAACTACTATTTTGATAACAGGCTTATTAAAGAGTAAATTTCAGTATAAAATAATCTAGCTATTTCTATAGAATAACTATTAAAATAATAGATATAACAAAAATAACAAGAATATTAGTAGGGAGCTATTTAGTTAGTTCTTCTCTATTTAGAAGTATAAATAGAAAACAACAAATATTAACATTTTACTTCGATAATAGAAGGCCCTTAGATACTAAAAAAAGCTAAGATAGATTTATATTTTTGAATCTTATAAAGGGAGCCAAGTTGTTAATTAAATATAAAGAGAAAAAACAAGTCAAGATAAAATATCGAAATTAAGTAAGATAATAAAAATAAAAATATAGCTAAATATTTTAAGAGAGTTATAAACAAGTAAAATATTACTAATATATTCTATCCCTTTTTTGGAAGCTTATTTAGTAAATATTAAGATTTGAAATTCAAAGGGCGAGAATATTAGTTAGGAGATAAGTTAACTAAAAGGACTTAAAAGAAAAAAGTAAAAGAAAGTATATTAATTAATACTTCTAATTTCAAGAGACTAATAATTAGTATAATCAAATACTTTAATCTTTATATAATTGATTTAATAAAAATATTATTTATTTAGAAGCTATTTTACTATCAAAATATTAAAGCTAGAGATATAAGAGAATTCTATACTAGAGATAGGATCTAGGACCTTTATATCTATAATCAAGTTTTTAGACTTTATATCTAAATTATTATTATTTGCAGGAGAAGATAAGGAAAAGAGATCTAAGTCCAAAAAATCAAAATAGTCCAAGAAGCTACTAAAGAGAGGAATATATTATTTAATATTAGTGTAGGAGGGAAATAACTACACTACACCAAGAGGGCAGGAACAGTAACAGGATCTGATACGTAGAAAAAGGCTCGTCAAGGAAGGACGTTTAGAGTAGTATATTATAAGGGTTATATTTGGATCAATAGTTAGATCAAAGAATAGTAGTCTTAAATTCTAATATAAAAATGAGTGTATAGTTATTAAGTGTTGTTGTTGTTGTAATAGGTGTAGTGTTGGGAAAGTTAAGGCCTAATATACTACGCTTATATTATATGATTTCACGTGATCTCTATTATATTTGTCCCCCCTTCTTTCTACTGCTCACTCCCGAGTAGTAATCTAGTAAAGAGTATATAATATACTAAAATATCAAAGAAAAAATAAAGAAAACAAGGTATACAAAGGTCTTTCCCTTTATAGTCTTCTTCTCATGTGACTCTAAATATCCCGTAGTAAATATAACCTCAACTTTAACTCCGGCTCCAATTACGTTATAAAGAGTATATAAGTTATATTTAGCCGCCGATTATATATATCCTTAGCCTCCTGATTTAACTTCTTATTATTTCTTTATTAATATCCTTATATATTGATATTATATATCGACAATTCCTTCGGTTTTTGACCCTCGATTGATACTAGGCTATAATATTAGCAATAACTACTAAGTTACCTTGCTTACTACTGAGTATATTGTCAAGTATTAACTCTTTTTTGACAGATTAAACCCAACTCTCGATTCCGCCTTTACCTTCTATCGAATATCGACGTTTATAACAGGATTAATATATAATTGGGGGATAGGTATACTGTTAAAGGACAGGAAGCATAAGCGAATAATAATAGATTTTGCAAGTAGTAACTTGATTTTTGCTAAGTATCCCCTCTTTATTAGTTAGATAGGATTTGACCTTTGAGATAGATCTCAATTAGTTTTGCGAGATAATAATATAGTAACAAATCAATATCTCCCCTAAGTGTTCTACTAGCTTCCCCTTTTCTATTTGAATAACCTTCGTAATATAAATATATTGTTTTTTATTATAAATCTAGTATTAATAACACTTAACAAGTAAGTAATTAAAGTATTTTTTCTCTTTCTCTAATAAGATATTTTAGCTCTTAGATATACTTAGAGTAACTAGGATATCTCTTGGATACTTCTTCAAATATACTCCTTTCGAGGAAATATAATGTTTGGTTAATAAGTCGCCTCTTCTAAGTAATTACTATTGTTTCTTTTACAGCAAGCCTTAAAAGGGCCCTCTTCGAGTTTTCTTGTCTTATTAAAGTTTATTTTCCTTTTTACTCTTGGGTTTGCCTAAGCTAGTAGACTCTTTTTACTCTTGGATCTCTTGGATTTACTAGATTCCTCTAGACTACCTAAACTACCTAGACTCTCTAGATTCTTTCCTTTTTGTTTTAACTCTAGTAAGTTATTTTATATACTTTTTCAAGTTTTTTTTCTTTTTATACTTATCAAGCTTTTCTTTAGCTAGATTAATTGTTGTTCTCTGTAGAAAGATTTTTTGAACTCTCAAAATAGACTTAATAACTTAAGTATAGAGTTAAAATTCAAAGGGTTAGACTCTAAGACTAATTTCTTCCTTTTATAGATTTGTTTTGTAAGTTCTTGAGGACTTTTAGATTAGCTATTACAGGTTTTGGAGTACTTCTTGAGCTTTATAATTAGTTAACCTTTTTATTTATAAAAAAACTTTATTTGAACTCTCAAATAGTCCTTTTAGCCTCAAAGTAAAGTTGAAATTTATTTGACTATTTTTTGTAAATAAAACATCTTCTTCTTATAAGCCTATATAAGTCTTGAGTTATCTAAAAGGTAACCTCTAGTTATATTTTCTATAAAGAACTTTGACTTTTGTATATTACTTTAGTATATTCTAGTTATTTTACTCTTCCTCTCTGAGCCTTAGGTACTTAGGCTATAATTACTATCTTTAACCAAGAAGTGAGGTATATAAATTATATATATTCTAGTCTAAAAAACAGAGATATATAAAGAAATTATAATTCTAGCTAGTTTTATATTACTAGATATAATATAAGCTTTTTACTTGATAGGAGTGTCTTAATCGACCTTCTCCCTAAAAAGAGAAGGGAATATAGTACAAATTATCTTGAGGCCAAGAATTTATTCTATTCGCGGGGGTTTTCTAGACTTTGAACTAGTCCTTGATTATAGAATATAGAACTCGCTACTCTGCTATTAATATTAGTAGTCGAATTATAAATCTATTATTTTGACCCTACTAAGTATTATTCTAGCCTTCGTCTTTTGTTAGGATATCTTCTTCTAGCTTAGCTCCTGAAGTAATATCTTCAGGAGAGTAAAAATATCGTTCTCGCTCTAGAAAGAACTTAAGCCTACTTCCTAAGAAAGTTCCTCTTAGCAATACTCTATTAGGTCCAAGTTCTTTTAGCTTGTAATACTCTTTTTCGCGATTTGCTGAGGTAATCTAATATAGCCCTAGCTACCTGAAATCTAACTTTCGGCTCGAAGATATATCTATTTCTCTGACCGAATTATATTATAGTATAATATCCCCTTCCTTTAGAGGTCTTGTTCTAATATTATATTATATATCAAATGCTTCCTTCCCTTCTTGATATTGTCTAGTCTTGCGATAAATAGCTTTATTAGTATCTTGTTCCTATAATTGAAATTACCTTGCTTTGAGTTTAATAAGCTTTGCCCTATTCTTGATTTCCTGAGTAAAGAGAGTCCTCTAGATTAGTACTTTTGATTCTATTAGTAAAATAGGTTCTTGCCTATAAACTATATAAAAAGAGATATAGCCTGTAGATCTATAAACTATAGTACGATTAGTAAATAATATTACTACTAAATTGCCTACTTAATTGCTCCCTAGTTTTGAAAGGGTATCTTTTAGAGGTTTATGTCCTTGTTCGATTATTTTATTCGAAGGGGTATAATATATAGAGATCTATATTCTCTTTATTCTCCACTTATTTAGAAGTTCAAGTACTTTGCTTTTGAACTTGCTACCTTTATCAACTATTATTCTTTAGAAAATTTTATACTTACAAATAATATCTTCTCAAATAAATATTACTACTATCTTGGCTTCTTTGTTTATAATAGCCCTAGCCTTAACTTATTTACTTATATTATCTTTGGCTATAATCAAGTACTTTTTTCTCTTTATTACTAGTATATAAGTAATATTAATTGTTTATTTTTCTATTAATCTATTAGAGGCTATAAAATATATAGCTTCCTCCTCTCTTCCTATAGTTTTAAACTAATATTCTTTGTATATTTTTATATAGTTCTTGATATCCTTATAATAACTATACTAGAAATATTATTGTAAGACTTTATAATAAGTACTTTCTCTCTCTTTATATTTATTTCTATTATAAATATTATATAAAATTCGAGCTTACTTCTTCTTATTATTAATTACTAACTTTGTAGATATTCCTTTTGTCGGTAGTTATTATAATCTTTGTTTATAGATTTTATACTTTAATATCTTATACTTAAATTTGTAGAATCTAGAAAGGTTTATTCTTTTTGGTTTCTTTAGTATTATTAGATATATTACTATTCTTATAGAATTTTTTTTATATTTTGTTTTAGAAATTAGTATTATATAGTCTAGTCTCTTATTAATCAAATTATTCTCGCTATTACTAGCTTCTTCCTGCTCTTGTAATCTAGAAGCTCTGTCCTTTATATCTTGAAGAATCTATCTTTGGCTTCGGAGTTCGGGGTCTTTTAACTTATTATTAGCTTTATTTGTTATTATAGGGCAGATCTTATAAGCTTCTAGTTCTGCTAGAATTTAATTATTAATATCTTTCTTGTTGTTATTTGTATTAGCTAAATATTATAGCTATTGGGATAGTATATTTATAGTTATATATTTTTTTTTAGATATATATTATATTTCAAAATTAAAAAGTTATATTTAGGCCAACTATCTTATAATTAATACTCTAGAATAATTAGTAGTTGCCTAGTTTAGCTATATTACTAATATATTAGTATCTGTTTTCAAAACAAAGTAAACTCCGATAATCTAAATATAAAGCTTCTTGAGAATCTTAAGTACTCTTTTATATTCTCGCTTTATAGTATTATACTTTCTTTCTACTTAAGACTATATATTGCTCTTATATTATAATAGCCTTACTTTTTGTATCTTGGGATCTCTTTGGCCAAGATAACCTCTATAGCTCTCAAGGCTTGTATTAACTCTAATTATAATTTCGTTTGCCTTAGATATATAGTTAATTCTTATTAATACTAATATAATAGTTATTATATTTTGAAGCTTCTTTATAGCTTTGCCTTATAATTCTAGATCTTAGTATTATTCTATCCCCTTTCTTATTAAGCGATAAATAGATTTAGCTATTAGTCTATAGTCTTTTACTTATATATAAAAGTAATTACAGAGTCCTAGAAATCCCTTTGCCTCTATTATGTTTTCGGGCTCCTTCTAATTCAGGATTTTAATAACCTTGTTTACAGAGGGCTCTCTGCCTCCTAAGTTATAGACAAAGCTAACAATATTTAGCCTATTTCTACAAAATTGAGATTTGGCTCTAATAGATTTACTAGCTCTCTTAATCCTTTCAAGTATTTTATTGAGATTCTAAATATACTCAAGTATAAATCTTTGTATCTTAGAAAGTGCCTCTTTGCCGTTATAGTCTATATAGAGTCCTTTTACTCCTATATTATCTACGAAAGGTATAGCTATATTTAGGCAAATATCCTCGAGTATTAGATTTATAATTTTTACAAATTATACTACTGAATTTATAGCTCCTTGTAGTAGTATTATATTTCGTAGCAATCCAAGTAATATAAAGAAAGTAGTCAAGTCTCTACTTTTAGAGTAAAGTATTATCTAATTATATCTAGAATAAAGGTCAACTAGACTTGTAATATAGTACCCAGTAAATTCTTCTACAAATTTATTAATAGAAGATAATAGATTAGTATCTCTTCTCGTGACTATATTTATTGACGTTACTGAATTAATTAGTTTATATTTGTTAGGTTTCTTCTTTTTCACTAAAAACCAAGTATTCCTATAGGGTCCTTTAGAGTATTCTAGTACCTTTCTATCTAGTCTGTCTTTAAATATTTTTACTACTATAGATAATAGAGCTTTTGGGCAGGGATAGTTAAATACTTGCTAGACATTGTAATCTATTATATTAAGTATAATTAATAAAGAAACGTCTTTATAAAATTACTTATATTCTAGTTAGTCGAATATAATAACCTTCTCTCTATTAATTAATATTTCTTTAAGTAGCTCTCTTTCCGCTAGTTAAAGTATATTGCTAATATCGAGTTCTTTCGTTCGCTCTAGTATAAGACGTAATTATCTAGAGATATCTAAAAATCTTGATATAAGATATTACTAATATTTTCCAAGCTATTCTTGAGGCTTATCTCTTTGTTATAATCTCTTATATTAGTCTCTCCTTCCTCCTAGAACATCTCCTATATTATTAGCTTTATTAACTAGTTGAACCTTCTTGTCTTTGGTCTTATAAGCTATATTTATATTAGTATATCTTTTCTTTTCCCTATATAGATTCTATAGTACTAAGTCTTTATACTTAGTTATAAGATCTATAATCTTAATTAACAAAAAACAACTGCTAGGTTCCTCGTCCCCCCTTCTTTTTAGAAGGAACTCGTTCCTTGGCTTTTTAGTAGAAAATTCAAGAATCCCGATAGTAGCTTTGTTGATTCTATTAGTCAGGCGTTTTCCGAACTATTAGAAATATAACTATTATTTTATTTAGAATTATTGTCTAACTATATTATTCCTATAATATTCTATACTCTAGCTTCGAATGTCTCTTTTGCCTTTTGAGTCTCTATATTTGTTTTGACTAAAGTAACTACTCCCGTCCTTGGGTCGTATAATAGAGTATATATTAGCCCCCCTTTGTTGTCTCTAAAATACTAAAGAGTAATTCTTGCTTTTCTGAAAAAGGGAAAGCTAAGTATAATCTTGATTCCAGGGTAGTCTATAATATAGAATCTAGTTTGTACTACTGAATTTTTAATTGTTATAAATATATTGTCTATAAAACCGACGAATCTAGACTTGCTGCCAATGATTGTTCTCAAAGCTATATTCGAGCTATAGGTAATTAGAATCTCAAAGTATATAGTAATGTCTAGAGTAATAATATTAACCTCTACTCCTATATCAAGTATTACTTTGATATCCGTAAGCTTAGTTCTTCTAGTTAGTATTATAATTATTTTTGGTATTAGTGAGTAATAATTAGAGTAGTCTAAATATACTTTTATAGATATAGTACCTATATCTATTACTTGATAGGGCTTTTGTATTATTAATTCTTCAAGTATTAACTGTTCGTTAACTATATCTTCCGCAGGGTAAGTTTGGTACTATTTTAGTATTAAGGTTCTAATCTCACTCTTTACGATTATTATATTCTATATTTTCTAATTAATCTTTTCTAGTTTCTGTATCTTTGTTATCTTTCCTGCTAGGTTTGATATAGGGCCTACTAGTAATATTATATCGCCAAGTATAAATTTAGATAGAATTGTTGTTTGATCCAAAAGTTTGCTTAGGGCTCCTTTATAGCTATAGCTTATTTTATATAGTACTTCTAGTATTTTTTGGTTTCTAAAACTAATACTCCTAGATATTTTGAGTATATATCCTGAGTCATTTCTAGTATTCTCGCTCTAGCTATTCCTTTTTTCAGAACCTCTTCTAATATTACTAGCCTTGTTTCTTGAATATTATTATTACTAAATCTAACTATTTTTGGTTAAAGTACTTTAGGTTGTCTATAAGAGGCTTATTTCTATAATTGTTCTATAGTATTTCCTTAATATATAAAATATCTCTTTTAGAAGCTCTTTTTGACTTCTAGATTTAAATAGACTTAATTCCGGCCTTTCTTGTAATTATTCCCTAAATCTAGGTACTCTTTTCTTTATTAAGTACTCTTTTGTTAAGAAGGTCAGAGATATTATAACTATTGTCTTTATATATTTCTATATTCTCTATAGTACTCTCCTAAGGTTTTCTGCTCTCTTGTATAATTCTCTTATACTTAATATTCTTTATAGTACCTTTTGTCTCCTTTTAGAATATAACTATAAATAGTATTTATTATATATTATATAACTAATTTCTCTAGGGGAGATTATTATTAAACTAAACAGATAATACTAGCTTGCTCAAATCTTACAGACTAATATAGATATAGTTATTATTATCTAATTTATAAATTACTCCTTTATTAATAAATATTTATATTTAATATTAGTTTATATATTTGTAAGGTACTTATAGCCTCATTCCTTCAACTTGGATATTATAATATTACTTGTAGGTTTTGTTATCTCGAAAGCTCTTTCTTGGTCGCTCCGAGTAGTTCAATTACTCTTGGAATCCTCTATAACGACTTTAGTAGTAGATTCTCTAAATAAACCTTCTAAAAGTTATTATAGCTTACTATATTAATATTTGCAATAGTTACTCTTTGAAGAGTATATTTATTATTACTTTAGAATTTGTAGCTTATTTAGCCCTTTTATTATTTTATTTATTTCCTGATTATTATTTTCCTCGAAGGCGAGTCTCTGCTTTCGTATAAATAAACAATAGAATAGTTAGTCTAAGTTCTATAGAAGTATCCTTCTAATACTTGCCTATAAATATATTATATTAAGACTATTAAACTTAGTAGGCAAACCTTCTATATCTTGCTCTTCTATAAGGTCGTTTATATTCTTTAAAATAGTATAGCTTTCTTTAATAATCTTGTAGACTTCCTAAAACGATCTTATATTATCAGGGTCAAATCTAGATTTTATTATAGTAAATCTTATAGCTTTGATCTTTAAGCTCTAAGGTAGAGTATATATAAATTTAAACGTAAGAGCTTTGTCTATAATATTTCCCTTCTTGATATATTTTACTCTAATGTTATAGAATCCTCTATAGTACTTATAGATTTGACTTTAAGTCACCTGACTATTATTAACTAAGTATTTGAAGTCCTTAATATATTTCTCTAGATATTTAATAGTATATAAAAGCTAGTCTAAATTATTATATCAATATTCTCTTAATAGTATCTCCTAGAACTCTTTTTATAAAGTCGAATCTCTATATTTCGGGAGTCTCTTAATATCTCTCTTAGTCTAAGTCGCTAAATATTTTACTATATATTCTTTCTTTTTATTATTATTATTAATATTATAATTTTGAAGCAACAATTAAGTACTTTAAGAAAGGTTATAATTTCTCTTTTTCAAAGTATAGGCTACTATATTTACCAGGGACTAGTATAGAGTAATATAGAATTACCTTGAATTAAGAGTTTGAGTATCTTCCTTCTAATATTTAATTCCTTCCTCCGTACACAAAGAGTCAGAACTAATATTAGAAGGTCCTAATACTAAGACTAATATCGAGGCTATAAGTTCTTCTTATAATATTATCTTATAAAGGCTTTCTAGAATAAAATATTCAAAGGTAATCAAGTAATCAATACTTATATATAATAAAAGGACTAACGAAATAAAATCTAAAATTATATCTTCTTTTTATATAAGTCTCAATATTATCTAGCTTCTTAGTTTTTCGAATACAAAGGAAATAAATATAAAAGAGTAAATAAAAACAAACTATTATTATCTTATTATCTTGCTTATAATATTACCTTTTGTATTATATATATTTTTTGATCTCCCTTTTATACTTCTGATTGTCTCGAAACTAGTTGTCTTTTATCTTGGCTCGTTTCTTCCTTTAGTATATAACTAAAATCAAAGTTATCTATATTATATCGAGAGGTCTATTCTCTTCTTCGTGTTTTTTAGTATCTAAGGGTCTCCTACTTTTCAAGTCAAGTATTGAGTTTTATTGGTTTCTGAGTATACTCTCTGGCAGAGAAAAACCAAGTAAATAGCTCTCTGAAGGTATTTTGTTGTCTGTTGTTATATCTTTGCTTGTTGATTACTTTATAAATAAGAGTACTACTTTGGCTATCTATAGTTCTACTTTTATAAGGTTATAATCCGAATAAATTATAGGCTTTAATTTATACTTTCCTATAAGAGGGTTATCTACTTTTCTATATTAATAAAACTTTCAAGGGGAAGATAATTATTATACTTTTTTAATATTGCTCTAAGTGTCTTTTATAACCTTAATCTAGTACTACAGAGCTACCTGTTCCCTATATAGGTCATCAAAAAGATATAAGAGAGAAATAACTATACTATATCAAGAGGGCAGGAATAGTAATAGGATCTAATATATAGAAAAAGGCTCGTCAAGGAAGGACGTTTAGAGTAGTATATTATAAGGGTTATATTTGGATTAATAGTTAGATCAAAGAATAGTAGTCTTAAATTCTAATATAAAAATAAGTATATAGTTATTAAGTATTATTATTGTTATAGTAGGTATAATATTAGAAAAGTTAAGGCCTAATATATTACGCCTATATTATATAATTTCACGTGATCCCTATTATATTAGTATTAGAAAGTTATAATAGTTTATACTTTGAAGAAAAGGAAGTTATTACCTTTCTCAAAATATTAAACTATTATTTTTATAATTATAGAATAAAAGATAACTCAAAGAAAAAGAAAAGAATAGTAGAGTATTTAGTAGGTTATATTAGAAGGGAAATCAAGAGACTTTTTGAATATAAAGATATAACTATATTCTAGAAGTTATTTTAGCAAGTACTTATATATAAATATCGTTATAGTAACTCTAAGTAGCTATTATATACAATTAAGTACTTAGACAAATATATTATAAAATTCAAGTAACTTGTAAAAAATAAGTCTATAACTTAGAGTTAAATCTACAAGTATTGCCAGGAATTCTATAAAATAAAAGAGAAGTATTTTAAAAAAGGGAGTATTACTAATAAAGCTCTAATATTCAAATTTATTTATCTCTTGCCTTTTAGACTCAAGAATAAAACTATAAGAGTTATAGCAAGAGGAGAAAAGTTTAACCCTGAAAATATAAGAAACTTTAAAGAAGTATATAAAGTTATTAAAAAGAGTTATTCTATCTTGAAAGTAATAGATATCTTAGTTGAGAAACAAGGTATAAAAGAATTACCTATTAGATTTAATAACCTTGACTTAATATATTTTGTTACTAGATAGAATATTGAATCTAGAAGGGGGGCAAAACTATTTATAATTCTATCTTTTGTTCAGGAAAGAGTTATAGAATAACTATTAAAGATAATAACTCAGCAAATAGATAAGATTATTAAAGAACTTGACAAGCTATATATCTTGTAAGCAATTATAGAATAAGCAAAGCAAAGGCTAATTATAGTATATATTAATACTGCAAACTATATTAATCTAATAGATATTAACGAATATATCGCAAAAGTCAATTATAGTAGAACTCAAGAATAGATATTATATAAAAATAGGCCAAGAAGAAACTATTATAATAATAATATTTGTAAATAGTACTAGAATATTTATATAAAAGAAATAAGACTTTAGGGGCTATATTATTATATAAATCAATATTATAACTACTAGAAGTTTATTAGCTTAGAAGTTATTTATAAAGCTAATAAGACTTACTATATTTGTCTCGGGCCGTAAGATCTAAACAAGCCTACTATTTTTATATAGTTCAATAATAACTTGTCTCGATAGAAGTAGATTATACAAAGAACTATAAATATAATTTATAGTTATATTCTAGAAAGAAGAGAGAAAGCTCGAAGAGAGATTACTAAAAGCAAGAAAGTTATATAGAAAAGTAAAAGACTATATAAGGATATAGTTAATAATATAAAAGCTTTTATTAATAACTTTTATAATATCTCTAATCTAATAGCGAAGAGAGAAGTCGAGAATAAAAAAAGTATCTAGATTCAAAATATAATTACAAGAAAAGCAAATATTGAGCCTATTTAGACTAGAAAGTCAAAAAGGACAAAAGCAAGGGATACTCCTTATATTAAAGAAATACTTCAAGAAAGAGTATAGAGAGAAACCTCTTATAAGTGACTTAAGATACTATAACTTAAAGTTATTAGATTCAATAGCTCTAAGAACGCCGGCTCGATTAACAAGCTAATACTAAAGCAAATCCTTAAAAGAAGAGACTCAACAAATAAGTAACTAAGTAATTTAACAAAAGGACAATCTACTAGAATATAAAGAAACTCTAGAGTACTCAATTAGATAAGTTATAGCTATAAGGAGGCTTTGACCAAGTTACTAAATTAAACTATTATCCTATCTAGCCTTACTCTTAGTAATATAATATTATTAATAGATTTAGTACTAAAGACTACTAGAAAAATATCAAAGCTATTATACTCTAGAAGGATTAACAAGAAAATAAAAGAAGTACTTATTAAGGAAAGTAAAATAGAAATATTAGAATTTGGAAAATAGATCAAGCTATTAATAGAAGTCAAGTATTAGAAAAAAGCAAAAATACAAAAAACTCAAACTATAGATATTAGGGTATTAGCTATAAAACTATATTTAGAATTCTTAGACTATTATTTGATAATATCTAAGATAATAATTATATTAATAGACAGAGCCAAGCTCACTAATATAAGAGTAATACTTGATACTAAAGTAGAAGTTAGTATTATTATATTAGATATTACTATATATTTCGAGATATTAATTACTTATAGCTCAGAGATAATATTAAGAACTATTATTAAAAACAAGTCAAGATTTGTTAGATTTACTAATAATATATTTATAATAATCGAAAATATTATAATATAAATAAAGTTCTATATTATAAATTATTTTAATATTAAAGTTATTTTTAGATTTCCCTTTTTTAGAAAGGCAAGGGTAACTTTATATTATCCAAATAACAAAGAGGATAGTCTAATATATATATTACTATATAATTCTAGAATAGGAATAGTTACTTTAGTCAAAACAAATACTAAAACTCAGGAAGCAAGAGAGATTAAAAAAGCTAAATTATAAGAAGCTATAAGTATAATATAGTCAGACAGTAATTCAGAATAAGACAATAAGTATAAATCTAATAATTCGGAAAACTTTTAACTGATAGAGTTTATAGAGCTACTATTAACTATCTCGAATTAACTACTAAATTAGAGAGTATATTATCTCTAAAAGAAAGAAGGAACGAATAGCCTTAGGTCTTATTAATTGAGACTATAAATCTTATTACAAAATATAATAATTTAAAGCTACTAAACTTATATAAAGGAAAAATATATATCGCGAGTATTAATATAATATATAAATCTAAGACTAACAAGGTCTGTCTAGTTAATAAACTAAGCAAAGAAGGAGATATATTAGAAGGGCAGAGAGATTAATATAAGAGAGCTATATAGAGAGGGTTAACTTAAGAACAAACTAAGAAATACTAATAGTATCTTATATTAAGATTTTGTAATATTCTATATTAGTTATATCTTACAAATAAGTATATTAGTTAACTTAATATTAGAGATATACTTTAGTCAATAGAAAAGGAAATATTTATAAAAATATTAATTAATAGAGAGAAAGTTATTATATTCGACTAATTAGAATATAAAAGGTTATATAAAGATATCTCTTCTTCAATTATTATAAATATTTATTAAGAATTCGGTCCTTTGTAAGAGGACTTCCTTCAAGTTGACTATAGTTAACTTAGGGGAAGGTATAGGGAAGTTAGTAAGTGGAATTAACTTATATTAACCTTGACTATAGTATAACTATAGCAACTTATCTAGTATAGAAGGTAATGTCTATTTAACTTGTCTAGAGTAGTCTATGTACGAATTGAAGCTAACCTCAATTCGCTTAGTAGCGTAATTATATAATATATAGTCTATATTACATTTCCTTAACACTCCTCCTTAGAGTAGATTATCCTTGCCTACTTACTAGACCTAGCTGTGCCTTAAACCTGTCGAATACAATCCTTTCTAGTAACTTTGTTATACTATCTGCAATTATCTCGCTTGTCGGGATATAGTCTACTCGCAAGTCTCCCTTTTCCTCAAGGTCTCGAATATAGTAATAATAAATATTGATATACTTTGACCTCTTATAAAGATAAGGGTTCTCGACTAGTACTAGTACTTCTTGGTTGTCTTCTAGTATCTATATAATTCTTGAATTACTTCCGATATACTTAGATAACTTGAGATCTTAGTAGACTTGTATAATCTATTGTCCTTGCTTGATATATATAGAGAGTATAATATATTCGGACTTGTAGCTTGATATAATAATAGATCGCTACTTCTTGCTTGACTATAAGATTAGCTTACTATAGAATAGTATAATATTTCCTGATATACTTTTATAGTCTAACTTATCTAAAGTCTAGTTAATATCAGAGTATATAACAAAGTACTTATATTCTTTCTCTAGTCTATAATATAGTCTCTGCTTGATTATTGACTTCAGATATTATATTAGATTTTTAAGTACTTTTTTGTAATACTCTATTAGCTCGCTTATATATTGACTAAGCTTGTCTAAGACAAATATAATATCAGATTATATAAATATTATAATATATATTAAGCTTCTAATATTTTGCTAGTATTCAGTAATATTAATTCTTTTGTCTTTGTCCGTAGAGTAATATAATACTTTATAGTCTATAACTAGAACTCTCTTTAAAATATAGGTTTC
The DNA here is from genome assembly GCA_021365295.1 of Tricladium varicosporioides. Taxonomy (NCBI): domain Eukaryota; kingdom Fungi; phylum Ascomycota; class Leotiomycetes; order Helotiales; family Tricladiaceae; genus Tricladium; species Tricladium varicosporioides. The sequence goes on along the minus strand of JAJTIW010000034.1, from coordinate 187,249 downwards.
TTATATAATTCTAAAGTAGTCGAGTATACTTATTAGATATTACTCTTAGTCAACTTCAATTATATAGTTCTACTTGTCGCGAGTAATTCTTGCTTCAAGGATTTTACTAATCTCTCTTAGATTTTTAGTACTAAATCTCTCTAATAGTCGTTTATAGAACTAGTTAATATTTATCTATTTCTTGGCTCTAGCTATAATATTATCTATATATATAAATAAATATATATCTCGTCTATAGTTTATAAATAAATATAAATCTATCTTACTTTATATAAAACTTTACTTGACAAGTTCTTTCTTGATAAGTATATTCTAGTCCCTTGTAGCTTGTTTTAGTCTATATAAACTATGAAATACTTATTATATATATCTAGATTTAATTATAACTTCTTGTAAAAAAATAAGATAGATCTTCTTTTTAAAATATAATTCTATAAATATATTTTTGATATCGAATTAAGAGATTTCTTAGTCTTCTACTATAGTTATTACAAGGAATAGTCTTAAGATATTTATATAAACTATTAATATAAATATTTGAGTATAGTCTTTTCTATATATTTGACTAAATCCTTGAGCTATTAGTCGAGTCTTAAAGTACTCGACTAATCTATTTATCTAAGTCTTTATAATATAGATTTACTTATATAATATAAAATTCGCTTCTTTTAGTAAGATTATCTCTTATATTATTTAGTTTATATATAGTAAGAGTATCTTTTTTGCTTCTACTGTTTTCTATTTATTTATATAGTCAGGGTCATTTATAGTCTCCCTGTAAGTTCGCGGGATTCGGATATCTTGAATAACTTTTGCTAGAAATATAAAGTCTATTATTTGATTTCCGAAGTAATTGTCTAATATCTCTAACTTTTCCTATATACTAAGAAGTTATATTAGTATAACCTTTGCGATCTTGGCTAGTCTTTTATTTTTAGCTAGGTCGGACTTAGATTACTTCTATTTAGTTTTAGATCTTATAAAATATCGAGATACTTCCTCTACTTATTAAAGTTATAAGGAGGTTAGCTAGCTAAGAGTAATTTATAATAAGACTAAAGTACTATTATTATTGAAAGCTAATATATTCTCTAGTAGAGTAAAATATAAAATCTCTACTCTCAATATAGTCTTGAAGTTACTCTTGCCGGCTAACCTATTACCTTGCTGACTTAAGTTAATAGTACTAGCTAACTTACTATTTTATTAACCTAGGTCAATAATACTAGCTTTAGTAGAGCTATTTTCTTGTTGACCTAGATTAGTAAGGGACTACAATTGTAAATCCTTATATAAATCCCCTTCAGTGAAACTATTGTTTATTTTCTCCTTTGGTCGCCCTCTTGCCTTCTAGTCTAGTATAGTATTCCTGGTTTCTTGTACTTTAGCCTTAACTCTTAGTCTCAAGTCAACTATCTCTCCTTTAGTCTTCTTATTTACTTCTAGCCAGCTTATTATTATAGTATAATTATACTCTAGTAAATAGACCTTGAAGTACTTTGTCGTTAACTCTAAGTATTTTATAAATATATTAATCCTTTTAGAGTTTATTAGCTTATTATATCTTTAGTTTAGCAAGATAACCTTATAATTAATATAAAAGTAATATTTGCTCTTTTATTTATATATATAATTAATAAAGGAGACTTCTTTTATAAATATCTATATTAGACTAACTTTCTAGCTATCGATTCTCGGGTTAATATCTATTTGATTTTATATATATAAGTCTACCTTTATAGCTTTATCTTAGAATTCTATTAGTAATTAGGCTTTCTCAATTATTACTTGTATATTTACTTCTATAGCCTAAATACTTCGCTTAGCTAAACTATTCTAGTATAATAATACTATAATTGTTAATTGAGCTTTTATACTATCGGCGATTTTTTATTTGTTAGTAACTTTGAGTAACTTAGATATATTATTAGATTAGATACTTATAATCTTAGTTTAGGTTTAATATTTAATACTAATTCTTTAGACCTTGAGTTCTTTGTATATATCGCTCTTTTGCTTGAATAGTAATATCTAGTCTCTTCTTGAATAAATATTAATAATTAGTAGAAAGTACTTATTTCCTTATACTAAAGTCAAAAATGAACTTGTAATATTAAACTAGATTCTATCTAAAATTACCTTTGTCTATAGACTTAGCTCCTTCGGGATTTTATTATATATCTTTGTTAGTATATAGACTTTGTATATATCGCGATCTTCTTTTCTTAGAACTCAAATTAAAGTTAAGAGAGTTGTAACCTTATAAAGGCTTGTAATCTTCTTTGAGTTTAGATATATAAATCTCTAGTAATATCTCAGATAGTAGTCCTTCTCTTTCTAAGTAAGCTCTAAGTTATTTTTGTAGGCTAGGCCAAAAAAATCTTTTCTACTAGTAATACTAGTTAGTTTAATATCTTTAGCTTAATCTATCTTAGTATTAGGCTTATTATTCTTGGTTATAGCAAATATAGTATCTTAATAGCTTCTAGTAATATATATTATAATATATAATCTATTTGTTATTATTATAGTAATAACTTTTTTCTTGTCTTTCTTGAAATATATTATATTACTATTAAACGAGCCTTTTAGTCTTGCTTAATATAGCTTCCTTACTAATATTAAATTAACGTTAAGTTATAATATATATAATATATTTCTAAGAACTATAGAAGAGCTATTTATATATTTTAGCTTTATATTACTTATATACTTTATAATTAATTCTTTCCTTCTAATCTTAATATATCTATACTTGATCGGGATTATTAAGCTAAAGAGAGAAGATTAATTAGATATATACAAAGTAATACTAGTATTAGCTAACTAAGCTATAAGAGTAGCCTTATTAATTTCTTCTTTTGAGAGGCAGTAGACTTCTTCTTTCTTGTTATTTCTTATAATATCAGATTCAGAGGAGTCTTCAAAAGCTAAAGAAGTATTACTATTAATTATATAGCCGTAAGCTTTCCTTTTAGTAGTTTTAGAGTCTAACTTAGTAATATACTTGTCGACTCTATTTAAGCTTCTGACTTAATATTTCGTTATATATATCCTTTTTTAGTCCTAAGATTTCTTGTAAATAACCTCTCAGGCTTTGTCTAGATTTGAGTAATTCTTGATAAAGTGTCGCTTGTTATACAAGTAATACTTTAGCTTACTAGAGAATAAGATAGATTTCTCGGAGTTTATATTCTGCCTCTAGTACTAATAGAGCGGGATATACTTCATAAATTATACTTGAAATATAGTTTAAGCTACTTCTCTAATATAATATATTCTAAATTTCTTTTTCTTGAGGTACTTGAGTTTATCTTTGACTGTCAAATTACTTTAAATATTCAAGATATTAATTATAGTCTCGAATAACTTAAAGAGAGATTTGATTAAGACAAGTAGTAATATAATATTATTATAAGCGGACCTTATATTAATATCTACTGTTTTTAGCTTATATTTATATTCCTTTAGTTTATTCTAAGAGCTAATAACTATACTTTCTTTTCTCTAGGCAAATATCTAGATCTTTATTATATATATATTAGTAGTTATAGTATTAGTCTAAGAATACTTCTTCTAGAGATATATCTATAGATCGTAAGTATACTTATACTTGTTAATCAGATATTAATTATTGTCGCTAAGTAATCTAAATATAAGGTCAAGAGTAGTTGTTTTATCCTTGAGATATTTGGCTTTCTTCTTAATATTAAGTCGAACTGTCTTATTCCCCCTTGCTTCAGTAATATCTAGCTCCTCGAGAGCCTCTGTTAGATCTCCAACTATTGTTATTATATAATACTTAATATATATTTGCTTACAGATATAGAAAACTCTCTTTCTCTTGAGCTTGATCTTGTATCGGCAGAATCAAGCTTTATAATTATCTCGAGCAAGTATTAGAATATTTTACTTTTCTTTTTCTTCTATTATCTTATATATATTCAGGATTATAGAAGATAATATAATATAGAGTATTATAAATATAAATGTTATAGATCAAGAAGGTAATTCGATATATAATAGGTTATTATATTAATATTATATAATAAGCTTATACTCTCAATTATATCTTTTCTTTGATATATATAATTAGTATTCTCGCTAACTTGCTTTGCGTCCTTTTCTCTTAGATTAGAGGTATTAATTCTTTCGCGAATTATAGCTAAAGTCCTTAGATTGACTTATATAATTAATTCTTTCGCGAATTATAGCTAAGGTCCTTAGATCGACTTATATAGTTAATTCCTAATTGAATCTACTAGAGTCCTTAGATCGATATTCTAGGGGTCAGTTATAATTACTTATACTATTCGCAAACCTAGGCTTATAACCTATTAAGAATTTAGTCCTTTGTAAGAGGACTTCTTTCAAGTTAATTATAGTTAACTTAGAAGAAGGTACAGGAAAGTTAGTAAATAGAATCGACTTATATTAACTTTGACTATAATATAACTATAGTAACCTATTTAATATAGAAGGTAATATCTATTTAACTTGTCTAGAGTAGTTTATATACAAATTGGAGCTAACTTTAATTCGCTTAATAGTATAGTTATATAATATATAGTCTATATTATATTTCTTTAATAATATTATTAAATATAAAGTATAATAGATATCTAACTTCTTTATTTCAAGGGTATTATAATTAATTATAATAAAAATACTCAAATAGAGACTTAATTATAATATATTAGAATATAAAAAGGGTCCCTATAGAAACTCCTAGTTTTTAGTCAAAAAGAAAAAACCTAAAGAATATTAACTAATTAATTTAATAATATTAATAAACAAAGTTATAATCAGAGATACTAACTTATCTCCTTTAGTCAATAAATTTACTAAAGAGTTTACTAAATATTATATTATAAGCTTAGTTAATTTCTACTTTAAATATAACTAGATAATACTTTATTCAAAAAGTAGAGATATAATAGCTTTTACTACTCTACTTAAGTTATTAAGAAATATAATATTATCTCAAGAAGTTATAAACTTAATAATTTAATTTATAAAAGTTATAAACTTAATACTTGAAAATATCTACTTAATAATATATATATTATTTATAAATAATATTAGAGTAAAAGAGCTATATTTGAACTATAGAGGTAAGAAAGTATTCTCTAGAATAAAAAGATTTATATTTAAATATATTTAAAACCTTAATAAAATACTTGAACGAATTAAGTAAACTAATAAATCTATTAAAACTAAGTTTTAATTTTGTAGAAATAAACTAAATATAGTTAGGTTTGTCTATAACTCAAATAGGAGAGAATCTTCTATTAATAAAATTATTAAAATTCTAAATTAAAAATATTAGAAAATATAACAAAAGCAAAGGAATTTCTAAGTTTATATATCTACTTTTATATTTAGATTAAAGACTTTGAATTTATTATTAAACCTATTTATAGTCTAATAAGAAAGGAAATAAAATAGTACTAAAACCCTAAAGTATAAGAAAAAGCTATAAAAAGGCTTTAAGAAGTAATAACTATAGTATTAGTCTTAGTAAAGATTAATTACTTACTAGAAGCTAAGGAAATTATAATTAGAGTTAATACTAGCCTTAAAGGATATAGAGGTTATCTTGGCTAGAGAGACCCCGAGTTACAAAGAGTAAGATCTTTATAATATAAGAGTAGAGTATAGTTACTTATAGAAAGAAAATATAATATAACAAAGCAAGAATATAAAAGAGTCCTTAAGATATTTAAAAAGCTTTATACTTAGATTACTAGAGTTTACTTTGTTCTAAAAATAAATATTAATATATTAATAGTTTAATTGAATTAAATAGTTATAGATTATTCTAAAGCCCTAATAATTAAATAATTAGCTTAAATATAACTCTTTGATTTCGAAGTATAATATATATCTAGAAAGACTTATACTACTATTAATATATTATCTCGATAGTCAAGGTATTTAGATAATATAAATAAAGGAGACAAAGACAATATTAATAATTAAATTCTAGCTAAACTAAAAATATATAAAATTTGCTTAGTTTTAATAAGATTAGAAAACTTAGACAAAGATTTAGAAGATAATAAACTTAGAAGTCAACAAAAATCCTTTAGAATATAAAAACAAAGTAATTAAATTATAGAAGAAGGGAGAAGATAGTAATAATAACTCAAATATTAGTTTAAATTATAAAACTTTAATCTCGAGAACTAAGTATAATAATCAATTAATAGAGATTATTAAATATTTGATAATATTTAAAAAGTCTAAAATAATAAATATTTTCGACTTTAGAAAATTCAAGTAAAAAGTACTAAAATATAATATTTATAAAAGGAAACTATAATAGTTATCTACTAAAGAAATATTTACTAAACTAATAATTAACAATAAAAACTATAAGTCTAGATTCTCTTTGAAACTTATAATAAAAGTAATTATAAAGGGAGAGAAAGTACTTATTATAAAATCTTCTAATAATATTTCTAGTATAAGTACTATAAAGATATAATAAACTTTGTTAAAATATATAAGAAATATTAGTTCTATACTATAAGAAGACAAAAAGAAACTATATATTCTATAGTATCAAATAGATTAATAAAGAAATAGGCTATTAATATTACTTATATATTAATACAAAAAAGAAGAAACTTCTAATTATAGCCAAAGACAATATAAGCAAATAAATTAAAGCTAGAGTTATTACAAACAAAGAATCTAAGATAGTTATTAAGTTTATTTAAGAAGATATTATATATAGATATAAGATTTTCTAAAGAATAATAATTAATAAAGGTACTAAATTCAAAAATGAAATAATTGAGCTTCTAAATAACTAGAAAATAAACAGAGTTTAGATTTTTATATATTATACTATTACTAATAAAATAATTAAATATAGTTATAAACTCTTGAAGAATACTCTTTCAAAGCTTAAAGATAAATAAGTTAATAACTTGCTAACTATCTTATTTACTAATTATATAATAGTTTATAAACTAATAAGTTAGACTTTATTTTATATAATATATAAAAGAGAACTAGTTCTATTTATAGAATCAAGAATACTAATCTAGAGAACTCTTTTTATAGAGAAGATTTATAATAGAATAAGGCTTATTAAACAGAGGGCAAAACAATTTCAACTTAGAGAATAAGATATTAAAGAGGTAGTTTACTAAAAATTATAAAAATATCAAGAAGGAAAAGAAGCCTTTGATTCTAGATAAAATATTAAATCAAGACTATTCAAGAAAGGAGATTTTATTTTATAATATAACTTATTTAGAGAGATTAATATATTTTCAAGTAGAAAGCTAGACTTTAGATAGCTTAAACTATATTAGATTATTTAGACTAATCTAACAAAAGGATATTATAAATTAAAAGAACTTAATAATAATAAAGTTTTCTTAAAAGATATTTTTTCAAGAAGTTAACTAAAGTTATTCTTGAAAAGAAAGAGATATAGAAAAAACAAAGACTTTAAAGTAAATTATAATAACTTTAAAATATAGATTACTAATAATAATCTATAATAGCTAAAAAAAACAGAGATATAAAGTCTAGAAAGCTCTTAGTAAATAAAAGTATTTCTTGATTTTATAATAAACAAGTTATACTTTTTTTAGATTTAATTATAGAATAATTATAAATCCAAGAATTAAACAAAGATACTTTTTATAATAATAATAATTTATTATCAAAAACAAAAGACTAATATAATATTTAATAATATAAAAGTTACTTGTCTAAATCTTTATTTTTATAAAAATATAGAAATCTCTATCTTTTAGATTAATATATATTTTAGTCTTATTTCTAGATTATTTAAATATTAAAAGTTATTAAAAGACTAAAATATCTAAAGTTCAAGAAAATTAAATATTTATATAATATATTAAATATATATATTTAATTATAAAATTAATTAGTTCTTTTTGAGTTTAGTTTTAATTTATATAAAAAATAACTAGTCTTAAAAGAAAATCTAGAAATTAAGAAAAAATATTTAACTAAAATAAATATATAAAAGAAAGGATTTTATAAAATAAAAGAGTAATAAAATATAAAAAAGAAAAGAATAATATATTAAAGAGAAAAATCTAAGTTCTAGATTTCTAGATTTTTAGATTTTTAAAGTTCTAGAAATTTTAAAATCAAATTCAAGATTTTAGAAAATTCAAAGAATTATAATTAATAAATAAAATCTCTTATAAACAAAAAAAAAAAGAAAAGGAAATAATATTTCTTTATTTAATATATACTCTCTTGATATAAGAAAAGTTAATAAATATAAAAAAATATTAATAAAAAGTTAAACTTAATATTATAAAATAATTAGAGAAATATTAATTAAGTTTTAATTTAAAAAAAGAAAAAAAGAAAACTTAATAAATTTAGTTTAAATAAATTTCTTAAACAAGAGTTTATTAATATTATAAAAATAAATAAGCTAAAGAAAAAGAGAATATAAAATAAAGTTCAAGAGAAAAAAAGAAAAAGAATTAATTTTTTTATATCTTTACTTATTTGTTCAAAATAAAAGAAAAATTAATAAAAAGTAATAATAATATTAAAGTTCTATAATAGAAAAGTTAGAATAAAATTAACTAAAAAAGAACAAATATAAAAAAATAAAAGAAGAGATTTAATAAAATCAAATAAAGATTAAGTCTCTTTTGAACTATTAGAATCAAAGATTAAAACTAAAAAAATAAATAAATAAAAAAAGTTAAAACTTATAAAAAGCTCTTTTAAGGCTTGCTATATTAAAATTATAATAAGAGCTTAAAAGAGATAACTTAATAATTAAATATTATATTTTCTTAAAGGAAGTATATCTAAAAAAGTATTCAAGAGATATCTAAGTAATTTCAAGTATATTCAAAAGAACTTAGTTTAATAAAAGAAAAAGAAAATAAAGAAAAACTTTATTTTCAAAGTCTAAAGACTATAATTCGAAGTTCAATAATTCGATATCGAGATTCAATAAAAAGAGATTCGAGAGGTTTATATTTATTTTCTTGTTCTTTCTATTTAAGCAATATATTTATCTAGCAAATATATATTGTTTTTATAAAGAATATATAAAAGAAGGAAGTTTTTTATTAAAGTTAAAATTCGAAGGAGAATATATTTATTTTTGTTAATAAAAAATTAATAAATAACTAAAGAGAATATATAAAAAATAATAAAAAAGAAATAAAATTAATACTTCTAAGCTAATTAATAAGTTAATTAATTAAGGCTAAAAGTTATAAAAGAGGTAAATTAAATTATTAAAAAGAAAGAGAAAGAGGAAGCTAAAGGAGATATTTATAATAGTTAGAAAGAAGTTATACCTTCCTGATTAGATATAATATTCTTTCTATTTTCTTTGTTCTATTACTCGAGGTCAAGAGTAAATTTGGGAGTACTCTAATAGAGGGGAATTACAGTAACTAGAAGTCACGGGACATGAATTTTGAGAGGAAAATATACTATATTCCTTGATTTTTCTTTATTTATTTCTATATTTATATATTCTCTTACTAAATTACTATTCTAAAAGAATAGTAAAAGAAAGGGGGGACGAATATAATAAGGATAGCTTTGGTTTGGAAATCACGTGATAAACTAGAAGTATATAATTAGATTTTTCCCGAGGGAGACTCACACATATATACTACCTTACTACTTATTTATTTCTATTTTGAATCAATCAGTTATTATTAATTAAATTCTTCTCCTGATGCTTGCTTCTCAAAGTCTATAGGTTCAGGACCTTATTCTACGTACCAGATCCTGTTCTCGTTTCCTGCTCTCAAGTTGTGGTTTTGATCCCCTCCACAATATATATAGCACTTCTCTCTGTAGAAATAAATGATTATCGCTGAAAATATTCAATATATTTGTTACTTTACACCACTAAGCTATTTTCTTGAATGCCGTGGCTGTAGCGAATATTTTTCTTGTCGTAAATATTTTTCTTGCCTTCTCTTGAGCTTATGTCCACCAACATTATCCCCATCCCTTTCATCACGGTCATTATCGCCATCGCTAGGCCTTCGTAAATCGTCCCCTGGGTCCCCCAGTGTGAATCGATAAGCTCTGTTCCCAGCCGCAGAAGAGATAGAGGAAGACTGCCATCCTTTGTCTGGAAGTGAAGGATGATATGATGACATGGTGTATGAAGCGGGTCAGAGAAGGAGCTTTTTGAACGGATGCTTAACGCTGGCAAAGGTCAGTTACGGCGCATGGTTTTTTGAAAACAAGGAACAAACTTCGAATTTTTCACTAAAATTACTATCTGATCTGCAGAGCTATCGTTATATCTGGTAGCAGTTCGATGAGTTATTCATATAGTGACAATATTGCTGTGCAATTTAGATCTCAATGCTAGTCGTAACGTTGCTCACCGTGGGGAACTGATGATAATTTCCCTCCAAAATCAGAAAAGTGTAAAGGGACAGCTGAATGTGGGACAGGGCAACTGCCGCTTAAACCTCCAGGATGGTGATTTGTGAGGCTGAGTCTATGGGTTCTCAATTGGTAGTTTTGCATGCATGGAGGAATCGTTGGCCGTGAAATAGGGCAGTCGAACACCACCCGAACTCCCTTCTTGGGCGGTGCGCAGTAGGTTGAGGCAGTGCCCGAAACTGCCTTTGGTGCCCAGTCTTGGCACACCCAATCTTCACAATTGACATTCAACACTAAATACTGATATATGCAGCGATGGTAAACGGCCGAATATTTTGGATACTGTATTCATAATGTACTATGAACTATTGGCCCGTTACCTTGAGCTACATTTCTATGCCCTTGCCGCCGATCTCCAAGTCAACGAAAAATCCAACTAATAACCCAGCTAATGACCCAGCCAATAGCCCAACCAATAGCCCAGCCAATAACGTGGAGAAGAAGTGGTTCCCATTTGATATCAGCGGAATCGTTAATAAATGCTGTTGTCCTCCGTGCCTCTAAGTCATGGCTAACAATCCGTTCATCAAGTGGTGGTGTCGAATGCTGTGGGCTATGGCGCTCGGGTTCTTTTCCTTTCGGTCTCTCTTCTGTTGATCCAATATCAACGCTCTCCACACTATCGCGATCGTGCGGTTCTCCACCCTGGTCGCCTGGAGGTATATTGGCTGAGGATGATGCGCTGGGGCCAGGGGCATCATGGATCCCTGTCGTGGTCGTTGCTATCCCTGGTTGAGTCGCTGTTTGATCATCAGGTTGCGGTGCGGACCGCTCTTCTCCAGCGTCTCTAGCTGCTGCAGATTGAGGTCTCACTCCTACCACATCAGAAGTCTCGAATAATCTAGTGGCCCAAAAGCACTCTAGGCTTAGGATCCCTAAAATAGGGAAGCTAAACAGTACTATTATGAACGGCCAAAAATGGATGCTTGCGTATCCCGGTGGGTTATACTTGAAGATCCCACAGAGGTCCCCATATCTTGTTTTGTTTTTGGTCAACTCGGTATATCCATCTTTACCCTCATGAACAGAGTCTTCGCCACTGGCGATACTCCATGCATTGATTTGAGTTCTCGCATGTGATATTGCAACCAGATTTTCCACTTCAGTAACCCAGTGATCATCCTTCAAAGCCTCAGAAAAATATTGCGATACCATGCTTTGAGCAAGTAATCCACGACCGAGACGCTTCACAATTGAGTTGAATACATCCGTCTTCAGAAGCGAGGCGTACATCAACCAGAATTCGGGAGGGGTTGGTACCAGATTTCCAGCATCGTCTTTTGGAATATGCCCATTCATAGGCCAGCAAGTTTTGCCATCTCCCAAACACACCTCTATGTAATTAATACATGCAAGCGGTCGAGCTCTTGGATTTGAGTTTCGGAACCAAGGCCTTCGGTGTTCGCCCCAGAAATATTCTTTGTCGGCAGGGAATATCGGATCGTCACTCCGTTTCGCGTAGAGAATACGTAGAGATGATACAAATATCAGTGTTAGAGTGCTAAACTCTGGATACGTCAATTCTTTTCTTGGCTTCCAATAACCTTCCTTGTCTGTTGCGGTCGTTGTATAAGCGCTGGAACAGCCTGTTAGCATAGAGTTGACGTCGGATGATTATGGTCGACTTACAAGACATCGTACGCCGGTGCAAGGCGATCAAAGGGATCTCCAGTTGTTTTGTATGTGTATTTGTATGTGTGATTGACTTGAGGATCATGCTTCTCACCGTAATAATAGTAGTAAGTTGTGGTTCCATTCTGATCCGTTTGGGCTTGTATGAAAGGGAATTCCATGCTAAGTGGAGTGCAGCTTGTCCGGCGACGGAACATTGGGGACGCAGGACTGTTGATACCAAGTTCACTGGCATGAACAGGATCTGTTATGAATGTGACAGTTTGGTTTTGGCCGCAGATGCTATTATTGAATGGGCAGTCTGTTGTGTAACGTGCTGGGCTGAAAGACAGTCTGCTCCGGTACAGGAAACTGCACTGTATGGCATCAAACATATCCGGTTCCCCGTAGCAATTCTGGGCGTATTCGGCAGCTCTCATTTCTTTCTCGAGGTCGCGAACTCCGGCTCGAGTGGCTGCCTCGTCTCCTCCACGGGCTTGATCAAAAACCCATAACCCGCACTGCTGAGAATCCAGTAAGGCGGGTCCGTTCGCCTTCAATCTGGCCAAGAAAATGCCACTGATGATAAATCCAATCATAAATATAGACATAAAGAGGATGAACCCGAAGAGACAAAATCGATATCCGGGCGACAAATCTCTGTTAAACAATTCCCAGAACAGGTCACGAAATCCACCCCCTTCTTTGTAAATCTTAGCAAGTGCATTTACCGGCTTTCTTACCTTAGGTATATTTACCACTTCTCTTACTCCCCCCTCCTGTGAGTCTAACAGAGGAGTCTCATCCGTGGGAGAACCACTTCGGCTCAGTGGTGTTTTGTTGATTCTTAGGTGAGCATAGAGTGCAAAGTTTGCCAGCAATTTTTTTAAGTGTTTCGCTGCAAAACTAAGCCAAACGCCTACAAAAGCCAAAAGTATATAACCCAAAGTCGTAGTGACAACAAGCCACTTGTCTAACCCAAGGTAGAATTAGCTTTGACTGCCTAAAAATTCAGACTGTGGATGTTTCGGTATTTACTTGCCGCCAGTAGTATAATCCGTCCATCTCCCAGTCTTTGCGTGACGGTGCGAAACGTTCATCGCAGAATATTATATCCGGTAGTTGGTCACAGGAGGACGGAGGAGATGCAAGAGGAAGTCTGAAGTTAAATCATATAGAGCGTCCTGAAACGCGAGGGCTTTATCCAATTAGGCTTGGCCACAACTCTCCTAGGTAAATGGCTTGGCGAGGCTGCCTATGAAACTTGGAGCAAATTAGAGAGTTCTCGGGTATTCGCCTTGTGTATGGGAGGCCCCGATATGTATAAACATATGGTGATGAAGAGTGTTTTTTGTTCTAGAGTACAGGAAAGTGCTGCATAAATATGGAGGGGCACGTGAGTAATCACGTGGCTATAAAATTCCTAGTAAACTCGGATTATCCTGTAACACCTTGCTTTCGAATCCTTTGCTAGTATTGTTTATAGAGGCTGTCACGGAAAACCACGCTCTTGGCATACCGGGAATAGTGCTGGCTTATGTAACTTACACGCTGCCACTCTAATTTAGTGTGCTCCTGTATATAAGCTGCTGGCCTTCACCAACTCGTATGCGTACGTTACATGACAGAAGCTTATGGTTACGGAAATTCGCGCGCCTGAGGCATGCAGGAGAAGTTCTTCTACAATTACTAAGTACTGACTAATCATTTCGCAATCCTCTATATATAAATAGCTATGCCCTTTTCTTCCAGAATGAAGCGTCTCATTTATCAATCTACTACGCTCACTTAAATGCCTTAGCATATTTTCACTCTGTTGGCACAACTATTGCAAGTTACGTGATACAACTATATATATAAGACCACTAAGCTCGTCACATGCGTCTCACGACAGCGATACTCACATATAATGCCAATAGATAGCCAAAAGGCGGTCTCAAGTAGGAGCAGGCACGTGCCAATCATTTTGGCAACACTATTATCTCATTATATTTCCTTAGTAGTAGGTATAGACCTGTCAATAATAGGAATAGCTTCATTATTCCCAGATCTGGGAGCGTGTCAGTTCAGGATATGACGCCTTACCTAGTATAGTTTAGTGTAGAACAGCTAAAGTGACTACCATCTCTTGACACCACTCTCCTTATAATCAATTAATCAATTATTCCAAAAAATTCGGGATTCGCACATGCTCTAATTGCATCAATTAAATCAATTGTACAAGAGCCCTCTGGTCCAACATAGTGCTGGAACGAAATTTAGTAGTTCGTGACAGGTCCCAAAAATTAACCTTGAACGAAAAGGAGAATCAGGAATCACCCAAAAAAGAGGAGTTGGAAAGTGGAAAATGGTGTATAGCCTTTAAGGGCTGAGGTGGAGCAGGAGCTTTAGAGGACGAGTACGGGGAAACGAAAATCGGTAAGGCGCTAAGTACCGTAATTGAGAACATTATGCATTTTCTGGGCTCTTGGAAATAAGAAGCAACATTTTCGAAGAAGATCCAAGGAAGAAGTGCTTTTAACTTGATAGAAACCAATTATCTATAACAGCTTAGTTCTGAGTCATTTTCGGGTTTGTTACTAATATTCGTAAAATCATTCATTACTTTAATTTAGATATAACTAGTTGCCCACTTTTAATGCCGATGACTTATAGAGACGACCACCTACCACCTGAACGCGGAGACCTTACAGCGTAAGGCTTTAATAAATGTAAAAGTATGTGAAAATCAAGCTCTACCTAAAAAGATTCTAGCAAATTATAACCAAGTCTGACATAGTTTGAAGTATATCGTCTGTCCCTAGCTGCGTAGGTGGAGGCACAGTTGGCTGAATTACGGACTCATAACGAAACTCCCATTCATTTTTAATGGTATTCCAATGCGCTACTTCTTTGGTGGCTAGCGATAGAGTCTGTTCATCGCTGCCTCGAGTCATTTGCAGGTTCTCTCCACTAAGTATGGATTCAAGACATTCACCCCCAGTAGCAGTCATCATGGCATTGGACCTCAATCTGATATTAGCTGGGAAGTTTTGCCATACTTCGCAGACACAGTCCCAGCAGAGCCGATCTGGCAGGATGATGGTAGGGTGTCCATGTTGGACACTGAAGGATACGGTTGCCAGTCGTCCAAGCCAGTTCCCAGCGGAGCGTACAATCGATGCTTTGTTTGGGAAGTCTAAAATTTCATTCCAGTTATCTATTGTTGCGAGATTTGAATTTCCGATCAGCTCTGTAGCAGGAGAATCTGGGCGGAGATTGTGCACACAATAGAATGGAACTATGCGTTCGAGACGAACACTTCTGAGTCCACTAAGGATGTCAAGGTCGGCAATCCACTTTCCTCGATCATGGACTGAAACAACCGACTCAAGAAAATAAATTTCGAAATCACGTAGACCATGCTCTCCAACATCAATAGGAAGAATGTAGTCCGTGAATCGGAGGTGGAGGGACGTCGACTGGAAAGAATTATCAATTCTACCGTCAAACGTATTATGGTTCACGACCCGCCAGTCGAAGTCACAATGTTCCTTCTTGATGTTCTTGGGGGGTATTAGCATAGCGATACCAGATTTGCCAATATTGCCTGTGATCCGGCGAACTTCATAAGGTGAAGGCGATTCGATAGGATCGCATAATAGCGCTGCGGCTATATAGATGGAGTCGCCAACGGCCATCGCCATAACGCTCTCGAGCATGTCTGGATTGACTGCACAAGTTCCGAACTCAAAAAGCGCGACACATGCAAAAGTCCTGCCAATGCTCATTGGAAACGCTGAAAATCGAAAATTTGACGTGAATGCCGAAGGAGGTGAGTGCTTGGGTATCCAAAGCATATCGCACAGACAGTGCGATGTAACACTTAACGAGACCAAAGAATTGGGCAACATCTTATAAATGTTGAGCACAGTCGCCAGCGCCCGCATTGATAAGAGCAGCTCTTGCCTCGACTCCTGTCTCACAAAATCACTCAAGTACCTTAGCATTCTCTCCCGGCTTATGGTACTTTTGCGTAGTTGAGTCATGACAAGATCCAATGGAACGAAATCATGCGCTCGTTTCACTTGCTTAGAATCCCGAATGCTCCCAACAGCCTTACATTCAAACAAAGCAACTTCATACGGGTTACCAGCAACTAGCTCAAAATCAATATAGCGAGTATCCTTTTCATAAACGTCAACCGTTCCAAACGAATTATCATCGAAAAGGCCATATGTCTCATTAGTAGAGTATTTGTTTAACTTTGGGTCGAATTCGGGATACTCACGCATAAGTACTGCGGGTGGTGCTTCCCATCGGAAACCGAATCGTTGCTGCCCCTCGCCCAAAGATGTGATCAGTTCCGCTTCTACTGGAAAGGCGGTTTCTCCGCGATCCTCATACAATTTCACTCTTTCATTGTCATATTTAAATTCTGGAAGCTTCCCGCCCTGTGAGCGATTCTTATCAGTCATGGTAGTGACCCAGCGTATATGTCCTGCTGCTTGCGATGGAGCATCTTCCAGTGTTCTCTTCTTCGAATCTCTTGAGAGCTTGAAAACTGTAGCATATTCATGCTTCGATGTGTATGACTGAAAATTGCCAGATCCATAGGCATACCGAATGAGGTAAAACTTTCGTTTTCCAGTTTGAGGCTGAGCGTACCCACGAATGATATCAATACCATCTTCTGCTGTATCGAGGAGGGACAGGAGAGTTGTCAAATTGTTGATACCGAACAACGGCGGAACTAATGATTGTGAACCTAAAAAGTTGGGACATCTTCTCGCGCCATAGCTCATGAGTTGTAGCCCTTGCTTTTTAGAAAGACTGTGATCCATGTCTTGAAGGGGTTCCATAGCCTGTGCCAGAAAGCCAAACCAGTACGATGTAGGGTAGTCCGTGTGTGTGTGAGCAACCGGTGCCACATATTCCCATAATTGAAGAATGAAAGTAACTATCCGCATCTTCTCAACCGTCCAGGTTTGGGTTAGACACCCAACTGCGACTTGTAATAGTTGTAGAATAGTAATATGGTTTCCCTGGGTATCAAGGGACTTCTCTGTGATCACTGGTCCACCGTAGTATCGGAGATTCGCGAGAGGAAGAGACCAATAAATCCCGCTGTGATTGGTGCTTTCTATATGTAGACCAATGGTGAGGATACCACCAGGACACACGAGAGCATCATCTTGCTTAACATGCTTGGCCGAGGGTTGTTTATCCCCTAATACCAAGATATCTGGGTAGATGTGCCAGGAAGAGAGTCCAAGTAGAACAGCCCCACTTTCAACGGATTGAGGTATTCCTTGAATCAAAGAGTCAATTGCAACCATGGTCGATTCCCAAACGCGTCTGACATCTTGGAAGAGGATGGGGCTCGTGCCAACTGGCGCGGAAACATTATTGATGATCAGCATAAGCTGTTTCTGTTTCTTCACATTTGCTTGGTCTGCTGACTGGAGCCATGACCGTGCACTTGCATCCCATTCCCCTAGATCCTCTCTGGGTATTGAAATACGAGATAGGTGCTGAGATTGTTCGAATAATGGGTCTGTATCATCGATTTCAGCGAGTTCTTTCTTCCGTTCGAAAACCAGTTCAGCCCAGATAGCTATAGCTTCAGATACCGAGAAGATCCGGGCCAGCATACAAGCAAGGAGATGAAGGGGTATAGCATGAGATCCTGAAGTGGCAGCGGCCCAGATACTCGTGGCGTCGATGCCGACATGTTCGGCAAAGATCCCATCTGCAGTGGTAGCCTTTGGATTGGCTTCTCGGCTTTGGGCAATCTCTACAGCTCGACGGCCATACGCTCTGATAAGATGGGGTATTCGGGGTATCCAATTCTGAAAGAGAGCACCAAGTTTTCTAGCTGTGATGTGTGGTATTCCATCTTCGGCCTTTGTCCGACGTGTAGCGGTAAGCTCTTGCCTCAGTGGCTTAAATTCCGCAGGTGCCTCATTCTTTACGAGGGAAAAATCGATGTTCACTGTTGCCAGAGAAAAGTTTGGTTCAAGAGACTGCGAAATCAGAGCGCCCGTGATTTTCTGGATCGACATTGAAAAGAGTATGGTTGGCGGATTTGGCTGAAACGAAGAAATGCGGTGTAGAGAGAATTGTGGTATGAGGAAATATTACAAAAGATGAGATTTGTTTATACGGCGGAGGAAACCTTCAGGATGTCATGGCTAGCACTAGTCGTTCAATCATCACAATCGCATGTGCATATGCGCTGTGGCTTTCCTGTAGGCATATATAACGAGGCTGACTCGAACAAGAACTAGGCGCAACTTGGTATCGTAAGTTAGCCATATAATTAGCGAAATCGTTTAGGCATGGAAGGAAACAAAAAACGGAACAGGGTGGAGGCAGAGGAAGCAGGGCTACCAGTTAAAGAGGAGACCCTCAAGAAGGGTTCGCCTCGTCAAACGGGGATAGGCACCCTGTGACACCTCGTGGATCATGGTTGGAGTTTGAGAAGAGGGCAGGAACAGCAACAGTATGATGGGGAATGCTGAATGGATTATGCAATCAATCAAGGCCGGTTAAGGGCTAGCAGCAGACCTCAGAGAGTTGAAGCCATAACGCAAGGAGAATGTTACGACCAGCTAAAACCCACGTTTACCTAGGCAATCGAGTATCGCTGAATTCTTTAATATAATATAATGTAGGCTCTTCGCTAGTGAAATAATAGTATTATCATATGATAAAATAATCGCCAAGGAAAATAAAGAGCTTGCGTTTGGGTGGGGTGATGGTAACCCCTCCATCAGGATAGAATATATAGCGTGACACAGGCTGCTCCTATGCTAAACCCTTACACTTAATAACAGATTACGTATCCAAGGGAGTAAGATATTTAGGCTTGGAGTCAAAATTACCATTCTCAACTAGTAGGACGTGCTGAAGCAAAACAAAAACATACAACAGTG
Organism: Tricladium varicosporioides; assembly: GCA_021365295.1. Lineage (NCBI taxonomy): Eukaryota > Fungi > Ascomycota > Leotiomycetes > Helotiales > Tricladiaceae > Tricladium > Tricladium varicosporioides. The sequence continues at coordinate 168,278 of JAJTIW010000034.1, read as the reverse complement.
GGTATTCGCTGGTGGTCACCCACCCAACTACTAATCCACCGATCTGAGGCTTGTGTATGGCAGAGCGGACGGGATGCCCAATTCTCCTCAGTCTGTGGTCGTATGTATTAGTCAATCACTCTATTTTGTATTATATTATAGCAGATCTTCAAAAAAGAAAAAAAACTGGGATGCGAAAATATCCTTGTTTTATAGGGTTTGAATGCTCGCTACTAGACAACTCAATCCTAACATTAAATACCTTTTCCCAACCACTTCATTGCTAGGTTTCTACGCTCGATGGAGCCATGTAGAGATTCCTTTATTATAAGAGGACTCCACGGTTCTAGGCTTGAGCCCGAGTGGAGAGCTGGGGTTAAATCGTTACAGAATGTATCTAGTAAAGACCCCCCCTCGAAACTGGCTACATCTCTACCCGGGAGCTGCAAACCGTATAAACTCACGTCTTTTTGGGTTTCCCGGGAATTGTAATCCTGGTCACCTCCGCCACTCTCAGAAAGAGCACGAATAATGTGTTTTGAAAGCCCTAAACTCTTCGCCATAGAAATCAGTCTACCAACTATATTAGGGTCGATATGATCCTCAAGCAGAAGGGGAACTATTTTTTCAATTTCTGTCACTGGTGCCTTACACTGTAGGGCATCTAGCAGAATACTTGTTTCACCAACCACATTTGACGTAGCCCCATGCTTAAGTAGAAGCTCCACGAGGTGTAGTTGCCGGTTTTGTATCGCAACTCTTAGAGCAGATGTTTCAGTATCGTATATCTGTCGATTTTGGATTATCCCCTCGCGGTTGATCATTAGAGCATCGTTGATGATGGATTTTGGCCGTGGTAGTATGAGGGCGTTTACACAATCAGAGTGCCCCTCTTGTATAGACAGATACAATGCTGCCTTTCGAGTATCCTGAATGGCAACACTTTCGCGGTTTCCATTCTCTGTTACACGTTGAAGAAGCTCCTCTACACCATCATCATGCCCAATAAATGAACAGAATAGAAGGTCTTCACTTCCTTCAATTAGTTCATCCTCATAAGGCAATCTGAAAAACTCTAGGCTCCGGCCTTCTTTCTCTGGTAAGTTGCCAAACCAATTCTTGCAAATTTCCGAATGCACGTTGCAGAGCCTCAGAGATTGTTCCAATAATTCAGGGTTCCGACGACAAAGCTTAGAATGGCGGTAGTGCATTACCCAATGTGAAGATGCGTACTCGAGAAACTGGTGCTTTCTAAATCGACTATCTAGAAGGATTTGGTCCCAATATCGAGGGTCAAACACTACGGTTGAGTCTAGAGTGGAACACTGCCTGTAGAGAATGTCGTCGCTTGCGAGAGAGCTACCATTGGCTTTTTCTTGATCGAGACTTTCGTTAAAGTCAGAATAGTTGTCATGCTTGGGAGTCTTAGATTCGTCTGGTCCATTGAATTCTTTGAAGCACAAATATCGGGTGCAAACCCAAGCAAGGAGCTCGTTTGCATCCGCAATGTCTAATGAATGCTGCCATTTTTTTTCCAGAGGCAGTGCAACTTGAGGCAGTGCAAACTTGAGCGGATTTTTTAACGAGGAACTCCTTCGCTGTTTGATGGATGAGATAGATCCTGTTGTCTACTATAGTGATGAACAGACCACACTGATTCCGAATTTTGAGTACAAAATCTTCAAGACTTTCAACGTCCAAATCTTGGAAAGTGTGACTGTCCTCCTCAATAGAGATTGCAATTCTCATCTCCGGCACACTCAGCGGCTGGACAGCAGCAATAACAATCTTGAGTAGTTTCTCACCTTCTTCGGGGACTGGGATATTTTTCAACATAGCTTCGTAGATTTCGAACAAACTTGATGGGATACTTGAAAGAAATTTCCGCATCCTCTTGCTCGTTGTGACATTTATACTTACGGTGGGTTCGGCCACAAGTTGCAGAATCAAACTTACACACAGATAAGTGCGATTCTCCATTTCGAGGAGATGTTGGCATAGAATATCAGCGACTTCTTCCTTGAGACCGAGATTTTCTTGAAGCGCTGACACCTTTGTTTTGATAACCAACTTAATTCCAGCCTCTAAACATATCGCGTTGCCATCATCACTGGCACACAGCCGGGTTCTTTCCTTTAATTTGCTGAATTTTCCAAATAGCGTCGCAACTTTATGATAGGGCCGACAGGTGACAATGAACTTTAGCTTCGGCAACTTTTTAGGATGATCGTTGTGAGGTGTGTCAAATTTCGTATAGAAGCAGACCAATTTCTCAACAAACTTCTTCGTCTCCCAATCATCCAAACCTTCATCAAACGCGTCCAGAACGCACACTACAGCAGGCGAGCTTTCGTCGGCGGCAACCGTCTCTAGTATATTCCAAAGAGTCGAAACCGATTTAAAGAATAAGCTGTCTTTCTTTGCGTATGGCACGGCGTATTTAATCAAATCTGGTCTTTGGTGGAACAATTGATACAATAGGGCACCTAACACCTCCCATGTTTCTCTTCTATCATCATGCCTAAAAAAATAGTAGCAAACAGTAATATCAGGAGGCCCCAAAAGTTTCTCGTCAATGAGGGATCGAGCCAGGACAGTTTTTCCACAACCTGGATCTGCTGTTATGAGTAAGAAGCCGATGCTCTCGTCATCCCTCCAGTCAGTGAACTTCGAATTATGGAGGACCCAGTTGCAGGTATCGGGAACGCGTACGCCATCTCGATCTCTGTCTTTGTTCTTCTCATAGTTTACCGAACCTCGGAGGTAATGAAGACACCTCTCTTCCTGCTTGTCGCGTTCTAGGGATTGTTGTTTGAAGAGAGTCTCCTCGGCGGTAGCTTGAAGCTGTGAAAACCCCTTTGTGAGTGAAGAAAAAAGCTTATCACGACATCGCTGTTGTTTCTCACACTCCTGTTGCAACAGGGCTTGATCTAAAATGCTGATATACTTTTCACATTCGATATCATAGCTTTTGATTTCTTCAAGAAGCGAGTTCTGATTGTCAATCTTAAACATGCCTTTAAAAACTTGGCGAGTTTTAGACTGGGAAATATTGCATACGCAATGTGCTTGGTACTCAAGTATCTTCGAGTAGAGGTTCACAATAGCTCCCTCAAAAAGCTCTGCGATCGAACTATCGAGTCGAAATCTATTTTCCAGGCCACATCCTGTCTCGGCGCTTCGGTAGGTGCGCTCGATGGCGAGGTAACGGGTGATTACCTTTGCGATTGTTTCAAGTCCGGCCAGCATAGCTTCTTTCTCAGCGCCTGGATTTAATAGCAGCTAAGCTCACAGCAATCAGTGATATTCTACAAGGCATTTGCCACGAGTACTTACAGGTAACAGCAAGCACACACCGGTCCATGCTAATGAAGCATGTGGATCTGTACTGACAGCCTCATCAATAAAGGCTTTCCCAAATAGGACAATATTTATAGCCTTATCCCCCCAATCCCTCCATTTCCCTGATTTCTCTTGTAAAGCTAGCTTAGCGCTGATAAACCCTTGCAACTGCTGCTCTCTTTGCACACCAGTCCGTTGTACTAGAGTTCGATGAGAGGCTTCTCGTGGTAAGTACTGATCGTATGCTGCAATTAACTCCTCATCTCGAGCCCAAAGAGCATCGAACGCCCTATCCCAAAGATCTTGTTTCTGTGAAACCTTGCGTACTTCATCCTCGGTGAGTTGTTCGGCAATATCTGATCCAAGTAATTGTAGCGCCACATCTGGCGATGAACTTGATGTGTGTGTGACAATGGTTGATCGGGAGAGACCTTCATAATTGACAAAGATAGGTTGATCAGTATTGGAACACTCTTGGAGACTATCTTGTATTGTCGGCTTGGAGAAACCAGGTTTTCTTCGAAGGGGAAGCATTGGGTGCTCTGGGATTTACAGTACCCACCCAGCAAAACTGCGCAATGATATGATAAATCGCGAATAGGGTGCAATTGATTAGTGGCAGTGAAAGATGCGTAAGATGCACTCGTCTTCCCTCCATGGACGAAGAAGTGGGAAGATCACAGTTCGGTCGCCTTCTCATATAGTATTCTGAGCGCTAGCACGACTGAAGAGTTGGTAGATGCCGATTCAACGAAAGAAATACGGCCTATCAAATACTGAGCATAACAAGCGGCTGAAACGGATCCATAGTGGGAGGCATTGATTGGGTTGCAGGAATCCAAGACTGTGGCTGTGGCTGTGGCTGTGGCTCCGCCCCTCTGCCTTTGTTGGACAGTGTGTGGTTACATGTTAGCGTGCGCGAATTCTATCGCCGTTCTTTAGAGGCTCGCTCAATGTTGGGTGCAATAAGGCAGCGGCTTTTATGGGTTTAAAACAATCGATACCCCTGGGAGCTTTATCTAAAGGCAAGTCTGCAGTAAGTTATAGCACTATTAGACAGAATTATTGGGATTAAAACTTGACTCTCTGAAATGCCCGAAGCTTATGATTTGATAAATACTAAAGGTAACCTTATTCTCCTTAGTTAATGGCTAAGCCAGCAGTTAAGTGGAAGTGGCGTGGGATCGTTGTCGCTATTAGGTATATCAAGTTCTCTATTAGCCAAGGTATATTTTGATGCTTTCAACGGCTGCATTTCTTGAGAAACTAGTTCCGTAGTGGAAAGTTGAAACATATACTGAAAAGTAGTAATTAATTTCCGGCCGGGGTCAATAATGTAAAAGTAAATCGGAATATTAGGATTCGTAAATTCAGCACTTGGTAATACCGTATACTCGATTCCAGGGGACTTCCAGCATATCTTACCCGATTTCGATTCTCATTTCTGGGGCTTATCCCCCTAGCTCCTGGAACTTTGTTTAGCGGGTCCTGAACTACTGATTTCCGAAACATTACACTCCTGCAGTAAGATAACTGAACCAAATTTGAGTTGATCTAAGGCTAATGTACATCTGGAGGTACGAGATAGCCTAATTCTCCTTATTTCACTTCTGTCTTTCACGACTTGCGATCTAGGAGCCGAAGACTGAACTATTTGCATTGTATAACCACGCTGTCTGTAGCCACGCAGAGCCACGTACTACCGAAACCATTTCCTCTTGGGGGACGGTGTTTAGACTGCGGATTAGGTAGTGAGTTTTGCCTATTATCCGCTGCCTACCCGCGGGCTACCCACGCTAGGGTAGCCCTAGCGTGGGCGATCTACGGGTAGGGTAGTGGGGCTACCCAAGGTGGGCTACCCACGGGTACCCACCTTCATAAATTGTATAAAATTTATATAATACATAAAGCCCCTTATGATATTCTCCTTCTCAAGGCTCTAGGAGGCTGTCGCTTCGGAAGTGCGGAGACTCTTCCGGGCCCGAAGTAACGCCTACCGAAATAAGGTATACTAAGTGACGTATGCTAAGATATATTAAAGCTAATCGTTTATTTTAGTAGAAAAAGGCTTAGTTTTTTAATTTTAATTAAGCTCTCTTATTTGTTTACTAAATGAGTAAATAGTCAAAGCTTTTATACTCGGGTTTTATCGAAGGTTAAGTGTTAAGGTCTATATTCTAAGTTGAAGATTGAGTGTTGAAAGTTGACAGTCAAGATTAAAGTCTTATAATCATGTATATATATATAAGAAATATAAATACAAGCTTTATAATAGAAAAAATAGATATTATATACTTTTAATAATATATAGAATTTAATTCTAGATATTAGTATATAAAAATACTACTTTAGATATTTATTATAATTTATAAACTTTATAAAAAGTCTTGGCATTAGTATATCCTCATTTTTGGGTAGGTTCTTGGCAACCCACGAGTAACCCACTGTACCCGTGGGAAATACCCAGCCTTGGCATACCCGCGGGTGGGTAGCCCGCGGGTGGGTAGCCCGCGGGTGGGTATGACTCCCTTTAGTCCTACCCGCAGGTACCCACCTCCGCAGCCTAACGGTGTTAATCTTCAGATAGTCGTCATGGCGCTCTATCTTTTTTTATTGGAAGTCTCAGACAACGTTTCTTCACATTCGCTTCCAACGCGGTTAGTCCGCGTCGCCGCTCTGCTCAGGCGCTACTCACCCTCACCTCACCCTCTGCTCAGATTGCTCAGGTTGCTCAGTCACGTTCTTGATCTTCGTTCTATTAACCAATCATAATTTACTCCCTATTCGGCTCTGCCATCAACTTTGCACAATTATAGTCAGGGGACCCAGTAGGCCCCCCTAAAAATGTGTCCTTTAATCTCTCCAGGTAAATTCTTATTTATAATACCCGAGTCGATTGTTTAGAGGGAACGTATAAGCCTAGACTTTATAAATCGCGTTCGTGGATACCTGGTATACACGCTTATGCGCACTTAACTTGTTGTGGCTTATATTATAGATCTTTGTTGCAGCTCGAGCGCTTAGTCCTGGAATATTTTTTTATAGTTTAAGGGACCAGAATAATATCCTTTTTGTCGTTTTTCTGAGGCATTTTTTATTGTGAGGAAATTAAGTGTTTAGTAGGGTAAGTCATATTAGCGCGTTAAAGCGTTGGTTTCGGTATATACCAACATTATATAAATAGATATCTAGATTTTGGTTATGAATGCTTTTAGTATATTAATGGTTTAATATTAAGCTTAGAAATAGCCAGCATTTTAGGTTACTTTTATGGGCGGGTTTAGATCTTTAAACATTTCAATATATAGAATTTTACAGTCGAACCCTCGTCTTGTGATCTCCCTATTTATCGTTTCCAAGATCCTCTGAGTTCTAACTTTTCTGAGTATAGGAAGATATATGCCCAACGCCCATGCCTGAAATCCTAGCTCTGTGGACAACCGGCCTAGGTGTTCTCAAGCAGTTTGCCGTAACGGTCTCCCGATCCGTCTTGGATTAGGTCAGAACCAGAACCATCCCGTTCAGCGACCTCCAACTTCTCATCTATCAACTTCAACAAGACATCTTTATTCGGTAGCCGAGAGCGATCGATCCAATCTCTCACAGAAATGGTTGAATCCGGTAATGCCTCCGACGCTCTTTTGTGCCATACTTCCCAGATCCTTTGGTGTGGTACTCCATACGGATAGCTACCAACTTCCATTCGACTGAGGGTGTTTAACACCACGTCCAGCACCAATATTTCCCCGCCGTCCGGGACTATCTCTAAGTCATATGAATACCATATATCATCCGAACCATGTGGAACATCCCCTGAATCTTCGATTTTGAGAGCCAGCTGCAGATCTGCGCCGTTCCTTATAAAGGCTTCCAGCAGGAACCTTGTGACGTATTGTTCATCGGTGCTGTTGAAGGGCTCGTTCTCTGCAGCAGAATCCCTTTTTGATTCAAAATCACTGGTTGGCTTACTGAAGTTATTCAAGGGCACATCATCAAAACTAGTTTCCTTCTCTGATATAAAATCGCCAGATGCTGCGGCCGCGGTTACCCACCAACATAGAAAATGCTGCCAGATGGACAATTGCTGACTTCTGGCAGCAATACGAATGAAGCCGAATTCGCTACCGAACGCTAGGTACGTCAATGAGTTTGGAGACGCGATCTTCTGTCCGAAAAGATGTCGAAGAAAAAGGAGACCAGCAGCCTTTAAAGCCACCTCATAATTACCTTCATCGTCGGCACCTGTAGACCATGGTTCCCAGATAACTCTGCCAATACCAGCTCCTATGGCACAGTACACGAGCATGATGAGCTTATCCGATTCCAGGGGCATCTCGTGGATGTGAGCGATTCTCCAAAGGGGATACTCCAATCGCCCCGAACATAGCTCACTGAACATGGGAGAGATCACAGGTATTGAGTATTCCTCTATTTCATCAACATCCTCGTCAGCCCACCTCCATTGCACTGCAGAGTCACTGCGATCAAATTGTTCATCTTTAAACTCGTTCCAGTATTTGCCCCCAGGTTCAGCATACGTCGACTGGTGTCGGATTCGCGAGGTGTGACAGATTTCATAGTAACAGTATGGCGTGCCTTCCGCGTAGTCTTGCTGGGAAAGGTGGATGTGAAATGCGGTTTTGTTGTAGGTCAAGGCACGGTCGATCATAGTGCTCACAGATAGCTGCGGAATGGTATCAAGATGTGTAAGAAAAACAAAAGGGGGTGCATCGAGCTGCTGCTTCCGTCGTTGTTCAACCAGGCATGCTGCCAATATCGAGTGACGGCTTAGAATTTTTCCTTCTATCTCCCTTCCTTTATCATCTTTGATGCCATTTTGTCGTTCTACATCCCACCAATAATGTTTCATACTCGCGAGTTTTAGCTGGGACAGCGCCACCACGTCGTTAAAGGACTTCTCGCACAGTTCAACACGAACCTTGTCCTGTTTGAGAAAGTCTCCTACGGAGCGATGGATGAAATTAATGTCTTTTGCCTTGTCTGGTTCCAAAAGCCCTCTGCAGGCCCCCCTCAGTCGCCGCCTAGCACGAACCTCGCTCTCTCTGACCGTCTCAGTTTCCGGATGTGGGAACTGTGCATCCTCGGCAAACCGTGGATCGGCCACGTAGTCCTCAAGGAAGTAGAAATCACCCAAGTTGAGCCATAATTTCATAGATTTGGCCGCGGGAGTCATGCCCAAATATTGGAGAAGAGACGCCGTATAGCCCACTAGTCGGCAATCTTCCGATCCGAGAGTATCCAGAATTCTTTGAAATAGTTGGTCCAGTTCAATCGGGAGCGACTCAACCTCGCCAATCAATCCAGAAAACTTAACCCCATCATCTGATAGCTTGCGGATCTTCTGAACAACTAAGACAACCCAGAGGAATACGCCTTCAGCCTTCTTGATGATGGATAAGGCGAGCTGCCGGCGTTCTAACTGGGTTCCTACGGACTGCAGACTCCCCTGGACGTATTTCTTCATGTCTGACTTGGTCAACTCGTGAAGATAGAACCTGGTATCCTCGGAGAACATGTCCATGAACGGATTCTCCATGCGACTCGAGACACATATTTTGAAGCTGCCTGAGCTGCTGTTGGCTAAATCCATCAAGGCCCCAACCATCTCGCGCCGGTCAACTGAAGTGGTGGCCTGGTACTCGTCAAGGCCGTCGATGAAGAAGCTAAAGCAGCATCCATCAAAGGAACTGTCCTCGTGCTGCGTTGACAGGCGTTTAAAGGCCTGCTTGATGTCATCGTCAGGAATTTCCAGGGCTGTATGGAGATTTGGCAGTGAAAGGGCCTTGGTCCATTGGTCTGGGAGAAGATTTTGCATAAGATCTGGGCTTGTTGTCAGGATCTGATGCAGGAGAGTTCTATACAGGCCCATTAAAGACTTCTGCCGAGGATCTGAGCCAAGGGCATAGAAGAAAAAATCGGCTATAATGAGCTTTCGCCCTCCTTTGACCTCTAATTGGCCGTTAGCGAAAGAAAAAAAAAGACCACGAAAAGCTTCTTAGGTAAATTTGACCTACGCATCCACTTGATCAGCTCAGCTCTGGTCTTCTTATATCTACACAGCTTCTTCACTAGTACACGTTAGTCTCCAGTATCGATAGTCTTTCCCAGTCATTTCCCGTGCCTCCTTGGCAGGAACAGAGGAACCGAAAAAGGCTCTGAGAAACAAAAAGATATGCCGGGAACAAGGGCACTTCGCCACTTACTTAGCGTAGACTTGCCCGAGCCAAGTTTGCCGCATATGTGGAAGATGCCGTCTCCGGATGATAACCATTGAGTAAACTTGGTGGCCTCTACAGATTCCCCATTGAGGTCCAAAATCCATTCGAATGTATCCTGAAAGGGACTATTAATGTCCTGATAACGGTATGACATATCTTCGAATCCTGCCTTGATTCCTCTCAGGATTCGGTCTTGTGCAAACTCATTTAAAGTGTCCTGTCCATCACGTAACAGATTTTTCAACTGAGTTAGGGCTTGGTCGCTGATGCAGTCAACCTTCATAGTCGTCATATCCTTCATAGTCTGCCTTATTTGAGTGATAGAGAGCTCAAGTTGAGTCATCTTAACCCCATCCTCTTTGGAAATCGCTAGTAGGGCTTTGAGATTTTCTCTGCCTGTGTGTTAGTCATTCTGTTGTTGAGATCTCAATCTTTCCACGTTTTGCGATCCGCCAGTTTCACGCTTACCTAGATAAGGCGGCAATGTGGAAATGGAGCTGATCGCGGCAGCGTTGAAGTTGCTTCTCCAGGTCTTTAATCTTCGGTTCAAGCACTAATATTTTCAATGCTGCAAGGCTGCTCTGGGCCTTGGATTTACGCCGTTTGGGCTTAAGGGTCTGCAGCACATTTTTGATATCATTTGTCAGCTTATGGCACTCCTGAGCCAAGGTGAGAAGAGCTCTGTCCTCTTCACTCAGCGGAGGCTGATGGGCGAAAACTATGCGGTTTGATATAGAGTTCATGCTATCAGCCAACTCCAATCGTATCTGTGTCTCTTCTGAACACCCTTCAACCGAGTTGTAGAGAGTCCATGATAGTTTCAGAATCTTCTCCGCAGCGCCGACAAATGAGAGGATCCCGGAGACGAGACTGATCGCGGTAACGGGGTCAATCATTGCTGTGAGGTCGGTGGGCAGTTGTTGAAGGAGAACGCCGATAATTATTACATTGACTACAGCTGAGTAGACATCGACAGAGGGACGTTCCTCACCGGATCAAAGCTGAATGCGCCTCCTGCAAGGATGCCTGCAAGGCTTTGTTGAGCGTTTACAACGAAATTGAAACAGGGGTTATTTATCACGTGTCGCTTATATCACTTTGGGATATGTTAAAATCTCAGGTAAACGGGGTCAAAAGAGTATATTCCATAAAGGAGAAGACGACCACTATTTTACAGGTGGGCTCCTAGAGCTTATAATATAAGTGTAGCACTAGGCCAAAGTATACTCTTGAAACAGGTCCCAGATCTAGTTGCAACAGCCCTTGCGCTGAAGGCCTAGAGTCTACTAGTAGGACTCCCCAGTATACTCCAATACTCTCTTTGCCCCCTCTATATATAGAGATAAATTTCCCTTTGCTCCAGGTATAGATAGCGGTTCTGTACTTACCTTTGGCTTTAACTCAGAGTATAATATATAGTACCTGTTCTGCTTGTGTTTAGACTTTTAGCAGTTCTAGTAAACTAGACTATTTTAGACTATATAGGCCCCCTCACGAAAGGCCCTCTCGCCTAGCTGGCTGTTTAGTCCTTCCTTTGTCTCCTTATCAAGTAAGATAGCACCTAACTTATCTAGAGTTAACGAGTTATTATAAGTAATAACTATAACTAGAGTCCCAAATCTATTGTCTAATTCTAGTAAAGGAATAGATATAATCAACCTCTCAGGAATAACTACTCCTGCCTCGCGCAGAGCTAGCTCAATCTCTCTAATCTTGTCCAAGTATATAGATACCCCCTTCTCAAGTACTATATTAAAAAGATTCTTCTACAAGTTGTATCTAGTCGCGTATCTAGTACTCTGATATACCTCTCTCAATCTCTTCTAAATTAAAACAGAGTCCCGAAGATCTCGTATATATTACTTAGTATTATTGTCTAGATATAGAAAAATTATTATTATTGTATATTTAGTGTCTTCTTTATAAGCCTCGAGTAGCTTTAATTTATTGTCAGAATCAAGTCTTATTTATTGCTTATATACTATCGACTATAGCTTCTCTCTTATTAAAACTATCTCCATTTTTGTCTTTTATAACCTATAATTCTTAGGTTCTCTCAAAGGCGGATATAGCTACCTGTTTATAACTCTACTTATAATTTCTGTAGCCTCTAGATATAAATATATTGTTCGCAGCTCAAGTTGTAGCCTCTGGACGTAGGTATATCGTTTGTAGCTTAAGTTGTAGCCTCTAGATGTAAGTATATCGTCTGCAACTCAAGAGTCCGTATATATATATTATATATCACGCGCTCACTGGGCTTATAACCTATTGGAATCTCAGGTAAACGGGGTCAAAAGGGTATATTCCATAAAGAAGAAGACGACTACTATTTTATAGGTGGGCTCTTAGAGCTTATAATATAAGTGTAGCACTAGACTAAAGTATACCCTTGAAACAGGTCTTAGACTTAGTTACAACAGGATATATTGGAAACTGATGTCTAGTGGCCTAGGGCATCTAATTTACTAAGCTCCTGACCTTTTAAGCTCTATGCCTGTAAATGCGTGCGAATGTAAACATCTCGGCTATAAGAGAGCCAAAATAGTATTTGTGCTTAGAGATAAGATGAGGAAAGTATAACCGAGTATCAAGGGAGCCAGAACGAGCCCCTTTGGGAGCTAAAATGGCCTCTCAGCGCATGCTTAGACTGACTCTGCCGTGTGCTTAGGTTGCTTAGGCCGAGCTCAGGCTGAGCTCAGTCGTGCGTAAGCGTGCTCAGGAATGCTCAGGAATGCTCATCCTCGGCTTAGGTTAAAGCGGCAGCTGCTCACGTCTAAATACTAAAACAGAACCAGCGAAAAAAAAAAGTTGAGTGTGACTTATGTGGTAGAATAATTCCTAAATCGCTTACCGATTATTTGCTAATGAAATCGTTTCTCTGTAAAATAGCAAGGTGCAAGGTAGCTACAGGCAGTATATCAAAGTAGTATTCTATCAGTTCAGGAGTAACTCTGCAACAAACAAGGAAACTGATCGATGTTATTTCCAATCATCACTTTCACCTATATTTATGCCCGCTGGAAGTATGGCGAAGCCCTGCCAGGGGCATGACATCAACTTGTATGAGGAGCGTCTTAGCTACGTGGCTTCTTGCAACAACTCCCTTTTCCTGCCACCATGCTTAGCACGTGTGCCCGTCACAGACGACAGGCGGCATATACTGTCTTAATATGCAAGGCATAGCACTTATAGAGAAAACATAAATAAGTTATAAGATATAAATAGAACAAGGGTCCCAAACTCAAACCAGTAACTAAACATTTTTGTATATAGACAGCCTCTATAGCTCTAATAATGAGAGTTGACTCCGAGCCCTAGTAGTTTAGGGGCCTTCCCTTTAGCAAGGCTTCTAGTTCTAGGGCTATCTTAGCGTCTAATTTCTAACTCTCCCTGATCCTTTTATCATACGTTTATTATATGAGTATGCTCGGAGGTAGGATATTCTCTGTAAGCCTCAGAGGCATTTGGGGAGAAATGATCTATTTAAATCTCAAATTACTGTCCATTCTATATCCCAGTATCTCACGCTTTAAGACAGCTGACAATTATAACTATTTCGTCGCCGTAGATTTTGTGGTTGTACTTAGTAGAGGCTTTCTCCTTAGGCTAGTAATATAATCGAGGCACAGTAAACGCCACTCCAGCTGTTTCACTAGTCACATAAAAGCGCTTATTCCGCCGAGCTCACAGCCCCACCAGGTACTATTGGATATTTTCAGTGATTTTCCATTCTATCTACAGTGGGAAGTGTGCTGTATATATAAATGCCGTAGGAATCGAGTCTCTTAGACTGCATCTCAGTAGCTGGCCTATATTCCCTAAGCAACCGAACCTACGGAGTCTCCAATACCCCCGAATAGCTGAATCTTCGGAGTTTCTGACTTGACACAGACTCATATATCCAATAACAGAGAAAAGAAGTTGAAGATGTGTCATTCAAGTATAGGCGCAGAGAGCCTTCTTGTCAGTTTAAAGCTTACGATTTCTTTATAAGTCCAAACGTTATATAGATGTCTGAGGTGCAGTTACCCGGTCTCTGATCTCCGTAACGCTTTATACATGGGAGGCTTCCTCGTTTGCGATATTCATCTTATCCATTCCACTATTTTCTCCGGAACCTACATTAAACCGTCTTCGGTAAATTCGGGTGTACCATTCAGGTAATCGAGTAGTAAACCTTCATGTTACATATAATACCTCCGGCTCCGCCCTCAAAAGTTTGGCATGACTGGAAAAGCTCGTGGGGATCGATAGATGCATTAGCCAAGGGTTCTTCCGTTGAGATTTCTGGTTGGGCCTGGCCGATCTGAGCCCTGATTGCATTTATTTGAGCTAGTGTGTGCTTTATTGTTCTATGTTTAGTTATCGCGGTTTTCGAAGGGGTAACACTTCCAGGTCCCCGGTGGCATAGCTGCTCTCTACTTAATCCTCAGGGTCTTAACAAATACAAGCAAGCCCATCCCAGATTATGTGCAATTTCTTAAAAGATGAAGAAGAAATAATTTAGATTCTTGTACTGTACATAGTATAGAAGACTCAGAAAATCAAGGTTATACCATGGACCTTAGTGGTAGATTGTGTAGTCCAGTTTTGTATGGCTGTTGTGAAAAGGCCGAGCCGTTCACCATTGATGTGGCTATCATTAGATGTACAGTACATAGAGTAATTTTTGTAGAATGATCCCGTCAAAATCACTAGCACCATACGTGTTCTATATTTGTAGTGAAGCAAGCTTTTTATTTTGTCCTGCCTGAATATTTTATGCACAAGTTTGTATCTAGCCACAACGCAACATGCTAATCACCCCTGGTGCAGCATGCCATACCTGTTTATTCCACCATGTAATAACCGCTATTCATAAAAGCATCGCGATCCTTATGTGCCATTCGCCCCCTCGATATTTTTCGTACTTTACATCGTGATAACAGCTCGGAATCGAACGCTACCCTTCATCATAGCATCTGTGAAGATAAGTTAGTGCCAAGAATCTAACTCGGTAGTTAGGTACTTTACCGAAAGCCTCATTTGCCTTCCCAAGTGGAAACTTCTCAACCATGCAGTTGATACTCTGCATATCAGCAAATTCAACGGCCTCTTCCGTGTCCTGAGCATGACCAGAGGGCCAAACTTGAACGGAGAGACCATATTTCAGCATGATAACAGTATCAACCTCAACCTTACCAGGAACTACAAGAGCATGTTAGCTTTTTAACAAGATTCAAACTGGACAGAAGCATACCTGAGAGAATGAGTAACTTTCCAAGGATACCAAGTCCATTCAAAAGTGGTGAGATGACCTCAGCAGTTGGCGCAGTAGTAACAATCAACTTAGCACCACCCATCTTCTGCAAAGCCTCTGCAGGATCAACCTTGCTGGAGTCAATGTACTCATGCGCACCAAGCTCCTTGGCAAATTGCTCCTTGTCTGCACCGCGAGAGATAGCAACAACCTTGAATCCCATCTTATTGGCATATTGAACGGCTAAGTGACCGAGGCCACCAAGACCTTGAATAGCAACAATCGATCCAGGTTGGATATTTTGAACACGCATCGAGTTGAAAACACTGACACCTGCACACATGACGGGAGCAAACTTGGCGGCATCGATGTGCTCTCCGATTCGAACAGCTGCCTCCGTACGGATCTTGCAGTACTCAGCATCTGTTTGCATTGTCAGTTTGAGGGGAGGGTTCAGGGACCAGTTGTAGCTTACATCCACCTTGCTTTGTTTCGCCGTTGACGACTCTGTTGTCGCACATCTGGAAGTGACCCTTTCGGCAGGCGTGGCAGGAACCTGAAGGGAAAAGTTAACCGAGCATCCACGATAGATTTGAATCCATAGCAACTGCAAGACTTACCATCGTGGCCTCCGTGCCATGCACCTCCAATGCGGTCGCCAACCTTCCACGTAGAGTTCTCATCACCAACAGCTGCAACTCGACCAATGATCTCGTGACCAGGAACAAGTGGACTTCGGGGACGAAAGTCAGCATTACGAACTAAGAACTTTTGGGGAGAAACTTACAATCCACCGCCCATAACGTTGTGCTGAGCGTACATATCAGAGAAGCAAACACCACAGGCCTCAACTTTTACCAAAATCTCGCCAGCAGCAGGCAAGCTCATTGGAACTTCCTGGATAGTGAGAGGCTCACCCTGCTTGAGGAAAGCGGCCTGCTTGTAAGTAGCTGGAAGGCTCATATTTGCGTTTGATTCTGTAACTCGATAGTCTTTGATTGAAGTTTTTGATGTTCGAGATCGAAGGCAGTCAAGCAGGGAAAGACAGGGCATATGATGATTGCGAAGAATCGAGGGGTGCGGGGTTGTTTTGAAGGAAATATTTTGTCAACGAGGCTAGGGGGACACAAGAAGTAGGTGCTCGCGTAACAGGGCGGCCGCTCCGACCGCCCTCGTGCTTTCCGAAAGGAGAACCGGAGGTTACACATTCCATCCCTACCGGAGGTGCAAGAGGGAAAGTTGTAACGATAAGCAGCTGAAAATCAAGTCAAGATACCTTATCGCCGTTACTCCCGACGTTATTTTATCGGAATTAGGTGAATCTCGATTTTAAGAAATGCGTTTTGTCTAATCTTGTTGTTGACTCTGCCTCGCTTAATGTTGTTGTGTGTAACTCCACTTTAAGCAAAATGTGAGATGGAGCTGCGACCCCAGTTCACCTACATACGTATAATTTTCATCCCAAGCTACAGGTTCTCGAATTCTCTAGCCAGTGTTACAATACGCGAGTAGAATGGGCAAATTGGAAATGCCGACCCTCATTGATGCTACTTTGTATCCCCTGTCACTTTGTGTTTCCTTGAATGTAATGCATGGAAACTCTGTCATACTTGAGATTACAAAAAGGTGCTACTCAGTAACTATCAGCGAGGGTGGAATATGTAGGACGCACACAAGTAAACAGCATTCAGGCTATCTGTGCACAGAGGCTTTGATCTAAATTCTTAGATGAAGCTACACATCTCACTCTAATCGCAGGTTTTACGAAGACGAATGTAGAACACATAGATGAAGAGAGCAATTTTTGGATAGCGAGACCTGGAGAGAAATTCTTGGCTTAAAAGGAATTCCTGTTAGAAAGCGGCCTTCTTCAGTAGCAAGAATCAAGCACAGCCTGCTTGGGTTTCACATGAGGCATTCAGTGGTGTGTCGGAGGTATGTTTTTGCATATGTTGTGTAATGGTGGGGCTGGTACGGGAGGTGGAACTCTTCCTGTGGTGAAGGCTGGATATTGACCATAAAATAAAAAGGAGTTTTAAATAATATGTTTTTTATAATTGAGATTTGGACGATTTAATCTGTACAGTCTAATAAAATCATACAACCCCAGCCCTCTATCATGATCATCATTGATGTACATGCAAAAAGCAACTATGCAAGTGCGACAAGCATTGGAAACCGTGCAACAATTTTAAACGCTCATGTGATCCTCCCATCGACAAAAGAAACCCGAGTCTAACTAGATCTGCGAATCATGAGAATCGCTTGCGTGATAAGAATAGTGAGCAGGCAGTGTAACATGCTCCAGCTGCCAAAACCATTATCCAGCAGTCGCCGATGCTACGCACGATAACATCAATACATTTAGCTTTGAGTTCGGGTGTAGTCGTTCTCAAGATCACACTCTTCGCACCTGCGATAGCGGCTTGAATCTCGGCATCAGGGAACCCTTGGCCATCCAAGACAGCCTTGAGTCCAGTGAAGGTCTTGCTTTGGAAGACGGAGCTTGCGATGGCGAGGCCGATAAGTTGGCTTTGGCCTTGAGATATGTTTAAGAACTGGATGACCTCTGCAACTCGGTCTGGCTTCACGAGAAGTGGTGCTACGGCGTACCCTGCCTGTGTTGTGGCCATTCCCAAACCCAATAGAATTGAGTAGCCGTACATGTTCATAGGAGATGTCTCTGCTCTGACAGTATACATCAATGCACCACCTGCAGTCAAAAAAACACCACTGACAAGGAACCATACCATGTGGTAGCCAGTCTTTCCCATTACAGCCCCACATAGCAAGATAGTACCGACATAGAAGCAAATAAATGGAAGAAGGCGAACGGCTGCCTGGGTACCACTGTCGCCATGGACGAACAGGAAGTAGAGAGGGATGTAATAGATTGAGACAAAAAGAGCTGCGCCACCACATGCCATGATTATGTAGAGTAGGACGAGTTGCGGATTGCGAAGGAATTCAAGAGGGAATAGTCGATCGATCCTATTGGTGAAGACTGAGAAGTATTGAGTAACGGCAAAAGCGACAGTGAAGACACCGAATAGGACAATCAAAGCGATAATACGACCATCATTGTAGGCCCAGATGGATCCACCGAAAGAGAATGCCATTGTGAAGCAGACATACAAGCCGGTAGTCAAGATAGTTCCGAGCCAATCGAGTCCGCTAAGCTTTTGGAGGAAGGTTGTGCCTTGTTGACGGGGAAGCGAAGGAAGGACGAAAAGGTAGATTGGAGACATGGCAGCAAAGATAACGAGGTTGAGGTAGAAAGCCTATTTGGCAAAAGTTAGAATGTGATTGAGGTATCCCAGAAAAAGAGACTTACCCATCGCCATGTCGCGGTGCTGTCAGCCAAAAGACCTCCAACGACTGGACCCAAGATACATCCGCTTCCATACGCAAATCCAGTCAGGCCAATGTAGAAGGGTTGTTCCTTTGCCGTGCTCGTAATGGTAACAAGATTGAGGGTTCCCAGATACATGCCTGCACCACCGGCTCCAGCCCAAACACGCCCAACAATGATCGCGTTCATGCTTGGTGCAGCCCCGCAGAGCGCGCTGCCAGCTGCGAACATAGAAAGACAGCCGATGAAAATCCATTTAGTATCGAAGATGCCATATGCCTTGCCAAGCGGGAGAATTGCAACAGTTGAACCAAGAGTAAACCCAACACCAAGCCAACCAAGTTGTGTGACATTCTGGAAGCTTTCGGAGACGGCGCCTTGAATATCCGCAGCGATAGTGGTATCAAGACCATAGAGGACGTTAGCAGAAAAGATGGCGATACAGACAAGAATCCAGCGAAATCCCGTGACTGCGCGTTGTGGTTCTGGCTCTACTTCGATGCTTGGAGGTATTTGAGGTGACGATTTTTCGTTAGTAGAGTCGTTTTTAACTGAGCCCATCTCGGCGTCGCTGACTTGATTGTTCATCATGTCAATGTCAAGTTTTTGTTCTGCTATAGAAGAGGCTGTGGAAGAGTAGGCTGTGCCGGCCATTGTTTTTCAAGTGGAAGCTGCGATGAGTCTGAAGTTGACTAGCGAAAAGGGAAGTGAGTTGTTGTGATGTTTGATGCTGAGATGAAAGGAACTCTAAGAACAAACAGCCATATATGTATATTAACTTCCTTCTATTCAAATATGCACTTTGTGATGGTCTTCCAGATCCCCATTTGCATCATTTCCTAATGGGGTAGCCGGATACAACTCCTTTAGGAAAGGTGAGCAAGATAGGAGGACTCCAACACGATTTCACGTGGGTTTCGTGTCAACGTGATACGATCTAAACTCCGACTCCGATAGCCCTATGACTGTTGCACAATCCCATCAAAGGAGCTCCTTGGAAGGGTTGTGTCATCTTTTAGAGCTGGAACTGGGGGCTCTCAGGAGTGTGAGGTAGTCCGTTTCTCCAGCATTGTACTCCCCATAACCCCGAGCTTCCGCGCAAAAGCATCACGTGAGGATTTTGGTTACGAAATAAAGGAAGAGTTTACTTGGGCATACTTAAGATTCACGACCTACAAGGCATAAGCTCTCAACGCGGTAATATTGCTATCATAGCGCTGCATGCACTTGACTTTGCTGGCGGCATTTGTTGGAATCGCCAGTTAAGCAAGAGAGTTTGGAAGGGGAGGAATAGCCGAAGAAGGCGCTAATCTAAAACCGACGCCTGGAGCCAACTCCGGAGACTCCTTTCAGCTAGGGCAATGCTGACTCACGCTCCGGAGTTATCCTGGTTAGGGGAGATCCTCAGATTAGGCGAATGAGAAACAGAAATAGTAGAAGGTCGAGATCATGTGAGGTGAATGAGTTGGTTGCTGTAATCAGATTGACACTCTTTGATTTGCGTCTGAGGAGAGAGTGTTCGTTTTCTCAAATTATTTTCCCACCTCCAACCGCTCTCTGCATTTTTCTCTTTCGAGTGTTCGCGATTCTCATTCCCAAATGATATGTGCATCGACTGCATTGTTTGATTTGAGAATAGAAGGGACTCTACTTGATGGCTGGTTACGACAAGGTGATCCACGGTGTGCTGATGGAAGCTTCATTGGCCAGACCCTTACTTGGGTATCCGCCTCTGCCTCCAACTACCACAATTCACTTCAATTATTACAGAATTTGAGAGTTGTAATAGACTTCTTTGGAGATCTAAACATGCAAATTGGCTAACTCTAGAATTAGGGTTCTCTCGATGTCATGTCAGAATCTTGCCACCAAATAAACAAAATTGGAAAGAACTTGAAATATACGTGGCAGAAATCTTCTCTGTATGGGCGCAGTCAAGCTAATACACTTCTACACCTCATGCATTACAAACGAACGATGGAAGAATTCTGGTGATCTGATTAATTTAGAGATGATCCTTCAGGCCGCTCTTTTTTGGGGGCACCGGCATGGCCAGACAGCAAGGGCAGCGTTTCACTATTACGAGCTTCCTCATGGGAAATGCATATTCTCTAAGTTTAGAAACTAGGGATGTTTACCAAATGCCTTGTCTAAAATTTTAGTCTTGAAAAGTATATTCCGTCATTTCGCGGCACTTTTCAAGCTAGTGTACCTGGATAATCTATCAATGGGTAAGTGACACCATTCCCTGACTTTAAACTTTTCCTTTACTTCCATATTCCCTTATTCAAAATGCTAATTAATGAAGATTAACCAGAAGATACAGATGCTATAACATAAGCTACTATTATGAACCTTCAAGATTTGCGACATCGTATACCATGTGAAGGTCTCGAAGGATGCCTGACATTGCAGAACAGAAGTCTTCTGGATACACCAAGATATATATGTGCTATGACTATTCATGTTATGCTTCACAAAATAGAGAGCAATTATGCCGGCTTTCTAGGTCCTGAAAATAGCGCGTTTTTCACAAGCTATCCAATGTTGACTCCTCTGTGGGGGTTGCACATCCTCGTCAACACAAAGAGAACTTCCATTATAAAACGGAGAACCTAATTCAAATATAAAGCGACACAAAATTAGTGATAATTATACATCAAAAGAGATGGAGAGGTCAGCAATTTCTGTATTTGCTGACTAGGAGGAGCTCCTCTGATGCGTCCCTAGTCTTATTAGGGCGAGATCCCGTGCTCAGCACTTGCAGAACGGAAACAGCAAATTATTGGAGACGGCCCTACATTCTGTCATTCCTTCGAGGATTGGAAACACCATGTAGCGTATACATGTTCCATTCGTCTCGGAATGCCCAAAATTATTGATTGTCTAATGCAAACAATCTCAAATTTGGCCGAGAAGGATTTTCAACACAACTGGATGTTCCAGAAACGAACATGTGGTTCAAAATTTTCCTCCAGGCCTCAATCGGTTTGGAGGTGCATACTTCCGAGATCCCCATCGTTCGATAATTATAAGTGTCGAATATGAAAGTATATTGACCCCACTTACCCCGCGAAAGGGGCTCGCTTGCTGTCACTCGCCACGCCCTTCCCAATTTCTCGCCTTGGCAACAGTAGGAATATCCCTTCACCGCTCTGCTTAACCAGACTTTGACAGCAATTGCTAATTCCCGAGAACGTGGCTTGCAAGGCGGCTCAAATCTGAAATTGAACGTCCACATTTTGCAGTCGTAAGGATTATACGCTTAACCGTTCACCAAGCCACTGCGCTTGAAACCAGTCCTCCATATACAACTCATGAAAATGGGATGCCCATGACCGTTTTGCGACTGTGGCGCTCTCTTTATTTTGCCGAGTGATGGTACGCCCCTTTCTTGCATTGTTATTATTTAAGAATTGCGAGCACGCTTTACCTCTGGAGCGGCAATTTCCTCAACAGAATCTGCTCCTTTTGGCAGACGAATGTGGTGAGGTCACCGGGTGGTCCGTCCTCTAACTCGGTAATAACAACTCGTCTTCCAAAGAACCACAATACAACTTGACTGCTTTCAACGCTTGGTGGCTTGGTCATGAAGCAAAGGAAATTTCGCGAAAACATCAAATGAACGATAATCTCAGGAATAGCTCTCCATGGCATGGTTTATGAACCTATCCAGGAATACGATGCAGCCGCTGACAGCATGGACTCTTTCTTCCTGCATCAGTGTCTCTGGGTGTAGATTGTCCTCTGTGTCTTGCCAGATCCCTTCACCAGCAACTATCTTCAATACTTGGGAGCCATGTGCCTCTCGCAAGGCTTGACGAAGTTTCTACCCTCAGTAAAGCTACACCTTCGAAGCGAACCATCTTCAGCGATGTGAAATTTCGAAAGGTTTCTTACAAAAAGGCACTTGCGTTGCAACACTCCCCCATGACCCTGAATATAGATTAGATCGTTGCCAGTAAATTATCGTCGTCCAAACAATACACAAATTACGAGAACAAGCCTAGGGGCATCGCACAGTATTCTTTATGGCATACGCACAGGACACCTTCACGGGATGCACAATCGAATCCTCCGTTAACAGAGAGCGACTTATTGCATGCAACAACCACTACAAAGGCGACTGGCAAACTCCCGCCGACCACTTCGCAAGAACGAGACCACCTCTGTAGCCCTGTCCTCTACCTCTCCTGGAATTGGATAATCCATGCAGACCTGCAAAACCCACGATCACTCGCATTATACCCTGCAGCCACGCAGTTGCGTCCCATCGCGTTGACCGAAAAAACCCCCCAGATACATATTACCACTCAATCCCTCAGCTTGCATCAAACATCCTTCCCTTTTTGCCCCTGTGCGAAACACATGGGATGCACCAAGTCGTACCACGAACAAGGCAGGCATACGTGAAGCATGGCAGCGCCTCAAGCCCAGCCGTCGGAACGATTATCGAAGGCTGACTCCACCTCACCATTACGCGCACAACTACATCCATTCTACATGGGCGTCGGCAGTGGCGTACAGTATCGGTGCCATATCGTATTCTGACAACAAGATGTCGAGAACACCATCAAGCTTCTCAATAGTTATGCATGTCTCGGGTGGTGTGCAAAGCGGCACGTATGCGAACTCGTCCAACGTTTTAGCTTCACGCTGTACAACACGACCAGTCCCTCGTCCTATACAGCTCTTTCAAAGGCTCATATCCCATGTTTGGAAATTCTATGACAATTTAAAGGGACTGGATGAAATCGTACTCGGTCGGAGTATGAATCGAGGAAGGGAGGAACATCGATGATCGATCGTAGGGTAAAGGGGGAACTTTATGATTGAGGAGGTTGGATTATGAACACAAGGTCCGAAAGAGTGCTTATTGCGGCAATTATGGAATCATGCTAAGTGTTGCACAAGTATGAATTTTGAGGTCTCGAAGCTCAAGCTTACGGTCGGGAGTTAATTGAGGAAGCGCGAATGGATTCGGGGACACAGCCAGTGTAACTTATAAGGATCAGGCCACAACAGCTAAAAGATGAAATAATGCGACGCCTCCTTGGCAAATACTTCATGGTAAGTCGAGAATTACAACAATTAGAAAAGAGGCGACTAATGTGAAGTGGAAGATCGAGTTTTCGCTTTTCCTTGAAGCGTCTTCTGGAGAGCAATTGATGTTGGCCTGTCTTTTTGGGCAGAGGAGATATTTGTTTCTACACAGGTCTTACCGGTTAAACTTCACGCTCAAAGCTCTGTGGCACCTTTGCATCCGACTATGTCATGGATTGACATGAATGAATCTCGATGAGAAATTAGCAATTATGACACATTTCTTCCTCTAGGAACAAAGGTCAGCCCTAGACCAATTAAAATCAACAGGAACAACGCGAATAGCTTGAATGGTCATACCGCTTCTCGGAATATATTTGATACAGGTCTCGAGACTAGAATTCAAGCAGTTGTGTGGTCGAAATTTTCGAAAATTCCGTCAACAAAACGCCACCTCCACCGATTGTCAATCAGTTTGAGGTGAATGTAGGTCAGTAAGTGAGGCTGTGAAGGAGTACAAAGTCCAGTATACAAACAAGCTGCGGCGGCAAAGATACGTTGACTGCATACAGACCGAAAGCCAGACATTTACGAGAACGATGGGTTCAAGAACTGTCAGCTGGTAAGAGGTTTCATGAAGTATTATCCTGCTTTCGAGCGAAAGAGTATATTTGGACAGATTGATTTGAGATAGGGTTGCATTGCGGTAGGATCTTCCAGGTTTCTAGGCATGATATGCAATCCCCACCAAGGAATGGTATCGCCGTGAACGTCTCCTAGGATCATCATGCAAAATCTTCTACTTGAAAATCTTCCGCTCTTGATTTTGCCGGCTCAAAGCCTTCGTTAGGCCTCCTATAACGATTTCTCTAGATTTGGGCTAACCAACGCATCCAAAAGGAAGATCAGGTTGCTTGCTCCAAATCAGATTATATTTCTGATTTTAGGAAGGGCTTGTGACATGATCATAACATGTTTATTTTGTAAACAATTTTCAATAGCATGTTCCGGGGGTTAGTTTCCGAAATTTGTAAGTCAGAGTGAATCTCAGTAAATATTTACACCGCAAATCCTCCTTCCACCTTGTTTATGTTCCGGGGTCTCTGTTGTTGGGCCTCAGGGTTACTATCAACGGGCGTTGCCGTCTCCCTGCATTGATCCGAATGCCGGCATACATCATACCCTGCAACGTAACCATGTAATTGCAAAGTGAAGGTGCTGACTGCAGAACCCATCCGGAGATTCTCCAGACCAAAATATCAAGTCTTTGAGCTCTACCAGGTCCTAAAATTTTGGGTATGGTGGCTAAAAGGGGATGACGTAGGATTAGTTCCCCAGCGGCGTAGTTGATAAGGCGGTCTCATGTAAACGACTGACCACGCACATACCCGTCCAAAGAGAAGTACCCGATTTGAATATATAGTATATCAGCTTTCAGCATGCACCAGAATACCAGTTGTGGAAATGGTCTAGAGGTCCTGCAAAATAGTAAATGCTTCATAAAATTGTGATATATCTGATGGCAACATCTCATGATGTAGAATTTGTAAGGTCTGCGAACCTCAACTCTTACTTTACTCACACCGATATTGAAAATATACAACGTAGTAACTGTGCGAGTCGTAGAGTTCGACACGGGACGCCTTACCGGCAAGTAGGCCGCCTCCCCCTCGTCGCCAAGCCTCAGCTAGCAACGACAAGATTCAAAAAATAAACCGCCAGCTCCTTACCTGCCTTAAAGTCAAAAGATGCGGGAGCAGCGGGGAAGCACAAACGACGACAGGGTCATGTATGGCGACGATTAGGTGCACAACGTGGACGCAGGCTTGTTTGTGGTGCATGCAGGGATCAAAGTGGGACCCGAGGCTGAAAGAGGCGTCAGAGGGACAGCATTCCCGGGTATCGACCAGAAAACGGAAAGAGAAGGATTACGGCACATTAGTAAAGACCAACCCTTCTCCAAAGTGTCACTGGAGTAGAAGAACAAAGGAATATTCCACGAAACTTCCATACGAGCTACGATCAGTTGACAGGACGTCAGAGGCAGCTATGTTTACCAGCTTCGTGGGTGGCCCTCCACGTTCTGTGAGGAGTGAATCAGGGAGTTCGACATCGTCGCCTTCGTCACCGACGATGCCCATGAGGCCAAAGCGGAGTCAGGTTGCAAGAGCTTGCGACTGGTGTCGAGTTCATCGGATTAAATGTGATAACAACTATCCGTGTATGAATTGTCAGAATCGGGGAGGGCAATGCAGCAATCGGGGAACAAATGAAGTGAGGACGCTGCCTCATGCGATGAGGTAAGTTATCTAATATCGGTAGGGCTGAGAACTCGTACTAAGTCTTGTCAGAGAAATCGAAAGGTTGAGAATGAGAGTGAAAGAGTTAGAAGGCCAAATCAAGGAAAAAGATACGCAAAATGAACAGATAATCGTCAAAAAGAGCCCTATAACAACACTTCCTAGTCCTCCACCTTCAGCGGCGTCCTCACCTCAGACCAATATTGATCCTCTGGGAGACCATGGAAGTCATAAGAGGTACTGGGAAGGCATCCAAACCAGCACTGCCTTAGTGAACCAAACACAATACCACGGACCATCGTCAATGTTCTATTTCATGGGCAGGATGAGTCTATACCTTGGAGAGGCACTTCAACAACCGCACTCAGAGCGACAAATGCAACCAAATTCAGCAAGTCGACATTTTGCTGACCCGACAAACCCGAGGAAGGTTAACCATGAAGACACTCTGATGCATGCAGCACAAATGCCTACAAATGAGAACTACCTGACCGGAACACAAGAGAATTATTTCTTGAACCTCTTTTGGCAGTCTTATCACTGCACATTGCAGGTTATTGATGAGGCTGAGTTCCGAGAGCATTATAATTCACTGTGGCCAGGTAACGGTAAACCTCGCAAGATGTCTGCGATTGTCGATATCGTGCTTGCGATCAGTATGCAGTACGGTATCGCTTTTGTGCCCCGGGGAGATGCGGCCGAACGGCGGAAAGCAAGTGTGGAGATTGATAGCAATGATGCTAGTATTGCTGGAAGGTGGTTTTACCGAAGATGCCAAACACTACTAGCTTGCGAGCTCGAGAGCCCTTCGATTACGACACTACAATGCCACATATTCTCTGTCATCTATCTTTGCAATGGATCTTTCCAGAATATGGCTCAACTGTTTCTATCCCTTGCAGTCCGCACCGCTCAGATTTTAGGTCTGCATTTGGAGCCACCAGAGGACATGCCACAAACCCAAAGAGAGCTAAGGAAGCGTCTTTGGTGGACTCTATATGCTGTGGAGGCGAAGACCTGTATGAAGCTTGGACGGCCTTGGTCTACCCAAATATCAGAAGTAACTTGCACTCTCCCAGCTGATGACCGAGATCTAGCTCTACAAGCAAGCTCGAGCTTTGCCTCGTTCGGTGATAGCATAAGTTGGCTCCACTACAATACTCTCAACATCAAGCTTGTGCTGGCAGCTCGTGCAGTGTATGTTGCATTCTTCGACAAATGTGCAGACATTCTTGGGGCGAATGGCGGAAGAACACTGTACAATGACCCGCAAGGCCTCGAAAGCTGTGCTGATTTCTTGCTCACAAGCATGAAGTGTCTTCAAACTTGGCTCCGAGGTGTTCCAAATGCGTTAAAGACACAAAGGAAGAATGGTGGAGAACCATTCTCAACTGATCGATTAACGCTCGACGTTGAAACATTCGCTCCAGCTTGGCTGCAGAGACAACGACTGTTGTTGGAACTTCTCTACCACAACCTTTCGATGAATCTCTATCGTCCTTTTATCAACTTTTCCGCCAACCCCTCCAGCAGTACACCACTTGCTGAGCAAAACGCCATCTCCTGTGTCAACCACGCTATGGCTCTCACCCACATCATGAATCAAATGCTAAACGAAAATGACTTACTCAGCGGTTGGAACGAAGCATATCAATGGCAATGGAATGCAGCTATCACCATGATTGGCTTCGTACTGGCATACCCAATGACTCCTACAACCCCTCCTGCCCGCAACAGTATCAACAGCGCCATCGAGGTCTTCAAGAATTACGGCAACAACTTTGCCATGGCAATCAGTGCTGCTGAGGTTACTCAGGATCTTGCTTCTAAGGCAGACTTCCTCATTGACAGATTCCGAAATAGTCTCACGACTTCATCGACTCCATCAATGCCAGCATTCGCAACTAGTGAGACCAATGAGACCAACATGCAAGTTTACGCCACACCCCCGAATAACAACACCCTCATGAATAACATGGCTTTCACAAGTCTCGAGAATGATGAGAATGCCGCAATGGCGCAGACAGCGTTAGATTCGATGGGCATGGCGTTTACAGTCGACTCTTTCGACGGCTTTGGGCCACTGTATCCTGGCGGTAATCAAATGTCCGACACGTGGAATTTCTCGTTTGACCAAACTAGCTGAATTGTTTACCCTGCGCGTGGGGCAGGGAGTGGCAGCTAAAAAATAAAGTGTTGATAGATGGAAATGGTGCACGTTTCTGATTTCATCATTCATGGTCAAAGCGGGTTAATTTGATGGAGCCTGATCAGGCACAGACAAGAAGAAATGACTGAAATGCTAAAGAGAGGCGTATAGAAGTGATCAGCATTACACTGGAGTTTTGGATTGAAACTGTCACCAGTGTATTTTCAACTTATCGGACGGAATGGTTATAATGTAGGGTTACTTACACAGATTTAGAAGAAACACATTCAAATATGTGTCTTAAGTACTTTTATGTTTCAAATCCTTCATTCTTAACCACATCCTCCCCTTCAAATCCGATCTGGGGAAATTTGCCAGGTAAAAATAGAGTTCTCCCCTTTCGTGTCCGAAGATCCCTCCATATTTTCCATAGCACGTGACATCCCGCCTATCTTCAATATTTTGAACCCCTCTCTTGAACGGCAATCTGACTTCTACCCCACCTATCACAACCGCACCAAAGCCAGCACTCGTCATGGCATGCAGGCGCTATTCAGAGTCTTTCTATCCTGACTACAGGTTAATTGACAAAGGCTGAAGTTGTTGTGACAAGAGGGCACCCAGGTGCGCCGTTCGTTGACTAAACACCAGCACCTGTTTATGACCAAGATAGATACCCCGCAATGGACATCACTAGCATCCTCTCCTCCTCCAAGCCCGATCTCAAGCCCTATGAGGACATCTACAAGCACCTGCACCAGAATCCGGGTCTTTCCCTCCAAGAATATCTCGCTGCCGAAACAGCAGCAAAGCACCTCCGCACCCTTGATGGCTTCGACGTCCGCACCAATATCGGCGGCACAGGACTGATCGGGATCCTCGAAAATGGCGAAGGGAAAACCGTCCTACTACGTGCAGATACAGATGCACTGCCTGTGGAAGAATTGACAGGTTTGCCGTATGCGAGTAAGAAGCGGGAGGTAGACGTTGAAGATAAGAGAGAGCATCCGGTTATGCATGCTTGTGGACATGATATGCATATTACGTGTATGATGGCTGCGGCGGAGACTCTCCACAAGGCGAGGAAACATTGGAAAGGGACATTGGTTGTTTTGTTTCAGCCAGCTGAGGAGAGAGCAGCAGGCGCGAAGGCGATGATTGCTGATGGCCTTTACGATCCTAAGAAGCATAATTGTCCTATCCCAGATGTGTTGCTGGGTCAACATGTTATGCCTCTTGCTGCTGGGACGGTCGGGACAAGGGTGGGGAGCTTTGCGAGTGCGGCGGATAGTTTTAAGGTTACAGTTTATGGGAGGGGTGGACATGCCAGTCAGCCGCATGTTACTATTGATCCTGTTGTTATGGCGGCGCATATCATTGTTCGGTTACAAAGTATTGTTTCGCGAGAGGTCAATCCGAGGGAGGCAGCGGTGGTGACAGTGGGGAGTGTTCAGGCTGGTATGACTGAGAATGTCATTGCTAGTGAGGCTACGATCAAGATCAATGTGCGGACTATGACGCCTGCTACAAGGAAGAAGGTCCTGGCTGCAATCAAGAGGATTGTGAAGGCAGAGTGTGAAGCTAGTGGTGCACCTAAAGAAGCACTTTTTGAACCCACAAGCAACTTCCCGTTCACGACCAACGACGAAGCCGTCACAACCCACATCGCGGAAGCCTTCACGCAGCATTTCGGCTCCAAGCACGATCCCGAATCTCCACCATTAGGAGGCTCGGAAGATTTTAGCATCTTAGCGACTGAAGCGCCGAATAAGAGTGGTGGAAAGGGAGTTCCGTATACGTATTGGAATTTCGGCGGCACTGACCCGGAGAAGTTTGAGGAAGCAGAGAAGAATGAAGATATGGGAAGTATTCCAATCAATCATAGTGCGTATTTTGCGCCAGTTATTCAGCCTACAATGACGACTGGTGTTGATGCACTTGTTGTGGGTGCTTTGAGTTATTTGATCTAATTACATTTATTGAGCATTGTTATCGAGCTATCTTATCTCAAAATCTTCGTCATATTTGTATATAACATTCTGTCCACTTATTCCTCGAAACGGAACGCATTGCTTACACCAATGTATTGTCCCGTTACAATTATCTACTGATTCATATCGGTTATATCAAATTTCGCAAAAGTCCCTTATTTGCCTTTGGACAAATAGGATACAATCCCGTAGCTTTTCTTTTGTATGTTACACAGAGCCTTGCTTGAGAGAAGGCTTTATTTGCTCAAAATAATACGATGCGTCTGCAATGCCAGCGCAAAACCCCACAATGTAATAACTCCAATATTAGACGATTACTATCCCTTTCACTTGTATCTCCTTACTTTCTCTTGCTAAGTTGTCTCAATTGATGAGCTTTGAAGCAGCAAAACCAATGACGGACGAATCAGCGAATTAAATCAATTGCAACTATTTTAGTCCTCACATCCACTATGGCAGTTTCATTCTCAGAGTAAACCTATCTTTTATCCTCTTCAGGCATCGAGCTGACTGGAACTTCTTCCAGGTTAATTCAATCCCGAAATCTCAAATTCTATGTGGGCGAAGATGATGGAACTCCTGCGAAGTATGTCGTACACGAAGAAGCAATTGCACGACTATCCCCTCATCTGAAGAACCACCTCCAAAAAGAAACGGAGGTGAATCAGAAACCACGAGTGGTGTGGAAACATGTGGGCAAGGAGACCTTCGAGAAGTTTGTTCAGTTCGCGTATACAGGGGACTACTCGATCGCCGAGGGTGAAGAGAGGACATCAAGGGAAGACAAAGAGGTTAAAACACTCAATGGGCAGCTGGCTTCGATTTTGAATGCATTAAGCCTCCAAGTCCAAAAGGCTTCAGTCAGCCGTTATCCTCTGAAGTCCTTGAAGCACCACCCTAAGAACCCCAAGGAGATGTGCCGGAGCCTGCACAAGAGCAGACACAAGAAGATCTAGCAGATCCATTATATCCAGCAGATCCAGTAGATCCAGAAGACTTCACATGGGGATACTCACAGAGTTCAAAGAAGAAGCAGCGGAAAGGGAAGGGAAAGAAAGAGAAAACCAAATCTTCATTCTTAAATAACTGGGGCACTTCCCATAGCTATGATTCATTTGAGGAACCGGAGGCTGTCTATGCCTCTGTGGAAACAGTTGCAGACCCAGTCGAGGAACCGGAGGTTGTCTATGCCTCTGTGGAAACAGTTGCGGACCCAGTCGAGGAACTGGAACCTGTCTATATCTCTGCAGAGACGGTTGAACCAGATGATGCCTTTATCCCTACAGAAATAGTCGAGGAACCAGGAGCCGTCTACGCCTCTGAGGAACCGATACCAGAAGCTGAACCTACGCTAGAGAATCCTACACCACTAAAAGGTCTCAAATCAGTTGGCGTCAAGCTTGTTACCGATCTCAAAGAGCTTAACTATGCTGAGTACCTTGTCAATCGCAACCACTACGCCTCTACTACCGAACCCTCTACAATATTCAACTCCAACATAAACTATTCCCCAATCCTCCTCTCACACGCTGCACTCTATTTCCTTGCCAGCTCAAACGAAGTCCATGCACTGAAAGTACTCACCTTGTACAAACTTCACAAAACTCTCCTAGTGTTCGTCCTCGACGACACAAATATTTGCAACATCGTCGATCTTGTAAGATATTCATACGAGAAGTGTGATGGGGATGTGGGATGTGAATTGAGGACTTTGGTTTGTCAATTTTTAGTACTTAATGCGGTTGCTTTGAGTGGCTACGATGAGTTTATGAGGTTGCTTAAGAAGGGCGGGCAGTTTGTTGAGGATTTTTTTAGGTTTGAAGTACAGAGGAAGCGCTGAGGGGTTTGGGGATTTAAGGGTAGGACTGAATTGATGATCAATGATTTCATAAAGCTTTTAGTTCGACTCATGTCTTTATAGTGAACTCTTGTCAACCGCATGAAATAACACATAATAAGGTTGGAGGCCATCTCTAGTTCCCTTTCCAGCCTTCGCGTTGAATTTCTTCACTTCTTCTGATTTTATGTACAAAAAATACTATCAGCCTTATTCCGCCTTTATGTCCTGATCTACCTCATATTCTCTACATTGATGCGATTCGCGAATATCACGATCAGTACGGAAGTTAATCAACTTTACCTTTGCTTCACGTGCCTTGTTCTCTCTCAACAAGTGACTTTCCAGAGACCACCCTCTATCATTCCCTCATTACCAGGATACAAGCCTAGGATTCCAATGGAACTCAATCCCCATGCCAGCCAAGGGAAATCCTTGTTTCCTCTGCGTTCCTGTAGCCATTTGTTTGTATGTTACACAGAGCCTCGCTGGAGAGGGGGTATCATTTGCTCAAAACAGCACAATGCATCTGCATTGCCAGCGCAAACCCCGCAATGCAAAATCTCCCGTATCAGAGGATTTCGATTATTTTTATTTTGAGATTGCCTTTTTCAAATTCGCTTGACTTGCTTCCATTCGGGCAGGAACTTTGTTGACGCTCTCGTACAAACCTCCAGTTCAATTTCACAGTAATCATGCCTGCCTCGTTCTTAGAGTGTGTACATCATTCCTTACACTAGCCCCGAACAAACATTATGCTAATTGATCGTTCTTCCTAGAATCCTTGAATCTCGCAACTTCAAGTTCATTGTTGGTGAAGAAGAGGATGGCGTTCCAACTGAGCTCTTTGTCTACGAAGAAGCATTTGCACAGCTTTCTCCGAAGCTCAGGGCTTTGATGCAAGGCAGCTTACAGGAGTCTCAGACTGCTTGTGCGGTATGGGAGGATATCAGTAAGGAAACTTTTGGGCGGTTCGTTCAATTCGCTTACACAGGAGACTATTCGATTCCTGAGGGTGAGAAACGGTCAGGAGAGAAACAGCTGGAAGAGGAACGACTAGAAGAAAGACACCTGGAAGAGGAACGACTAGAAGAGAAACAGCTAAAAGAGGAACAACTGGAACAGGAACAGCTAGGAGGGGAACGACTAGAAGAGGAACAGCTGGAAGAGGAACGACCGAACAAGAAACAGTTGATTGATAAACGACGGAGAGATATAACAAAGAAAAAGGGGTCTAAGAAAGTAAAGAGGGAATCGAACATATTTCGCGAGACAAATGACTCCTTGGAAGAGACTTTCGGATTGCAAGAAATG
Organism: Tricladium varicosporioides; assembly: GCA_021365295.1. NCBI lineage: Eukaryota > Fungi > Ascomycota > Leotiomycetes > Helotiales > Tricladiaceae > Tricladium > Tricladium varicosporioides. The sequence goes on along the minus strand of JAJTIW010000034.1, from coordinate 135,490 downwards.
ACAGAGCCTTTATACGAACCAGTATATCAAATGCCAATAGGGTTTGGTTTGACCAATGCGTTTACTGAAGTAAGACGACAAACGGTAAATAGCGGCCTTTCCCTCTCGCTGAAGTCAAAGAAGAAATCGAGCGCATGGAGTCCCACATCTTGGAAAGTGGCCAAAGAGGACACCTTCACAGCTGAATCAGCAATCTCAGAAGCACCTCCGACTCAACGAGATAAATACCCCACATTTGCTGCCACGAATCTCGTAACCAACTTCAGCGATCTCAATTTTGTCGATGGCCTAGCACCCCGCGTCAACTACGCCGCCACCACCGAACCCTCCACAACCTTCAACCCTGATCTTAACTACTCCACCATCCTCCTCGCACACGCTGCCCTCTATTTTGCTGCCGACTACCAGCAAGTGGACTCTCTCAAGTGTCTTTCGCTTTACAAATTGCACAAGACGCTTCTCACATTCATTGTTGATAATAAGAATATCTCGGATATAATTGACCTGGTTCGGTTTTTGTACCATAAGCATGAGGGTGATGTTGGACATGAATTGAGGAATATGGTTTGTCAGTTCGTAGTGGTCAATGCACTGGTATTGGTCTTTAACGAGAATTTCATGGAGCTATTATGTGAGGGGGGACAGTTTGTTAAGGATTTTGTGAGATTTGAAGTTCAGAGAAAACATTAAAACGTTAGGGGAAGAGTCATTAATTTTAAGAGCACTTTAATTTGAGAGAACTTGTTGTCCACCCGGTTTTAGTTCAGATATTCCTAACAACCTTGCATTCTCTGCATCAATTTGATCTACCCATATATTGAGCGGCTCGGAAGGGTATCATTTCTACACTGGCATCGATTTGCTTGTTCCTAGTCTCGACCAGCAACTTTCTCGACACAGCTCTCTATTCATCTCTTATTATCCATATCAACGCCCAGAACTCCAACATAATACAATCCCCGTGCCAGCCAGGGAGAATCACATATCCCTTTCCGTATCTTATATATGGCTGCGTGATCGAACAAGCTCTTCGCTATCGCATCGGTGTCCTAGCACTTTTTAATCGCCCATATGATCGCCCCTCCAACGCCGAAAATAGATACAAATACTATCTTACGGTAAGTCTACGGAATTGAAAAATAAGACTTGGTTAGGATTAGAGAACTTACGAACGAGAAAAGCCTCTAGAATTTCGTGTTTAGGTATCGGTCCATTATTTCGTTGTAATATGACACTGAACTCGCTCATTCCTTCAATAAGTCGCGGGGTGAGAGCGGGCATTGTTAAAATTGTGATGGTATTGTGGAGAAGGGTTGGAGGAATTAGAAGTAGAAGCTGTCCCGCAGTTTAGACTTATTACGATGTTTGGAAAAGCTGAGGTGTGAATGAGAGAAGAGGATTTCTAAAATCTTCCCCCATACTCCGTGTACCTCACAGGTTTAAGTGATCCCACGTGTGCACTGGCCAATTCAACTGCATCGAAATTTACCCTATCAACATGTTCGAGCGTCGCTGTCGCAGAACAGTGTGAGCGACACGGAGTAAGGAATATAAACGATTTGGTGGTGTCGTTTTCGCTTATAATCAGCCGATTCCCCACTTCCCTCCTGAAGGATCTGGAGGATCTTGGATGTGCTTGAAACAGGAGGCGGTTTGATCTTGGCAGAAATCAGTTCATATGGTATATCATTCGACTTTGTTTCATCACGAATTCGCAATCGATGTGAAGTCACTTTTCGCGTTGATTTGAGGGGCAGAGTTGCACGCTGTAAATGAGTTTGTATCGGACATGGTAGGATCAAAAGAGTCACCGATGATTAAAACTTAAAGCTCACTAGTGACATGAATTCCACCAACTTTGGAAATATTCCTTTCGAATGGCCCATTACTTGAGCAGATATATTGAATCATCCTCTTCTCGTTTCTGCCTCACATTGGACATGGGCTAGGAGGAGGCGTTGCACCAGCGTATTACAAGCAAATTGACACACGTTGTTCAATAGTTATGTTAACTTATATACACAGCCAGGTTATTGCTGCGATTAATTCTTAGGGAGTATTTGTACCTAGTGCTCATCATAGAAAGAGGGAAGTCTTGATAGGTGGAGGGTTTACATAGGATGCGGCTTGTCAACTTCGCTTGGCAGGATGATAAAAATTGCGTGTATCTTGATGGCTACCAATCGAAATCGTGTGTAGGCTTGAGCCTTAAAACTCATATGATTTGACTATTACTATCCATGATACACTTATCACATCTGTAAATCTATACCTACTGGAATCCTTCGCGAGATCTCCGTGAAATCAATCTGCAGTGACTTAGCCATGTTTTTCGCTAAGCTTGCCAGCCAACACCCCCCCAAGCTGTCTTAGTGAACCAGAACGCATAATCTCCAATACGCTGACCTGTAATCCAAAAGCCTGCCTAAACCACCTTCTTAACTCAATAGCTGTAAGAGAATCAAGTCCGATCTGGGAAAGATCATGCTCAATGTTTACTTCCGTATCTGGCTTGAGCAAGAAGTCATATATTTTCTGGCCTGTTTCAAGTGCGAGGAAATCAATGCTTGTTTCGTCCGCCAAAATTTTCCTGGCATCATCACCAACTAAACTCTCCAGAAATTGTTTTAAGCAGGTTGATTCTGCTGTAATATCTCTTGCCTCTTCTATTGGAATGTTGTGGTACATACCCATTCGACAGTCCCGTCGCCAATTCGTTGTATTTTTGGGGTCATCTAGGTGAAGTTCCGATCGCAGCCCCATGACAATGTGTCCAGTAGCTTTCCAAGGAGGCATCAAACCTGGGGAAGATACAGTAGGCTGGGAATCGTCATCGAATCCTTGGGGCGATGAGTTTAGGAGCGAGGCTTCCACGTAGTCAAGAAATTCTTTTTCCCCCAGAAAGTACTGTCCCTGGGATTTTGATACCCGCACAGCCCATGGGTTCTGTGTGAAAAATCCAGCATTGTCAATTGGACAAATGCCGAGAACAGATGCTGGTAAGCCGAGTGAGTGCCTGTACTGGGAAAAGGCCTCCATGAAAGTGTTTGCGGCTTTATAGTTCCCTTGGCCTGCCTGGCCGATGACTGTTACTATAGAGCTTGCCATCCAGAAAAAGTCCAGAGTGTGTCCTAACAGAGTTTGGTGAAGATTCCAAGTACCCTTTACCTTCGGTTTATTTACAGTTATCCAGTCTACCCATTTCATGTCGATAAATGGGCCGTCCTAGAATTAATAAGCCACATGAGCAAAATTCCCTAGGTGTATACTCACCCTTTGAATCATTGCAAGTTGGAAAACCCCTTTAATAGGTTTTTTGGAGGCCGCAACAGCTCTCTCAACATCTTCTATATCATCAACGCTTCCTCTTATCATTGTGATAGAAGACCCCATAGATTCAAGCTCTTCTACGATAGCCTTGCTCTCTTCGCTTAGCCCAGCACTTCTTGAGAGAAATAGAAGATTTCTTGCTCCTCTCTCAATCATCCAGGTAGCGAGTGATTTTCCAAGACCTCTAAGTCCACTTACCAGTAGATAGGCTGCGTCAGGCCGGAATTGAATAGGTTGAATGTTCAACGAAGATTGGAGTAAAGAAGCGTCAGTTGGAAATTTTACAATAAACTTTCCGATGTGATCCCCCGCTTGAAAATTTCGGAAAGCACGCTTTACGTCTGCAGCAGCAAATTGAGTCACAGGTTGTATTGGTTTGAGCAAGCCTTGTTCGCAGAGATCCAGCGTTCTCTGCAGTATGCTACAGAGGGGAGTTAGCAATCAAGAAAGGTTTGGAAACGTGAAGAGCAACATAGACTCACTCTTGAACCATCAAGGGATGCTCTACAATCTGGTAAAACATATCTATAGCGCAGTAAGACCGGTTACCAAGGAAGTGGCGCATGTCAAGCTGCCCTGATCCTTCAAGATCGCGCTTTCCTAGCTCAAGAAGTTTTCCATTTGGAGCAACACATTTCCAAGACTCATGTAAGAGCTCCCCTGAGAGCGAATTTAAAACCAGATCAACACCAATGCCGTTAGTCTCTCGCATTAGATCTTCATAGAATGAAGCATCTCTAGAAGAGAAGACTCGATGCCTCGGGATGCCGTAATTGCTGCCCAAGTATTCCCTTTTATGCTCTGTACCCACTGTAGCGAAGATTTCTGCGCCCATCATCTGGCATACTTGAATCGCAGCTAGACCTACTCCACCACAGGCAGAATGGATCAGCACAGTTTGTCCTTTGCTCAGCCTCCCGATATCCAGCAGAGCATAGATAACAGTACCAAGAGTAGTCTGTATGGTTGCAGCCTCTTCGTAGCTCATGCTGTCTGGAATTTTGAAAACATGGTGTTCCGCGAGAATCACGTTCGTTGAGAAGCCTCCACGAATGGTAAAGGCCATTACGCGATCACCTACCACAACCTTAGTAACTTCGTGGCCGATCCGTTGGACTATGCCTACGACTTCCAACCCCAGATTAACATGTGGCTCCCCCAAGGAAATGATCCCCATAGCCATAGCAATATCTCGGAAATTGAGGCCGACATGATAGACAGCAACTTCTATGTGAGTTTTAGGAATGGCTTCGGGAATTGGTTTGGTCTTCCACGTCAGGGTATCAAGCCTGCCTGGCTTCTCAATCTCCAGGTATTTCATGGTATTGTTGTACCTTTCATTACTTTTTGTACGTAGTTCTTCTACGAGTGAGAACGGCTGATATCGTCCAACGAAGACAACACCGTTGTCGACTACAAACTCCTTGTCAGATTCAAGGTTGTCCCTATCATCCTGTTTCTGGATTTTGATAAAAACATTGGCAACAAGAGAGGCAAACTCGGGTTCATTGCTACTAATTTCAAGGGTATGAAACTGAAGTGCAAGCTCTGTCCGGATAGTTGGAATGACGCCCAGACTCTGTGCTGAGCGTGGATCACGGCATTTCATCTGAGCTACAGGTGTCAACCAAAGGATTTTCTCAGTACTTAAAGAACGAAGAAGCAATTGGAAAGTTGTGAATGATCCTTCCGTTATGTTTTCGAAGAAATTAGTTTCGAGGTCCAAGCACGAGATGATATCCTGATCCTTAGGTAGATCATCGCCTAGCTGGCATTTTGTGACTTCCCAGCCCTTAGCCAGGAAATAGTCAGCTAGGGAACGAGCGACTTCTCCACCAAAGATCGTCGATAAAATTGTGACCTTGGGTGTTTGTTGGATCTCCGTGATTTGCTCTTTCTTAGACACAATGACAGCGCATTGGCGGTAGGGTTCCTCATCATCGTATATGGTAGTATCAATCCCCATGAACCCAGAAGCTTTTAGGTCCTCATCCCACCGAGATATAGATACATGCGGCTGGTCCTCGCGGCCATCTGCTTCACCTAGCCACCATCCAGAAAAATTACCAAAGATAAAGCTTGATCCTCGAGAAGAACTGCATATCTCAGTCATTACGAGCATTCCATCCGGCCGAAGTAGTGGTTGGAGGTTCCCCAGCGTCTGCTTCAAGAAAGGAGTTGCGTGGATAACGTTTACAGCAAGGATAACATCATATGATGACTCTTCAAAACCCTGTTCGAAAGGGTCTTTGGAGATATCGAAGACCTTGAATTCCAAATTTGAGGCATAAGCAAATCGCTCTTTCGCAGCTGGAAAGAAGCCAGCGGAGATATCTGTGAATGTGTAAGTTGAATATGTGGGCAACCCCCCTGCATTCATGAGACCATGTAAGATGGTGGCCGTTGTTCCACCAGTTCCGGCTCCCACCTCAAGAATACGGAGATTCGGTTTCGAATGGGCCAAAGAGAGGATAAAAGGTGCATAGTCGAAGCTGATAATGTCGTAGATCCTTGCAAGAATGTTTTCCTCCAAGAGAATTTCTAAAGTGTCGACTTCTCCTGTGAATATCTTCTCTACGTTGTCAAAAATTCGCTTCAGACCAACAGTCACAGCGTGCCTACTCATATGCATCAAAGACGAGACACGTTCATCTATCATCAGTCGCCTCTCGCCACTAGTTAGCTTCCCATAACTTTGTGATGCTTCTACCAGCTCATAAGTGCCAGATGTAGCAAGGCTGATTTGCTTATTTAGCCAACGTCGGAATTTGACGAAGTGAGGCTGGCACGGAGCAAGATCTTTGATCTTTTCCGCTGTCTCGAAAATACAAAGCAGCGCCATCTCCTCTTGAAGTCTAGTCTCAATTCTTTCTGACTTTGGAAGAGAAAATAACTTGGCTACATCTAGAAAATAGAAATCTGGCAGCCACTCTAACCGAGCCGCGGCATGGATATCTCCTTTCTCGGAAGAATTGTTGTCTTCTAAAGGACGGAGTTGAATTCCAGAGGCACGCAGTACAATCTTCCCATGTGCCACACACTCTACACATGCCAGATTCTTGCCGCCAAAGGAACTCCATGCCCGTACATCCATGACATCCATCCCAGACGAAATTTCTATATCCTCAATAGAAGTTGGCATAGACAGCTCAATAATGTTGCGCTCGAGACCTTTGGCCATGGCAACGATTAGGAGTTGAAGACATGCATCAATATTAGTCGGGTGTAAGGTGAATATAGAGCTAGTCTGCTTGTTTTGATTGGTAATCTGGCTCGTTGCAAACTCCTCCGTAGTCGATGATGAAATGTTCACAAGGCGTTGAAATTCAGGGCCATATACGAAACCTATCTTCGCCATTTCATTATAGAAGCGAGAGCTATTAACCCTGCGAGACATGGTTTCAGGGTTCCAGTAACTTGGTCTGGCGCTATTGAGAAGTGTAACCTGCCCGTCACAATGCTTGACCCAGGTGGATCCGGTATACGACATAATAGAAAAGTCGAACCAGTCCGTATCTTCGGTTTCATTCAGCTTACGCCGCCGAAGGCTAGTTATCAACTCAGTCCGCTGTGAATATGACAGCAGCAGAGCCGTGTGTGCGATGATATGTCGTAAGCGGTAACCACTATCATGGCTTGAGTGTGTAGTCTGTCTTATAGCCTCTCCAGCTAGAGCAACGTAACCTGCAAATGGGAATACAATATCGCGATCGATCTTGTGGTCGGCTAGCCATGCTTCGTCCTCGATATGCAGCACATTCCGCCATTGAGGTTCAGTGTCTGCGACCTCTAAAATGCGAGAACCTAGAAGACAGTGATGGGCAAACTTCTGGGTTCTCCAAGCCTTTGAAATTCGATTCTCATTCCAATATAAAGTTGTATGATCCCAAGGGTACGTAGGCAGTCCTGAGATCGACTTTCCAACGGTGTAAAGTGAGTTGAAATCTATTTCCATGCCTTCCTGATACAGCTGGCCAATCGCTGATAGCAAACTGATGCTGCAGTTTTTATTTCGAACCATGCCTGGTATGTATTTATAAATATGATTATTTTTCGTACAAATCTGCCGAAGAGGTCCAGCAAGTGTCGAGTGGGGTCCAATCTCCAGGAATATTCCACTGCTATTGAAGGAGACGAGATTCAAGACTGCTGATGAAAATCGTACCGGGGAGATCAGATTAGTAACCCAGTATGATAAATCAAGTGGTGTGTCACTCATCATCTTGCAAGTCACTGAAGAGAAGAAGGGAATTTTCGGCATTTTCTGGAGAGCTTCAATATTCTGCAGCTCCTCTTCAAGTAATCTCTGATACTCCTGACTAAGATGTTTCATATGGTCTATTGGGTTAAGTCAGCACCAAACAAGTAAAAGCGATATACTAAAGTCTTACCAGAATGATATGCCATATCAACCTTCAAAATTCGGACAAGAGTATCTGGTGATTTCTGCTTTATTAGATCAGTGATTTCGAGAACCTTCGTACTGTCTCCTGAGATTGTGGAACTGTTTGGACTGTTCTCGCAAGCCAATACTACACCCGGTGAGAGATACGCCGACAATTCGTGGGAACCGAGACCCACAGCTGCCATGCTGCCATCGAGAGTCTGCCTCATGGTAACGTATCCACGGTAATAGGCGATAATGATTGCTTCTTCCATGGAAACATATCCAGACGCGTAAGCGGCGGCAATTTCACCACTAGAGTGGCCGACGACAGCAGCGGGCACAATTCCCAGGGCTGCAAATTTGTTGTACAAGGCTACTTGAAGCGCTGTACAAAGCGGCTGTGAAAGCTCTGATCGGTGGATCTGGCTTACCTCTGAGGGCTTTAGGAGTTCATCTAGAAACCTACGGTTAGCATCACAAAATGCCAATGATGGCAGTCACACGCACCCATCAAGTTCCATTTAGGTGGAAGTTTCAGCCCTTGCAAGATTTGATCCATCTTCAAAATGTCCACGCGGAAATTATGATCAGTCAAGATCAATTCCTTGCCCATCTCAGGCCACTGAGCTCCCTGCCCACTAAAAACCATATTGAAAGCCGGGGCATGATGCGATGCCTTGAGGCCACTACTGATCTCAGTAAATTCACCGTTCTCCATAAGAGCAAATGCTCTATGCGGTAAGTGCTCTCTGTGTATGGCACGAGTGTAAGCAAGGTCAGAGCTTTTAGCTGAGTTGGACCTGATGTACTCCTGATGTAGGCGAACTTGTTCTTTCAATGATATCTCTGTATTGGCTGAGAAGAGAAGCAGCTCGGGTTTCCCGCCTATTGCCACAGCTTGTGTGGATATTTCAGTTCCAGTAAATGATTCTAGGATCACCTTTGAGATGTGTTAGGGATAGTGAGCAACCAAGTATCAATCGAGTTAGGAATTCCCTTACATGTGCATTTGTACCACCAATTCCAAAGGAATTAACGCTGATTCTCTTCGGTCGATCTGGTGGAAATGGAGTCGGGATAACAGGGACAGTCAACTTGTAATCGGAAAAAAGAACTGGGGTTTCAAATTAGATGCCTCTCCCGCTATTCACTGACTTATTCATTAACTTACTTTTAGGGTTAGGCGTTTCGAACTTTATGTTCGGAGGAATAGTTTGGTGTTCCAAAGCCAAAACGGATTTGATGACGCTAGTAATCCCCGAAGCCCCTTCTGAATGGCCTAGGTTGGGTTTTACAGAGCCAATATATACGCCTGCGACACCAAATACATTACCAATTGCATTTGCTTCAATTGGGTCACCTTTGGCCGTTCCCGTCCCATGACACTAAACTGTTAGCTAGGTACTAGTTTTGATGCTCTATGTGATGCAAATACCTCAACAAAAGTTGTGTCTGAGGGGTCTAAGCCGCTCTCTGCATAGACTCCACGAATGAGCGCTTCCTGGGCAACTTCATTTGGAATAACTAGACCCTGTCCTCGCCCATCGCTATTCGTAGCCGTGCCCCGTATAATCGCCCTGATCGCATTGCCGTCACGGATGGCGTCTTCAAGACTTTTGATATAAATTGCACTAATGGCTTCAGCTCTTGCAAACCCATCAGCAGCAGCATCGAAAGTCTTGCATGACCCGCCAGGAGACAGGAGCTCAAGTGTTGTCATAGCAGCAGTAATGGCTGGTGTCATTATGAGACTCGTTCCGGCTACTATAGCGGCTGTTGCATCACCGCACTGAATAGCTCGGACAGCTTCATGCAAAGCAGTGAGGGAAGCCGAACATCCCGTTTTAATTGCCATGCTACATTGGAAGATGTCAACAAACCAGAAACATAGCACTTTTTAGTGTTGATCTAGCTTACCTTGGACCTCGAAAATCATACTCGTAGGAAACACGATTGGCCATCATGAGATCTCCGTGGCCTGTCACAGAATAACCATTCCCTTGCTGAAAGTCCTTAGCATTCATTAACAACCAATCATCTCCGAACGTCCCCACGTAGCATCCAATAAGCTGACCGCGATAATTGACTTCTCCTGCATCCTCAAGGCATTCTCTTGTAACTTCAAGCAGCATTCTCTGTTGTGGGTCGCAGTTCTCAAGCTCATTCTTCGTCAATGTAAAAAAGGATGTGTCAAGACCAGAAAGTTCTTCATCAAGAAAATAACCGTTTTTGAGATTTATGGCATCTCTTGCTCCAAGTGAGTTATCAAAGCCGTCAGCATTGTATCTTGTAATAGGAATTGGACCTCGTGCATCCTTTCCATTTATCAAAAGGTCCCAGAAGCCATCGCCATCCCGAATACCTCCTGGGAGGCGCAATCCAATGCCGCAAATTGCCACTTGGACTTGTGAAGAACCGGTAGTGCTTAAACTATTCAGCAAACCGTTAGTTAAGGCGTTGCCTTTATTATCTTTGGCTTTATTAGTACTATTAGGTGTAGAGGTGGTGCCTGCACACGAGAGTGGGGAAACTGGGCTCGACTGGGACGTTGCCATTCTGAATGAACATTAAAACTGCAGAAAATTGACTTGTTCGTCTATTTGTCTTCGTCAAGGAGATTATAGCTTTAAAGATGCCTATTGAAACTCAATATCAGTGGTGCTTTTATATATATATAAACGTAGACTAACCGCTCAATATGTTTCTAGGCACAAATTTTGGGTGCGAACGGCAAAGGCCTTGATGTAAGTTTTCCCAGTAACTTAAGCGGTTAGTAAGAGAAGCCAGCAAACAAGAACAATAGTTCGAGCCTATACTAGTATTTACCTCTCTTGTGATAAATGATTATTATCGTCTCGTGAGTAGATAAAATATTCCCTAAAAGATTCTATTGACTGGCATCGCAGAGGTTCAGGCAGGATATACGAAGTTGAGGACGGAGTATTTTCAATAGAATTTTATGCAGTCATGTTCAAATCTGTCCCGTTTCCATTCCAGAGACCAATTGCAAACAAGAATCCATAGAAAGCGTTTGGAGGTATCGTTCCGCGAATCCCCGGTGTCCTGAAAAGCCACAAAAGTACAGGGTTACAACGGTCTTTAGCAGAGTAAGCAGATGGTCACAGAAACAATCACTGGGAAGCAAATCTAGGAACCTGGATTCTATATATTTATGGGAATTGTATAGAATTATAAAGCTATACATGTTCAACCTTCGATAATCTCACTCGGCTGTTGTGCCCTCAACAAAGATGCATCATGATCCACGTGTCTTTAAGAACTTGGATTCTTCATAGTCCTTTTTCACACAACAAAAATTGTACATAATAAGCAGTCACTATCATATGCTGAAGTCTTAGATTCAGGAATAATATACTTATCTTGTACTCGCCAAGTGCGTGGGGTGGATAAAGTTTTGGGAGTCCGGTGAAATTGAGGCAGAAGTAACATGAGAAAGTGACATCCTTCTCATGCGCCATGTCCTTGGGAATGATACGTACTCAATTGGTTGTAAGACCATTATTCAACGAGGGGGTTATAAGTGGCGGGAGACTTGAAACTTGATGGCGTATACAAATGTATTGGGGGGATTAAATGTAGCGAGACAGCCAGAGGCAGGGAGGGAAAGCCAATCAAAAGTCCGAATTGTTTACTTTCTGTCCGTGCCAACCTGGAGTACGCCGCCTTGCTACATTCAATACCCAGAGTACGTTGTAGCTAAAAAGGATGAGCGAGTGGGCCGGGGGGCCGCTGCCACAATTCCCAAGTCAAAAATGGCAATATCGCCGACAACCAAGTTGTTGGATTTAAATAGTGACAGAATGATGCTCTTTGATTTTCTTGATAAAAATTGTTCCGGTTCTGGTGGTGAATGCTTCGCGCTGGAATAAGAGAGCTTTCAGTAGTACTCACAACCTTACAATGATGTTGCCTGGCCGTTTATTTAAGGAGCGAACCACCGTCGGGCCTACCGGCATCATACCGCGTCGTGGTCACATTGTGAGATCGACCAATCAATCTGTTATTGGTAAAAGAACTAATCAAAATCATCATTCTACGCAACTGTCAAAATTCCGTCTGTCCAAATTGAATTCCGTCTCTGTTATGAGTTAATGTGATCAAGTTCTGTGGCCAGCTTATTTGTGGTTCGTTTCCCCATAATACTTCAGAAGAATAACACAACTAAAATAGTCAGAATACTCCCACGTTTGATTTACCATGTTGCTATTAAAGGTATATATCTAACCTTCAAGTTGAATTAAAGGTGTTTTGTTTCATTCAAGCTCTAATAATCTCGATGTATTAATATTGTTAACTTCTAATTAGAGAAGGATTCACATATAATTATCGGAACGGGAACCTAGCGAATGTATCAACGAATCTCAAACACACGCGCGACGAGCATTTTTGGCTCTTGGTTCTGTGCAGCCATGGCCTCGCCATCCATCATCCCATGTACATAACACTCGCCCAACATGCTATAATGAAACTTAAAGTCCTCACCCATCATCCTCATATACTTGTCTCGAACCCCTTCATCATAATTATCCTTTTGCTGGTCTGTAAGTCGCCGGACTTGCTCTGTTGTTAATTCTTGCTTTGCTTGTTTTATTCGCCCTGCTGTTGGAATATTTTCAGGGGCCGTATCTAGAAGTGTGTCGAAGAGGGGCGTTGAAGGTTGTTGAATAGCTGGGTAGTTTTGGTTGGATGGTGGCCGAGTTGGATTTGGTGTTGCTCCAGCAAGTGGGCTTTTAGGAGGCGGATTTTTAGGAGACCGAAGTGCCTCAGCAGATGGTTTGGTTGGTAGGGGAGGCTTCTGGGCCCCAGTATTGGGCACTGTTTGGGATGCAAGTTGGTTCTGGCTTGGAGTGTCACCGGCAGACTCAATTGTATGAGTTTTGGATTTGCCACTGGTGAGGCTTTCTCTGCCATCAAGTTGAGACTTGGCAATTTTGCTGCAAGACCTTGACTTCGCTGCGTCTTTCTCTTCCCTCACCTCTATTTCTCGGCGCTTTCTAAAGTCTTCCGCTTCTTTTTGAAGTGCTTCCTTCTGCTTCTTGATGACATTTAACCAGATGCGGCCATATTTAAAAAAGAGTCCAAACTCTTTCCAATCCACCCTTGGTGGTCTCCAGCCTTCCTTCCATTTTTCTATGTTTGTCAATTCGTCAACTTCCTTGCTTTGCCGCCATAGCCAAGCATTAAATTCAATTCTTCGTGAGTACTTTAAGAATTGATCTTCGGTTTCAAATCTTGATTTATCAATCAGTCTGATTTTGTCTCCGTCCACCTTATGTTTCCATTGGGCTCGCCACGTTTTATCACTAATGAAAGTACGGTACTTGTCGACTTTCCACAATAGAACTGTGACTCTATCCTTCCTCCTTCCTTCCTCATAGAGCCTCACACGCTCTTTGTACCTGTCCCATGACTTTCTTACCCATCCTTGTAAGTATGCCAACTCCCATTCCATTTCTTCTTTCATTGTTTTCTCGCTTTTTTCTTCGCTTCTCCTAAGCACAATAGGAACACTGCATCCGTATAGGATGCAGATCTTATCACCTTTCTGGACATTCTTACCAACTAAACCTAATGTACCATTCTCGGTTTTTACAAGTGCTCGGTTCCATATAACTGCCTGCACTCTTCTGCAGAATTGTGCAACAACCGAATTGCGCTCGTTATTAATAAGATCGGTTGTACTGATTGCTCCACTCTTGATGCTACCTTTGCTAAAGGACTCTTTGCATGCTCTAGCGTAGTAGACAGGAGGGTTCTTAGCGTCTCTGCCTCTATCAGCTACCAGTGTACGCCAAAACTTATCTGGCGGTTTTCCCTTCGCGTCGGGCCAATCGCCAAAGTCTGCCCATTCTGTAGGAATTGCCCCAGTTTGGGACGATTGTTGGACCTCAGCAATTGTATCAAGAACAAAGCCTTCGACAAACATGCTGTAGTAGTTCCACTTTTCTCTCTTCCGGAATTTGAATTTCTTCATATTGAGTTGCTTGGTCTCAGCAGCATTATAATTTCTCTGAGTCAAGCTTGGAACACCAACCAGTGGATCTGCGTTCATGCGACCTATTGTTAGACCTTCTACTCCAGCTTTATAATCCATGGCATATGGTGCGCTGGATAGCTGGGGAATCCATGATGGCAATGGCATTTCATCGAAGTTCTTCTTTTCCTCTCCAATCATATCCCCAGCAGATTTGTCGTCAATTGATGTTGGTATGCTTGCGTGCGCCTTTCTCAAGGCTCTTTTCTCTCTAGCCTTCTTTTTCTCTAACTCTAAAGCTCTTGTCTTTCGCCGTTTTACAAGCACCTTTTGTTCTGTGGCCCATGGGCGGCAAATGACATCAAGTGCCCGGCTCGGGTCATTACGCATGGATTGTTCGATACAAAATTGAATGAAGTCCTTGCAGACATCGACGTACGGTAGGTCATAATCCACTCGGTAATCCTTCTTCTGTGTGAATTTCTCTAGTACTGCTCGAGTATGATCCGTAATGTGTAAGGACTTGGTCGCTGCCTTTGGCGTGGTATCCTTTGATATTGCAAGTAAGGCATAAATGTTATCGTGCTCAACGGTGGTGTCAAAGCTGGATAAGTTAGAGACGAGATACTCCAAGCTGAGAAGAGGTTGACCCTTCGGCCTTTGAATGTCTGGTATATCGTCTAGTTCTTCGTCTGAGTTCTTTCTTGGCTTAAGGCTTTGAAAATGCTTTCTTTCTGAACCTTGTATTGGACTGGCGACAAAGACAAGGTTCTTTACGCCCTCATTTAACTCCTCTTTTTCTTCCTCTTCTGACTCCTGATCACTGTCATAATCGAAATCCGATCCGGTATCGGGCTCTGATTCTGTTGAAGGCTCATACCCAGCTTCTAGCTTCTGAACTCTCTTAGTTTTGTTGTCACGAAACAATCGTCCAGTCGCTTCGACCAATAGACTTGCTCCAAGAGCTGAGACGTACTCAAACCATCCTGGTACATGAAAGAATTTAGGATCTTTTTTTATAACTTCAGAAAGTCGGTGGGTCGCTGTTTCAACTTCGACGAAAAGCTCGACAGCAACTGCAAACTTTTGCCATGAAATTTGATCGGAGCCACAGTACATTACTGCTTGTCGAGCTAGAGATATTTCTTGTACTACCCAACGTCTAGAGAACCTTGAACTAGTGAGCCAAGTAATCGGTTTTATATACACATTTTACATACCATGGACGTTGCATAAGCTCCAAGAGAGCTTTCCATTTCTCACTAGCTTGCCGACTCCCGCAGAGTTCATCAAAGTGCCGAAGTTGTAGCACTTCTTTCTTGATAAAGCGCAGTGCAATCTGGCTTGATTTTGTGGCAACACCTAGCCAGACGCAAACCTGTACTGCTCGGCCGTAAATCTCAGCCATCATTTCTATCTGGTGGTTTTTCTCCTTGGTGTCCTCCTGGTTTATGCATATAGCGTCTGTAATATACCTAAGTAGATTGAAATATTGTAACAGAGCAGCACACTTACCAATCCAGAGGTATCTGTCTATTTGATGATTGCGAAGGGCATGCATTGCGTAGACTAGATCAGGTCTAACATACTTGGCATAAATCTTCCCTTTTTTTCTGATGTTGATGTACGAGTTTGCATCTGGAGCGCCCCAACACCATGACAGTGCCTCGTAAGGAATATGTGTGTCCGCATCTTTGCGCAATTTTGTAATTACCAGCTCGCAGAGGATAGTTGGCATTCCCTTGTAGTCATCTTGGGTATTATCATGATCGCTGGGGAAGAGTTTCAGCAATCGAATTTCACCCTCGTTGATCACCGGTTCATAGTGAATAGCTGTGTACTCCTTCCTCTTTTTCCGACCCTTTTGGCGCCCACTTATAGTTTTGGATACCTGTTGCGTTGATTGATTCCCGAGAGGTGTATCCTCTTGCTCCAAAAGAGGTGGTGGGTACATGCTAGGAAATAGTGCTTTGAAGAATATTGGCTCGACTCGGGGGATTTGCAGGAAAGCCTGCTGCATAGCCAAGATATACCAAGTTCTAGAGGCGACCGTTCCATTTCGAGCCTCACTCCTCCAGCTGACCTCCCCATATTCCCGGTGTCTGTAAATTGTTCTGCATCAATAATGAGTAATGTCAGCTCGGCCAAGATAAGTGGGCAATGGCACTCTCACGGGACGAGATTGGGTTAATTGAGCCTCTTCATAGGATGCCGGCTCAATGGGCGCATCGCGGGATGAGCGGCATGATCCGAGACATGAGGAGGGTGCTAGCTGTGACACACTACGCATAGTTGATTGGGTAGACCATGCAATTGTAGGCGATCAATTCGATGTTGTGCAACTTTTACTTTTTCTGGGTTTATACAGAGCATCGAATTATTGTTATGGAATCCTCCAAAAGTGCATGATGGAGAGTTCGCCGTCAGACTTGCTTTTGAAAAGGTGAGTGAGGGAACCCATACGTAGCGACCCTCAATAGCTAAATCTAGTGCTAGAAGATATCTGACTCCTGAAGGTTGGGGGCAGGGGGAAGATTTATTAAGCACTTTTAGCTAAAGGTGCGAGGCTTTCGGAACGCTTTTAAGTGTATGCAGAGGCTCCTATCTCAAATATACGGTTGTAATTCATGGTTCCTATTGCCATGATAGTTTAAGGGTCTCACGTAGGAGCAACTTGTGTCACGCTGTATTTTCTATCCTAATTGTTGGATATTTTTAGAGATGATTTTTATTTCTACTGAGAGAAGTGCTATATATAGGCCTGGAGGCCGTACTGCTACCTATTGTTACCTACTGTAATGACTCATAAAAGGCAACAGCTTGCTTCAATACTGTCCTTGCCTATCCTTGTTGCCTATACTCAGCACTAATAACGGGGTTATTATCACCTCATCTACACCTGAGCTCTTACTTTCCTTTCTCTAGCGATTAGTTTATCAAAACAATACTGCAAATGCTTCACCGGCGAACAGTCTTCAATATATCAGCTAGTTCAGTGATATTTAATACCCTAGGCAAACGTGGGCTTTAGCTGGATGTGACACTTTAGATTACAAGGCCTTAGCGAGACTCTGAGAGGTTTCTAATGATTTAAGTTATAATTTTATCTGACCTGGGTAACTCGTTGCGATCGTTGTGCTATATTAAACAGGTTGTTAGACATAAGAAATTCTTCTTCGCCTCTAGTGCTTGACATCATTTTTGAATTTCACTTCATACACAATGTAAAGCTTTAGCATAGGAGTAGCCTGTGTCACGCTGTATATTCTATCCTGGTGGAGGGGTTATCATCACCCCACACAAATTCAAGCTCTTTCTTTCCTTCCTCAGCGATTAGTTAATCGAATGATAATACTATTATTTCACTAGCAAAAGGCCTACGTTATATTGAAGAATTCAGTGATACTCGATTGCCTAGGTAAACATGGGTTTTAGCTGGTCGTGACACACAACTTTTAAAATATAGCTGTGCTTATATTATCATAGTGATATCATTACTTCCGGTGCATAAATAACTCACTAAGGCCAATCTCCTCTCATGGTTTCGGTTTAGATTCAGATAGTATAACAATTTCCTGGTCCTGCCGCACTAAAAAGGTTGAATGAGCTTCTAAGAGCCTTCTGGCAGTAGCCACGTATAAACGAGCTGCCTCCCCACCAAAATCGTATTAAAACACTCACTAATTTCGTTCATATTTTCACTCAAGCTTTCTGTAAATTTTATGAACTCTTGAAGTGCGTTATAGTAAAATTCAAGACAGGCACTTTCAATACTGCGACTTAAACGGAATTAAGTGTGGCCATTGCTTCAAGGATATGAAATCATTCGACACAAGAAGAGTTCTTCCACTCTCTGTAGAGCTTACCAACCAACCAACCAACAATACAATGAAGTTCCAAAATACAGTTTAGCGCAGTTTATTTAGCTACACTTAATAGACTTACTAATGCAATTTGGGATAGCTCATATAGGGTGCTTCCTCAGGCTAGCAACTTTAAAAACAGACTTGGGCTGTCAACTCAGAGTCAGGGCTAGCACCGAAGATTTTGGTAACTTATAGCATAGCAATCTAAAAATTCTGTGTGGGATTGTAAGCAACTTCTCTAAGAAGTTTCTCCTAAAACTGACGCTATACAAATGGTCTCAATCAGTGCCTCAGTATTTTCAGCCTTAAGTATATTTATGCAAGCCATCCGATTACAATCACAGGAACCCGCCAACTTCAATCAACAGGCTTCTACCTCTAAGCGCTCGGCGATTCCCAAATTAGTAATATTTGTAAGTAAAATTTTCCATCCCATATATTCAAATCATCCCTAGCCTCATCAGCTCTCAAACCCCTGTTTTAATCTTCCATCTTGATTCTGGAAGTCATCACCACAATGCGATAGTAAATAAATTATGGTTACACGAATCCTTTGGCGGTATTCTTGAACGCTAATTAGTTTCGCCATACTGGTTTATGGGTGTGTTCCTACTGTTGGATATTTTCAGAGATGATGTTCCATTCTATCTACAGAGAGAAATGTGCTATATATGTGTCGTAGGACACAAGTCTTTTGAACTGCAGGTCAGTAGCTCTCCTATATTCCTGACCAGCTGGATCCATCGGAGTCTCCGAATACCCTGATAGCTGAACCTTCAGAGTTACCGGCTTGATCCCACACCCGTATATCCAACACCTACATAAAAATTTAAGAGAGAAGAGGAGTTATTGTCTTCCTACGGCACATTCTAGAGCTAGAGCTTGACAATATAAACAAAAATCCATAATTTACATAGAATAGTTCTGCATGAGGCCACTTAAATTAGTTCTCCTCAAGATGGGTAACTGGCAGTATCTCACAGATTCTATCATCTCTTCTTGGCATTTCAAGAGCCAAGATCAACATCTGGCATAGTTATCAATATTCGGGGGATTCTAATGCTTAAGCAGTATCTAATAATTTCAAGAGTCCTCGGGTAGTCGGAGGATGATAATGATAACGACAAATCGAGGTGACAAAATACACTTAATCAGCGATGCAGCTGTCTTCCAACACAACACACAATCAGGTGCTCTGCCACTGTTAATCAATATTACCCCTTTCCAGCATCCACTAAACCGAAAATCGAACGGACCGCTCGGCCATAACTCGGAGCCATCTCCCACCTCAAACATGAGGCTGTAAACCAACCCGTTTCAAGCATTCGCGTATCGCCTCCCCACGAGGCACGACCTTGTCTCCCTCCTGCGCATAACCCCGAAGATTCTCCACTCCATGCTACGCATAGAATTTCTAGAAGGTTACCCTTTCTATCACCCTTGTCTCCTCCCTTTATCTACTTATATCATGCTACTTTTCGAGCGGTAGTTTCATGCCTCGGTACATGACGAACGGCACTCGGGAGAAATTATCCCAAAGAGGTGATTTTCGGGTCCGCCGGCATGGATTTGATCGCGCCGACCCGCTTCCGGATTCCGGGAGTGTTTCCGGATATGGGATTATGATGCTTCTAGAAGGTTATCCTTGCTGGTATTGTAAGGCTTGGTATGGCTTGTGCTACATTCTAGCAGGACGATAGGGTATCGGAAAACAGGAACGAGAAGATACAAGGAGAGAACCACAAAAATAGATCGGTAAATACCCAAAGTTACCAGCTTAGTCCTGGTGCTATTAGATCCATAGCATTTGTATAATTGAATCCCAAACGTCGGCCAGATTAGTCGTCTACGCAACCTAAAATCAGAGATAAGAGCATGTCGCTCAAGTGGCTGAAGGGAAGCATTGCCAATAACATCAAGTCAAAACCGTGGGATTCTCGTCTGTGCATTGAAGCTTGATATAGGATGGCAGTTGCAACGCTTGCTGATGTCTTGACATCTTAATTCAGAAGAACAACATTACTTAACTAAAAATGAATCGTGAACTCGCTCCACCATCCTCTCATATTAGAACCTCATTCGTCGAGCCACTAAACAACACCGATAATGGCAGGTTCACGCAATGGCCAAATTTCACATTCCAGGGTGAAAACAAGAATGGCAACGACCAACAATCGATCAGATCCTCCATTGTAGCTTCGACAACTGGAATACTTTTCCCAGCGCAAAATCTGATCAAGCAGAAATCGGGATTCTTCACTCGAGTCAAGGGAATATTTACTACTTTCCCCGTGCGAGATATGAGCTGGTGGACAGGATTTCTGTTCACAATTGGATCAGCTGTGTTCGTGATCAACGGATTCTTCCTGTTATTGCCACTCGTTGCGCCCCAGACCAACTTCAAGAACGAAACACCTTATGCAACACCAGCTTCGAGTATGCTAGGAACAATTATTTTTATTCTGGGAGGATGGACTGGATTTCTTGAGGCAATGAACTTGAAAAGAGGAGAAGTACTCGAGGTGACCGAAGGTATTGAAGTAGAAGTGCTCGAAGTGTCAAGACGTGATAGAAAGATGATGGATGAAGAGCAAGGCAATAACAACTCCAAAAGCAACAACATATCATGGCCACTCGGAAATCCATTGCACCAATCAACACCATTCGGTATGCCTAGCAGCTCTTCATCTCCGATTCCTTCAATGAGCCCACCAATGCCTCAGATAGCTTTACTAGGAAGCAGTAGATTCATCTGGTGGCCATCCGCGCACCAGTACCGGGTATTTTACCGTCGCGACCTCTTATTCTTTGCAGGATTCATACAGTTCATCGGAACGTGGATTTTTGCCATTGCATCAATCACTGCTGTGCCGGGTGTTATCAGTTTCGAAAACATTCTCATTGTCGACTTGAGTAATCTCGGCCCAGCAACTCTTGGGGGCGTATTCTTCCTCATTGCCGCCATGTGCCAAATTCTCAATGCCCAGGAACATTGGTATGCACCTCGACCAACAACTTTGGATTGGCAAATTGGGTTGTGGAACGCAATTGGATCTTTAGGATTTACGCTGGCAGGTGCGTTGCCATATATTGGGACGACAAATGCGACACTTCAGGCGACTATAGCGGACTTTTGGGGAAGCTGGGCATTTTTGATCGGAAGTTTGTTGCAGTTGTACTCCAGCTTAGGGAATTATTGTTGATTTCTCCTACACTTGATCAGATGCGCCGCGTAACAATTGAAGTTGCACTTCAGTGATCGCAAGTTATGATATATTGTTCATACTGGAAGATTTGCTTGATAGGGAACCTATTGTTAAACACGACTAATGAATCGTGGTATGGGGATCGTGTGGCCTTGTGCTATGTGCATGACAACAGTGTTCTCTCCGCAACCATCGAGCGTTGACCATTGTCAGGACTGAAGCCAACGTGACACTCATGCTTACTTTCCAAAGGTATCAAATTTCACTGTTGCTCACCAGTATCTTGGTGCACAAGGGCTCAGGCATAACAAGTTACAGGCGGCGATGACAAAGACGTGGCAGCTACCAATAGAAGATTGTGGCCCGAGTTGAAGATATTAAGAGGGAAACCTCTATCAATTCAGCCAGAAAAGGATGTAAATTGCTCAGGTGAAGGGGTGTCACCTGGCACCGAAGATATAAATCTCCTACAGGGCAAATCAGTATCAGCTCGTCCACTGCCTTCCTGTTTGCAAAAAACAACTTCACAGCATTGAGAAACCTCCGAACAGCACTAACATTAATATATGGCATTTCTCAGATTAAAATATGAGAGGATTGCTGGGGTTTACGGTATGTGTTAATATCAGTGCAATCTTCTAGCATGACAAGGAGTAAGGAAGTCAACCGTGTCGTAAGATTCCAGAATGCCCAGTGCTTTCAGGCCGGGCATCTAGGTCCAACCTAGATTCTTCGTTTTGTGGCATTACATGTGCCCAACAGGTGTCTCTCTAAACAACTCTTCTGATAATTCTCGCCAAAGCACTTGAAAATTAGTGGCACAAAAAGCGCTTCTACGCCCCATACCAATCATCTGTAATTTAAACTATAAAATTCCTTGTATATTTTCTGCCTGTTCGTTGCAAGTGTTTCGGTTACTCCCTCTCAATATGTATATTAATATACCACTTCAAAGCATCAGCTTTACTACATGGCTAATAATATTCCCCTTTTACTTTAGCACAATTTAATGTATTCATATAAGAAGCGATTAACTATAGCCAATATGATCATACGACTCTTGTAATATAAGAAAGATTGAAAACTATACTTGTTTTGTGCTTCAGAAATAGAGATCACCTTAGTATCCGCTCAATATACTCACCTTTAGGTAGTTCTTAAAGTTAATCATGAAAAGAAATAAAATTCAAGCACAGGACACGTTTCTACTATCAACGATAAATTTATTGTTGACCCTTTTCACTTCTCTAGTCCTTAGTTCTCAATATAGACACTCATTCTAGTTTCCTGCCTTGAGTTTTAGATTAACTTGAAACCAAAGACAGGAGTATAACATTCTTCCCTACGTGGCGAGAAATCCACCGTGCCGAGAAATATAATTGGTGCTCTACCTTTAAGCGTCTCAAAATCTATGTACATATTAATGTCTCTGATTTATATATAGGTCGTGTTTCATGGCTAGTCCTCAACACTCAAAACCCCTCTCACTAAAAAAACACACTTACATCATCGTCCTCGTCCCTGATTTGCGGAGTCCCCCTTCGTAGCGCAATAGATTTCCTTACCATAACTCCACTAACAGGCTTTTATTCCCAATTCTCATAGAATGATTTTACCTGAGCTCTAAAGGTCTACTACCATGTTAGAAATCGTCATCAGCCTTGTAGCTGATACAACCTGCAAATTTATGCAAGATCGCCATGTGGGTCGGTACCTCTTATCAAACCTACCAACAGTTATTGGTTGGTGCGAAGAGGCCCATCATCACCACACACGGGAACCTGTTTCTTACAGTAACCTGCTAGTTCAGTTTCACCCTAATCTGCCCAAAAAACTTATGTGTACTGACCACATCGGCCATGCTAGCTCTGACACCGTAAGTTTTTGTCTCCCCATATGATGATTTAATCCGCGGTCATCGGTTTGAGAGGGAGTGACGGAGTTGACATTGTGGCGGCTCCTTATGTGATACACTTCTTGTCTTTAATGTATCACTTCCGAAAAAGAATAATCGATCTGTAATCATACTCGATATAATTAAGAATCTACCATAACTCATCCAAGGGACCTGTATCTGCGGAATCACAGTACAATCCGTGACAGCCTACCGCAAGGTTGCGTTCCAAGTTGGAGCAGGAAGACAAGATCTAGTCACTTAGATCGATCTCCTTCGCTGGGGCAACAGTTTGCTCGCTTGAACTAGGCTCAGAAGGCTGAGCTGTGATAAATCCCGAATCTGCTGTTCCATGTCCGGTACTTTGAGGCAACCTCGTCATGACAAGGTCCTCCCTTGAGTAGTCCACAATCCCCATGTCGCGTTTATTGCATCCAGCAAGCTAAAAAGAAAATAAGGGTAATACCTCCTCCAGATAGCGCAACGGATTGGTCAAGACTTCGCATACTCACATTCGTCCTTGGAATGAAGAACGGCTGGGATTCTAAAATAAAACTGTCTATTTCTCGAGTCTTGCACATCAGTAGGCCATTACTCATAAGGATCGCTAACCCGAAAATAATAGTTGTAGATAATCCACTAATAATGGCCGTGTTCTTCATCCATGGCCGACCCATTCGCGAGTTGCGGTTGTTTAAAGGTAGGATGGTTGGTGAAAGTAGCATAAGGCTACAGATGCTCCAGCCCATTATGCAGAACTATATGGCAACTAATGGGTATGAAACATGTTGCTTGATGGAGAGTGGTATGGCGAGTTGGGTGGTCTTAGCTGAAGTTCGTTAGGCAGAAAATGGTGGCATTGAAGCAGTATCGGATAGAATGCTTGCCAAGCTTGAAAAAGCGAAGCCGATTGTGCAAGTGACTATAAGAATAACAGTCAACGGGTGCTCCCAGCTTTCCCTCAATGCCATTCTAGTATCTTGCGTAGCTTTATGAAATCTCGCCGTGATTAGCAATATATCTTCACGCTTCACGTCAATATTGACAGGTTATATAATTGGCATTAATGAATACCCTCAACTAGTTCCATCGCGCCTGATTCGTCGTCTTGTCAAGCATGTCCTCCAATCTACCCACCCCTAGCACAAACCGTCTCACTAGTTCCCCAGGGATCCAATATAGAGAATTCTTCAAGAATATCAGCTTCAGCTCTAAGAAAAAACGCGCAGTCATAGATAATTGTATTTATACAGGCCGCTCACACACTCGGGCATTAGGTGTCACGAGTTCGCAGTGCAAGGTTGAATGGTCTCTTATCCGACTATTCAAAGCTGTCACGTAACGTGGGATAATTGTACCAACAGAGTGAACTTCTGCTAATGCATTCAAGTGAGTGTAGTATATTGATAAATGAGACACTTGGTTCTAGAAGAACTAAAGGAACATAGCTATTTATATGTGTAGGAGCGCGAAGTGATTAGTCAGTAATTAGTAGCTGCAAGATAGCTTCTCCTCTGTACCTTAGGTGCCCCATTTTCCATAACAAAAGCTAAAGAAAAAAAAGAAATAAGAGAAAGGAACTCGCTACACGACGCATTCGTTATAGTGCCTCTATTTAGTTTAGTTACGTGACTCTGTGTGTGTGTGTTAACCGTGACAATTAGACCTGTGCTAAGTTTCCAATCTCAATTTTCATGCCACACACAGTTTATTATACCCTCCTTTCATATATATAATTTTAGAGGCATAGAATATCACAAGCGCTTGAAACTAGGGTCTATCCTGTTCTACTATATTCATGTCTGTGGTCCATGAAGGAATAATTATAGAAGTAACGAGTTTTTACCCCTATTGCTGTAGTGAATTTGAGAGAATGGCCCTAACATGTATGAGGACTGGAGTGATTTTGGCCTTAATTAAAGCGCGCTAGGTCGTAGTCTACAGGTAAAGGAAATATAAACTATTTCTGAGGGATGCTATCAGTATTGAGGAGAGAAGTCTACTACAGGGAATCAAAATATTTCGTGAGACTACTTGCCTTTCTTACTTTCGAACCACAAATTGCAGAAAAGCCACTTTTAAAGTCAAAAGCCGGTTTGTTAGCTATGACCTGCAACCAACCTCAGCAGTTGTAACATAACAAGGTAACGCCTGGAGATTCCGACACTCCAAAACCCACACTTCAGCTATGGGTCATAGCCTGTCAAGTTTGCAAACCCATAATTTCCATACCCCACGAAATTATTCAAATGAGCACAAGATAACAATATAAACTTACCAGCACTTTCAGTATAAAGAGTGATTCTACGCCAGTCCTGCCACTCCACATAAAGCTCGAGAGTTTTGAAGTAAAGTGAGGGGAGGAAATCGGTAATCGAGGCAAGGCGTTAGTTTTTATAGTGAGATGGGGAGGAAGAATGAAGCGTACTAAGATAAGAACGAAATCAGCGACGTAGATATTACCAGCCCAGAAAAAAGCAATAAAAACAGGCACATGCTAGAGGAGTTGAGGATAAATCATCGATTGAACTCGAAAGCAACTGCAAAGACAGGATATTAATTTCAATCCTTGTGATATGTTATCGTCACAAGCTTTTCTTAAAAAATTTTTTTTTACAGGAATGCTGGTCATCGATTAGATTTTAGAAGGGAGTGGGGGGGAGGAGGTAAACTGGGCCAGTATGGAGGAGTAGGAGTCCTTGGAAGTCCAGAGAGAGCTAGGTAGTGAGATTTGTAAAGTTTGATAGTGGTAGCATTACACATCAAGTTTCCTTATGTCCCTGCTTCCAGATGTGCCACCCCTTCTCCCCTCCATCGAGAACCAAAAACAGCCGCGCCAAGAGCTATCAAGAATCTAGAAGAGAGCAAAAATTAAAAGTGGTGATTAGACTCGGCGGTCTAAGAATCTAATTGAGGTTGATATTTAAGGTTAAAGAGACTATGGACGATTGATAAAGTAGGTGAGCTAACAAATTATCAAACCAAAGGGTATGCAGATAAGAGTCGAGTCAGGTGTTAAAGCATATTGCTTGCTATGAACGATCTAAGAGGTATACTAAAGCAGACATATCTTATCCCCGCCTGCAAAATATGCACAAGAATCACATCTGCCTACCAATCCAATTTACCAAACACGCCATTGTCGCCTTTCCATTCGTCCCACCTACCAACCAACCAACCATCCGTTCATCCATTCAATCATTCGTCCTATAACCTATTTCGTCTCCCCATCCCTACTCTTCCCATCAAACATATGCTCCGTAAGATCGTTCTCAAATTAGTGCAAATGATCGTAGCGCAAAGGTTCAAACTTGCAACCCAAAACCTAAAGATGAGAGGTATCCAACAACGCTAGAATCGCCTAGAATAAACAAATGAAAGAAATGATCAAGTAAACGGCCAAAAAATGCTGCAAAGAAAATGACAACCGCGATCTAGATGTAAGCATTCCCCTTTTGAGAACAGCCAAAACCCAACCTAGTGAGCTGGGGAAAAAACTGCCTCCCTGACTCACGTTTATAACCGCCTAGTTTTCAGAAACCGCACTCCAACCCAACAGACGTCCTCCCCAAGGCTGAACCTATAATACCACGCAAAAGAAACAAGGAATAAATCCAGACCAGTCCGCCCATGTATTGAAGACCTCAACTATTCGAAGACGAGGCTTGTTGATGTGGTGAATCAAGATTAAACGTGTCTTGCAGATCCATTCCTCATGATGGTCATTGGAAAATTTCCGAACCAGATCATTCACTTCTTTCCCAAGTGGTACTTAGGTATGTGCTTAGGTAAGATACTTTGCCGGTGTTGTCATATGGCGTTTAGATAAATTAATGGGCTATTCACATGACTCGACGAGAGTCGATATATTCAGCTTTTTTTAGACCTAGATGGGTTAGGAATTTGCTAATGTCTTTGTGAAGGAGAAGGGTAAACTAACTTGCCTTTTCCCGACGACTTGACTGCCTTCCCTCCAGCGAAGAAGTTTAACACTCCTTTAGAAGGCTCGGTTTTCCTTCTTGCTTGCTTTGGTGGAGGAGGCGAGCGTCGTGGGTGGACCACAATGACTGGATCCCCGCCAACCATTCGTTCCTGGCCTGGCGGAGGCCCTCGCCCGGGTCCAGGCCAGTTCCCGGGTGGAGGTGGTGGTGGAGGACCCCGATGACCTTGAGGGGGGGGCCCTGGTGGGGGTCCACGTTGGCGAGGATCGCCGTGCCTGCCTTCATGTCTGCTTCGTGGGCGTTCCCCCATGAAATGGTGTCCTGGAGGTGGTCCTGGCTCAGGCTGTTTGGGCTCAGGCATAGGCCACATATGCATGGTAACTGCCCAGTCTGGTTCAATCATCGTCTCCCATACCTGAGGAAGAATGATCTCCCCATTTGGCCCGATTAGATCATAGTGACCGTCTTGAACGTGAGGACCAATGACTTCAACATGTAAGAATGCTTGCTTGATGAGGTCTTCCATTCCCTGCCATGTGGCACAGAGATGGAAAGGAAAGCTGAACTTCCGACCGACAGCATCCTTGAATTTGATGGGCTTCTTCGGTTCGTCTGCGGGCTTAGCCATGGCCTTCTTCAGCGCTTCAGCCGCCTCTTTCTTGAGTTTTTCGGCTTCTTCATCAGCCTCTTTTTTGAGTTTGGCGGCTTCCGCAGCAGCTTCCTCCTTGAGCTTCTTTTGCTCAGCAGCAGCTTCATCTCTCAACTTCTTCGTACCAGAGGCAAGATCATCCTCCAGCTTCTTAATTTTCGCCTCGATTGCTGCTTGTCGTGCAGCTTCAGCAGCTTCAGCCTCGGCCTTCTTCCGTTCGGCCTCCACCTGCTTCCTGACACTCTCGGCACCTTTAGCTTGGGCAGCTTTTTTCTCCTCTTCAACTGTCTTCTCCCACCTGGCCTTATCATCTGCTAGTTGCTTCTCATATGCTGCTTTCTCATCCGCTATCTTTTTCTCTAGCGCTGCTTTTTCATCTGCAGCTTTCTTCTCTATCGCCGCCCTCTCATCTGAGTTTTTCTTTTCTAACCAATCCTTCTCCTCCTTGATCTTCCTTTCCCACTCGGCCTTCTCATCAGCAGCTTTTTTTGCCGCTGCGGCAGCAGCCTTCTCAGCGGCTTCTTTAGCGTCTCTATCCGCCAGCTCCTTTAGAGCCTTGGCTTCTCGCTCGGCCATCTCCTTGAGCTTTTGAGTTTCTCGCTCGGATATCTCCTTGATCTTTTGGGCTTCTTGAGCGGCGATTTCTGCTCGAGCTTTGTCGAAATCAATCTTTTGGGTTTTCATGAGTTCTTCAACAGCTGCTAGCTTCTTCTCAGTCTCAGGATCAGGGACCACTGAGTGATCGCTGGGTGGCCATTGAGGGTACTGTGCGAACTGAGGCGGCATTCCTGGAGGCATTTGGTATCCGGGATAACCACCATACGCAGGATGGCCATATGGCATCACATCATGCCCACCATAAGGTCCAGGTGTGTTGTGGCCACTGTGGTTGCCAAAGTACCCCGCTCCACCGCCAGGAGGCCCCCCATTGCCTTGCGGGGAAAATGGATTTGTCGGAGGGGGGGCATATTGATATTGGCCTGGTTGCGCGTAGTGGGTTAAGGCTCCTGGCGCGGGTCCAAATGGAGGAGGCGCAAAGCCTTGGGGAGCTCCAGAGAATGAGCTTTGGGCATAGCCTGGCCCAGGTGCCCTGCCACCAAATGGAGCTGTTGGTGGTGCAGGGAAACCTCGGCCATAGCCCGGGTAGTCCTCTAAGGGGTCCACTGTTGAAGGTGCTATCGGCGCCGGGTGCCGATGAACGCGAGATACGGGTGGTCTACGAGCCGGTCTTTCGGTAGTAGTGTGCCTTCGGGTTGGTCCTCTTGCAGCCGGTGGTGGACGACTTTCGCTCTGCCTATACCGCGGACCGTTTCGTGGACGTGATGTTGGGCGAGATGCTGATTCAGAAGGCGATATAACCTCGTCGTTGTCGTAGAGCTGTTCCCAAGAGTCTGAGTCGTCGTCGTACGCCGCACGGGGAACTATATGCATATATTGTTAGGCAATTATATCGCACAAAATTTAGGGAGAGAAGTAGGCAGATTGGGGAAGTTACCACGAACACCTGATCCTTCGTCTTCGTCCGTATAGGAATCTTCGGAGCGAGAAGTAGAACGAGAAGAGCTGTTAGAGGCGGATCGTTGGGACTAGGAATTTATGTTAGTGGGGTATTTTTTGGGAGGATGGAAAAGGAGTTCGCAAAATAGTAATGGATAGAGCAAGATTGACCCCGCCTAATTGTCTAGACCACTTGGAAGATATATAAAGCTGCAAGGAAGTGGATAGGATATTTTTCCAGATCGTAGACACCCGAGGCGCTTTGCGCAGCTCGGTACGTCAGACTTCCTCTTCGCTATCCATGCCCACAAAGACTGGCGCACAACCACACATGCCCATTGCAAAACAATTGTCCCCCATTGTCGCATGATATGAGGTGCCGCGGGATAGTTTTAAACAAAGAATCATTATCAAAATTTATCGTACCTCGATTGTAATAGTTGTGCTGAAGCGGGGACAAAATTAGTATGGTCCAGAGGATTATCGCAAAGAAGCGGTGGCGAGATGGGGGACTTACGGCATTGGACTTGCTCCTGTGCAAGGAATTTATCGCTCAATCACGACTTCCTACCAGAGAAGCGCCGTGTGAGGATAATCCAAGGTGGTTCTGGGGAGATATAATGCAAGGGCGTACGCCCAGGGTAAAATATTCCTCCAGACCGGTCGGTGAGCGTGGGTAGCAGGTAGCTTCACGCTTGGGCAGCAACACACAGCGAGAAGGTGTTGAGCTTATAGTGCAAGATCTGGCAGAGCGGTAGCGCTAGGAAGATCCCTCAAGTTGCTGCAAGTCGAGGTTTGGGGTGGATTGTTATTGGGAGTTCTGTAGTTGCGGGTCGGAGCGACGCTTGTACAAAGTGACTTGTGCGCTCAGGCAGAGGTAGTGGCACTGAGACGGCGAGGCGGTCGCAAGGGCGATGTCGCTGGTATGCTGCCCTTGGGATCGCTGGCAGCAGACACGCTGTCGTGTAAAGCTCACGACTCGCGCGGGCGAGGAGATATTGTCTTGGTGTGCTGGTAGGTGGTGTTTTTGGGGATCGAGAAAACCTATGGTCTTTCGAAAGAGGGGTGCGTTAGCGGCAGTCAGGACTTAGTTCGGCACGCCAAGTGCAGCCTGAGAACAGCACTCAGCCCAAACAAAAAAATTTAAAAATGTAAGATCCGCTGGATCTCTCTCCGCAATCTGCACCACGGGAGGGGGCCACGGCAGGGGGATCAAACGAGCTCGGGGGTGCTGTTCGAGGCAGAGAGGCGAAGGGGAGGGGTTTGACTGCGTACCTTCAACTACAACAGGCCACTCGTCAGGCTCAAAAGGGTTTGTTACGAGGGTGTGAAACAGGGTGTGCAAGATGCGACGACGTTCGTGGGAGACGCAAAGGGCGAGGGGTAGCAATTGTGTTCTTGATACAGAAGGGGAGCACTCTTGGGGAGGCAGTGTTTATATTATGTGCGTTTTTTGATTTTGTATCGGGGCGGGGTCTTGTTGTTGAGGCGACGTCTGCGAAGGTGCATGACTCCAACAGCGTTGCACGACAGCGAACTCTCTAGAAGACGAGACTGGTGCAGATAGCAATGCAAAGGGTAGCAGCGGCGGAGCAAGTGAGTGCAGAAAGACGATTCGCTTGAGGGTCACGACAGTAGGCGGGACAACAGCCTTTGCAATTGCCCGCAGCACCATAATACTTATACACATACATACACGGTGTCTCCAGAGCTGCATCTCTGCAAACCTGTTCAGAAGAGTCATGACAACTCCCAATTTCAGCCGCCGAAAATATCATCATTGACCGCCTCTCGTGGCAGCCCACTTGCTGCCCAAGTACCCGACCGACGCCAAATGATATGCCTGAAATTATCTGATTGGTCCCAACTTTTGCAAACGCGGTGCCTCTATTCGGGCCACGATCAAACTGCGGGCCGGACCCTGGCCATGAAGAAATAGGTGGAAGATCCGCATCCAGATGCCCGCCAGGAAATGGAACGAATTTGGCAAAATTTTCGGTCTCTCGTCTGAGGTCAGCCTTGCTACAGGCTCTAGACCCCTGATAATAGGATCTCGTAGTCCGAAGACGCATCGCATTCAACGAGATACTTTGGTGCCTTGCATGTTGTGGACAAACTTTCTATCGTGTGATTGGTGCTGAGTCTCGATTGAGCAATTCCTGAGCGGCAATGATGTCGGCCTTGTCAAATCCTCCCCATCCGGCTTCGCCGCTGACGTTCCGTCGCACAATCTCAGACAGTTTTGCTGTGGCTAACTCATTCAGGCGTTCAACATTCTTAATCTCTGGTGATGGGAGCCCAGCATCGGCTTTGGATTGCCGAGAGTTCGGGGATATCGTCGTGAGGAGACGACTTGTGGTCTAATTGGTTAGCATACCAAAGTAGCAATATGTTGAGATCTGGACGACTTACTATTTTCAAACCATAATACCCTCGTAGGTAATCATCACAAAGCTCGATACTTCTGCAGAATCGCCGCATTGACTCTGACAGATGTCTCTCTGCGCCTCCTTCGCTGGCAGAGGATGCCACGTACAAAACCTCACCAAGTCGGGCGTGAATCTACCTTACGTCAGATGAGACTTCTATCGGAGGGAGTATTGGGTGAGAACTGACGTTCCAGGCATTTGGAGTAACCAGCAGAACTTCTTCTAAGGCAAATATTGCTTGGGGATACATCCCCTGCGACAAATATAACTCCGAAAGCTCTGCCCAGGCTTCAGCATCAGTAGGAGACGCATCCAGAAGAGCATTGAGAGAAGTTATAGCCTCGGGTATTTTTTTCAGTGATTTAAGAAGCGCGATTCGACGTTTTGTGACCGGCTGAAACAATTAGCAGTGTGCCCTGGCGGTGTTGATGTAGGACAAACCATATTGCTTGGGTCTTTGGCCAGGATAACGTCATACTCCTCTAGCACTATCTTGAGCTCAGAGTCATCTTTTGCTGTAGCTTCCTGAAATAGACCTTTAAATGCCATTAACCGTTCATTGTCGGAACCGAATCGTTCTGTAAGCCGTTGTAAACAGAGATGCGCAGATTGCTCGTCACCAGTTCGCAGGCAAGATAACATGAGATTTTCGTATGTGGTCCATAGTTCAGCCGATTCAGCTGCGGTCCAGAGCGAGCTGACTGAGTATGGAGATATGGAGGACGGTGTGCTGCGTAGTAAAGATGGAGCTTGTTGCGACAGCTGGAGAGCTATAGCAGGAGAGAGATGCGCTGGCGGGTGTAACAGAGATGAGCTCATATTGACGGCTCCAATCCGTGAAATTGGGGAACAGGGAGAGAAGTGGGAAATTTCGAGAGCGTAAAGTCTATCTGGAAGCTGACGAGGCTAGATGAAATGCGATGGTGTTCATTCAAGCTCCAAGCTCCCGTTGTCGCCAACTGCAGATTACGGAAGGCGCGCTAAACATTGGCGAAGCTCTGGTGGGGGATATTTTGGCTCGCGAGCACTTCACTCAACAACAATGCATCTCAGGAGCAAAATCATTTGACTATGAGGTGCCCTTAATTCTATGCTGCCACCCAGCACCATGCCGTTCAGCTTTCGATAGGAGGAACTCTCGACCCTATTCCCACTTCGAATAGATAGGTTTGCTACACCACCTCAACGCCATGTATACTCACCCCCCACCATATCTCAGAATTGCAGGATTTATCTAATAGCTTTCCTAGGTTCGAAAAATCGCTGTACGACCTCATTAGAGGCCTGCGGAACCATAAAGGGAACGAGAAGGAGTATATCCAGAACAGTCTAAAAGAATGCCGGGCAGAAATCAGAGGACAGGATATGGGTTGGTGATGAACGAGAAGAGTGTGGACACTTACTAATGGAACTGGATAGACCTCAAGGCCACCGCCCTGTTGAAACTCGTATACCTCGAAATGTTTGGTCATGACATGTCCTGGGCCTCCTTCCATGTTTTGGAAGTTATGTCTTCACCAAAGTACCTACAGAAACGGGTTGGATATCTGGGCGCAGTCCAAAGCTTCAGGCCAGACACGGAAGTGTTAATGTTGGCGACGAACCTTTTGAAAAAGGTCAAGTTCCCGATATTTACTCGAGGGATATGTACTGAGACTGGATTAGGATCTTACCTCAACCTCCCCCATCACTATGTCACTTCCCATAATAACACTTCCCCATGTTATCACACCCTCCTTAGCACTTTCAGTCCTATCTGATCTACTACCTCGGCTTACGCATTCACATCCCACAATACGGAAAAAGACTATTGTCACTTTATATCGACTGGCACTGGTATACCCAGAAACACTAAGACCTGCTTGGCCAAAAATCAAAGAGAGATTGATGGATGAAGGGGAGGATCCCAGTGTGACAGCTGCTATAGTCAATGTAGTCTGTGAGTTGGGGTGGCGAAGACCTAACGATTTCCTGCCACTCGCCCCGCGACTATTCGAGCTTCTAGTAGAGAGTGGCAATAATTGGATGGCTATCAAGTTGATCAAACTGGTTTGTGCTCTGAGCATGAAATAAATGACACAAGAAGTTGCTGACATTTTAGTTCGCTACTCTAACACCCTTAGAACCTCGCCTGGTTAAAAAACTACTGCCACCCTTGACTTCCATAATACGAACTACTCCTGCAATGTCTTTATTATATGAGTGTATAAACGGAATTATTCAAGGTGGGATACTGGGAAGCGGTGATGAATCTGCAGGTGGAGAAGAAATCGCAACGCTATGTGTTAGTAAACTTCGGGGGATGATCATGGTAGAAGGCGATCCAAACCGTATGTTTGCCCTTTGTACACATAGGAAATTGTACTGACAAGCGTTTAGTGAAATATGTGGCATTACTTGCTTTCAACAAAATCGTCATTACCCACCCATTTCTTGTCGCTCAGCAAGAAGACGTGATAATGGACTGTATTGATAGCCCTGATATCTCGATCCGTCTCAGAGCCTTAGATCTAGTTGTAGGTATGGTTGGTACTGAAAATCTGATGTCAATAGTTGGCCGACTCATGCGTCAATTACGAAACTCCCGTTCTTCAGCGGCTGAGGAACAAAATCGAAGGATTGCAAGTGGGACAATCGAGCCTGCGGCAGACTCTGACGATGAAGCGCCTGAAGCGGCAATTAGGCCTGACAGAGGAGGCAGCCAGGAACCTCTGCTTCCAGACGACTATAAAACAGATGTGATATCACGAATACTTGCAATGTGCTCAAGTAACAATTATAGCCATCTGGTGGATTTTGATTGGTATATGGACATTTTGGTCCAGCTAGCACGAGATGCACCTGTTCGATCCACTTTGTCTTTCGAGAAAACAGAATCGAGGAGGAGCGACTCTTGCTCAGACATATCAGGCAAAATTGGCGATGAGTTGCGAAATGTGGCGGTTAAGGTCAAGGCTATACGTCCGCAGGCCGCTCGAGCTGCAGAGTCGATTTTAATATCGATGTATAATGACGACTCATCTCCACTTACCTCAGGGAGTGGTATCTTACGACCTGTGGCTTGGATCGTTGGAGAATACGCTTCATGTCTGGAATCTCCAGATGGTACTCTTACCGCTCTGCTACAAATAACCAAAAGCTCCGCCCCGCCCGAGGCACTTCTCATTTATCTGCAGGCTGTTCCAAAGATATTTTCTCTGCTGGCTGGTGATGACCAGACATCATGGACACCTGAAAGGAAGACAATGGCGTCGCTTCTCATGGCACGAATAATACATACACTGGAACCTTTGGCCATGCACCCTGATCTCGAAGTCCAAGAGAGAGCTGTCGAATTCTCAGAATTGCTCAAGCTCGCCGCTGAAGCGTCATCTGGCCAAGAAACAACATCAGATCTTGTTCAGCAGGATGCACCTCTGTTACTGACGCAGGCTATTCCATTTCTATTTACAGGTATGGAGTTAAACTCGGTTGCAGTTGGTGCTCAGCGAAATGTTCCAGTGCCACTGAATTTGGATCTAGACGAACCTATCAATGCGAATCTAAGCAATCTTCTGAGAGGTGTCCAATTAATTCCCTTAGGCGAGCCAGACGAGGATGAGTTTGAGACATACTACCACCAAGCACCCCCTGCGCAACCGAGCATTTCCGATCCTGCTGCAAATCGCCTGGCTATCTCATCTGAAGATCGCGTGCATTCATATCAACAAGGGAGCGAGGAAGCTTACTTAGATGCTGATATCGTAGCTCGGAGGAAAGCAGAACGACTGGAAAGGAACAAAGATGATCCTTTCTATATCGCACCCACTGGAGGTTCCGGCAGGAATACACCATTACATAATATTCTACAAAGCAACAACGGCCCAGACCTAGACTTGGATGCAATACCTATAATGCAGCTAGATCTTGGTAAGGTGAGTGCATCAGCAGGAAATTCTCCACCGAAGAGACCAAAAGTCACAAAGCCTCACCAGCGGATACACATTGCCGCAGATGAGACACTGGGGACAAGCGGAAGTTCTACGCCCCGGAATGACGACTCAGAGAATAGCATAGATGGACCACAAAGGCCTAAAGCGAAAGGAAAACACTCTCTTCTTCAGGTTGATTCAACTCAAATTGGCTCTTTCTCTCTAGAAGGCGATGATAGCACGAGTGGCATCGATTATGAGCAACAAAAAAGGGAAGAAGCTGAGATGGCTAAGGCAATAAAGGAGGTCGAACGATTGCGACTTGAAATGCAAAGGGCGAACGAGCGAATACAAGCCGCTCAAGGTGTCAGCCTAGAAGGTGTTATAGTTAAGAAGAAAAAGAAGAAGCCCAAGCCTGTTGAGGGTGAGACTCTTATGACTAGCGATGTTGTGAAGCCAAAGAAAAAGGCGAAGAAAGCCGTCATTGATGAAGGAGGAGAGGGTCTAGCGACACCCAATGTGGTAAAGCCAAAGAAGAAGAAAAAGAAACCAAAAGTGGAAGAGAATATAGGCGAGCTGATATCGGGTACCGGTGAAGGAGCATAGTCAGCTGGAGCATGGGTTGCAGAAGGAGCATTCTAGGGCCACAAGGCTGGAGTCCGAGCTGCATAAGACTTGTAATGAGAGACGGTCATCTCGTAAATTCTAAGTTGGATGAAATGCTACATACCGATGTTACTCGACTGCTTAATCCTTATTCCTATTTGATATTGCTCACT
The DNA here is from genome assembly GCA_021365295.1 of Tricladium varicosporioides. Classification (NCBI taxonomy): domain Eukaryota; kingdom Fungi; phylum Ascomycota; class Leotiomycetes; order Helotiales; family Tricladiaceae; genus Tricladium; species Tricladium varicosporioides. Next base: position 99,606 of record JAJTIW010000034.1, on the reverse strand, counting down.
CTCAAGCCAAGAAGGCTTGTTCGCGTCCCTTTAAGCTTAGCGAGAATTTCTCCGTTGTGCATAGCGCTCACGTGACATGATCAAATATCCTTATCCTTATCATATCTTTATCGCTCGCAAAAAGTTTTGAAGCTTTTCGTAGCAATATCAATGGGCCCAGCCAGTCTTTAGACATGGAGCCTGCAGACCCTGTCTCTCTGAACGATGTCGATGCCAAGGCTTCATTTGACGCCTCGAGATCCTCATTCGTGAATCGACATGGCCAGATAAATCAATGTTTGTTCAATTCTCCCCCGCCCCTTACATCCACATCTTCAACCAAAACTGACAGCAATTGAATCACAGTATCAAACAAAGATGAAACTCAGGCGAATCCATTGCCAGCCAAAAAATCAAAAAAGAAAGCTAAATCTGACGCAAAGAAACAACGTAAAGAGAATGTGACGAAGAATAATGAAAAATGCGTAAACAATAAAGTCTGTGACAAGGAAGAGGCCACCAATATCGAGCAGGCGAAAATTGAGGACTCGGCGGTGAAACAGGCGAAAATATCAGCAACTGTTACTGATGAGAGTAGAAATATGCCGGATGTGGAGGAGAATTATATTGGGATGTGGGATATTACGGATGTGGCAATTAATAAGAGTTACAGTGCGCAGAAGGAGGAGAAGAGGAAGGCAGCGAAGAAATTAAAGAGACAGGAGAGAGAACAGAAGAAGTTTAACAAGGTGATGAAGATTAAGAGGAAAGAGGCGGGCAATTTGGGAGTTATTTTTGATGTTGAGACGGCGAAGAAAGAGGCTTCGAGGGAGATGAGTGGGGCGGGTCGGAGCGAAAGTGAGGAGTATGAAAAGGAGGGGGAGAACGGGGACCAGGCGAAAAATATCTCATATATCCCGGAGTCGAAATCCGAACCTGACGGCGAGGACAACGAATTACACCCACTGATCGAAAACCTTTCTTATGATCCGGAATCCAACGATAAGGAGGTTAGGCCTAAGAAGAGTAAGAAGCGGAAGCACAGTGAAACAAAGGATGATGGAACGGAAACAACGTCAAAGAAATCTAAGAAGTCAAGGAATACAACAGCGAATAAGATGCTAAAAGTTGATGTCGCTATGATCCCTACTACTACGGTTGACAATGCTGTTAAAAAGCAAAAGCAGAAATCCAAGCCAATCAAGAAGCGCCTTGTGAAAGCGGGCATCGATCTCGTCACTCTAGATCAAGTCGAAGGTCCTGAGAAGGAAGAAAATCTTAAGGGGCAAAAACTTGCGAATAAGGATGTAGACGAGGTAGAAGGTCGTGACGTAGCGAAGAAGTCTAAAAGGCTTGCAAAGATAAAAGATGAAATAGAGAGAGAAGAGAAAAGGATAAAGAATGAAGCAGAAATAGATGTCGAGAAAGCTGCTAAGAAAGCTAGGAAAGCAGAGAAAAAAGCTAGGAAAGAGGCCGAGGCTGCTGAGGCAGCCAAGGCGGAGAACGATACTGAGAAAGCTGCCAAAAAAGCTGTACAGAAGGAGAAGAAATCCAAAAAGGAAAAATCTCCTCCATCTTTGAAAAGAATCAGCACTGAACCAACTTCCAGTAACCCTACCCCAAGAGCAAGTGCAGAACAATGGAATCCAGACGCACTCACTGGCGACGCAGCACGGAAAAATAAATTCCTCCGTTTACTTGGTGCTGGCAAAACTAACATCAGTTCGACAGCTGGCATGAAAAAGGGAAATGGGAATAAAACGCTCGATGTGGAGAAGGTGCAAAGTGAGCTAGAAAGGCAGTATGAAATGGGGATGAAGATGAAGCATGATGGTGGGGGGAAGAGGAGAGGTCTTGGCGCTTGAAATAGGTATGCTGCAGTTAAAAACTATGAGTCTAAAAATGATTTATGTTCCTAGCATTATTCCCCATTTGCATTGGATAGGCATGAAAAATGAAAGATGGGAAATCAGGAATGTAGAGGTGTGTAAATGTGGCATGGCTTTTCAATTGAATCAATTATCCCGAATAACTCCTCAAACCTAGAAAAAACTAGAATGGAGGCAATTCCTCTACCACTTCGCTGAAATTGCTTGTCCGATATTGTACACACTGCAGATATGGCCTCGTCCCTTTATATAGGCAAACGTGTCCACTCCAAATCCAAGTTAAGGTGTCGCATGTCGAAAGCATTTATACCTCCGGCTCGAAATTCCTTGCCATTTACAATTCGACCATCTCCTGAACCTGCTCTCTCCTCGCTCCGCTTTAACGCCGCTAGATTACGGTGTGCTTGGCTTAGCTAAAGAATATCCGACTAATCAACTCAAATAGCAGACCGCCGAAGACCACGAATCCCAACAATCCTATAAAATCGAGTTAGCAATTTTTCAACTAATTTTGTGTTCGATCTGCCAGCTATCATGAATTTTCAAGTAGCATATATCTTCTCCCCCCCCCCCCCAATCCACTGCTGTATTTAAAACTAAAATGCGGAGCGGAAACAAGAGGGTACTTTGTGAAAAGAGTGTTTATAGATTTTAAAATTCGAAAAGAGGGAAGGTAAACGCACCAAGCCACAAGGGTGAAATTGGGCTCTTAGAGTCTTGCTTCTTCTTGATTTCCGTCGCTGGCTTGCCACGCTTCGCCGTCTGATCTTTTGCGAACTTGGCGTTGGCTTTGCGTTGTTGGGGAGTTTGCGTCTGTAATACATAGGGCAATTAGCAGGCTGTCTAAATCCAAGTGAGGGATAGAGGGGCAATTGGTGGTGAGATATTGTGGTGAAAGGGTGAAATATTTCGACGGGTAGAGGAAGAGGTGGAGGAGGGAAACTCACCATTGTGAAGGTATTGCTAATTAATTCGAAAGTAAAGGAGGGATACAGTTGTGGCAAAAACAGTAGAATTCGAATGGGGGCGAAGTCTTTAAAGAGAGTGGTGATGACTGTTTGTAGAAGTGGTGTTCTGTCAACTTGTCTTGTCACCAGCTTGAACTTTCGAAAGATAGATGTGTCCCCAGCATGTGGCTTGCGATTATTCCGCCCTGTCACTCTGTGGGGCCGAAGATTATCCGATGGAGCTTAGATTAAGGTTTGGGGGCGGAAAGATTTGGTGCTACAGGGTTGTCGTCTGATGTACAAGCTTGCGACAACAACAAAATAAAGAGCAGAAGACAATTGCGCTCACTAGGAGGGATATTGGAGGGCAAGATGAATTCTTTACGGAGTATAAATGCAATGAGGGCTATGAGGAGATTTTCAAATGGGAGGCCGCAATTGCGCTTCAACTCTACAGGGACAACTGGTGTTGAGAAGCAGAACTCTAAACATGTACACACTCCTTCCCCCTCCACAATCTGTTAACATAGCATTGAGCTAATGAAATACCCTTATCTAGGTTGATTTCTACAAAACCTTTACCCGACCAATATCAAAAGTGTTGCTGTTAGCCGTGTTTACATACCAAGTTGCATATTGGGGTTGGGTGAGGTTAGAGAAGGATGAAGTTAAAAGGGTTAGAAATGGTGAGTTTGCCTGTGAATTGCAAAAAAAGGGGCGAGGACAAAGGCTAATGATAAGCAGGGGAGATCAAGGTTCTGGAAGAGGAGCTGAAGGATTTGATGGAGAAGAAGGAGCAGGAGAAAGCGAAACCTTGAAGAGTCACTCATCGTACAATTGGCGTGAAGGGAGAGGATCGAGCCAAGAGGTAGATATGAATTAGCTGGAACTACATGGGATCGGCCTTGCGAGGCTATGAATATCCGAAGATAAATACTTAAGGCAACTTGAGTTCCAAAGACGGGAGCCTAGTTTGGACGCTTGATGGTTAAAACGCTGTGCAGAAGTTCTGTTCAGAAAATCCAAGGGGATGCAGAATAAAATCTCTGAGGCAAGAAGCAATGTCATAGATAGGATATGGCATGGAATAAAATGGAGAAAAATATGAGAACATTGCACCCTGTTATTGAATACCTTTGTATCTTCTCCATCCACCACTTCACTAGCACGCTTACGACGTAATTGACCTCGGGTGACTTTTCAGAGACATGGGCCAATGGCTCCCATGGAGAGGCAATTACGAGAGCACATTTTTCAAGTATTGAATGTGCATGAAAAACAAGGCCACGAGAGTGCAGTGAGCCAGGGTATCATTTACTCGCTATCCGAACTACTACTACTATCTCCTTCATCACTGATGCCTTCGAAACTCTCATAGTCGTCCCCATCGCCACCTTCAAATCTTGGTAACATAACGAATGCTTTCAAGCATGTGACACGGTTTCCTGTCAAGACTGTCCCAAGCAGCTTCCCAACTACTCTCGCTTCTTTCCCTTTTGATACGAGTTCGGAAGTTGATAATTTGAAAAGCTTTATTGCTCCATCACTGCGCCCAGCGACAATAATTATATATTGTGAGCTTCCTTCGCCAACTTTCAACGCCTGGAAGTCTTTGATCCGAGGAGTTTTCCCATCTATTTTGGCTGGTTGCTTTTTATCAGCATTCTTTTCTTCCTCTGACTTCTCAGTGTCCTTGCCATCCAGAATAGCAACCAATTTTGCGGCTGGAAGTGGTGGCTCTTTCCCTTTCTCTGTAGCGGCAGTGGTCAAATCGCCAGGTCGTGTAGAGTAGAACAATATCCTTCCGTCCTCAGTCGACACTGCCAAAACCTGAATATCCCCCTTCTCCTCAACCTGCAAGTAACACATTTGATGTATCTTCGTCCACCTCTGACCTTTCTCCCTCGGCTGAGGAACAATTTTACACTTCGGCTTACTATCCATCCCAAACACCAAAGCTCCCTTATCAAAGGCCACACAAAATTCCTCTCCCACATCCGTGGCTCCCCAGGCGACCTTCCTACCCTCTCCACTAGTATATCTCCCTTCCCCAACTTCTGATAGCATATCCCGTTCAAAGCTCAGCACTCCAGCCTTCTTTCCAGTAACTAGGTTCCACAATCGCATGCACTTCTCTCCTTTTCCGACAGATATCATAAGTTTCATACTAGGGTGTACAGCGAAATCATTAACTCCACTTGGTGCACCACCCAAAGGCGCCGTATCTCCACTCGGTCTTCCCATTGATTTAGGTACAGGTGCTTTAATCGTGCTCAGTAGACTCCAGTCTCGGGTCCTTGTAACAGCAATCGTATTATCCTCCGCTGAGCTTAACAACTTGCTTCGATTTGGGAAATACAGTCCGGTAACAGAACTTGCATGGTGCAATAATGAACCCAATTCTTTATTCTGAGGGTTTTCTGCTACAGCCTTTGTAGAAAGAGCCGCGATTGCGGGGACTGTGACATGGGATGGCACATGGGCGGAGAGGTGGTACAGATTTATTCGTTCATCGGTGCTTCCGGTTGCGAGAATTACTTTTTGAGTTTGCTTTGGCACCGGTGCTGAGGGAGGAGAGAGTGCGAGACATCGAATCGCAGATGTATGGGCGTTGAAGAGGAATGTATCTGCGAATTCAACATCGTCTTTTAGAGAAATTGTTGCGGTCAACCCATGGAGAATTCGATCGTAGGACCCCGCGATTATCTGTACCGTTGTGGGTGCTTCAGGTTTGGGCGTTGATTTTATTTTCTTGGATGGGGTCACTGGAGGAACGGTGGCAGATTCGCCATTGGTGTTGCGCTTTCTTTTCGCCATTTATGCTGCTGTGAGATAATTTCGAAGTTGCTGGATGGAAGCTTGATGATGCTGGGAAACTTTTTTGATGCTCAAGAAAAAATTGCAGGGATCTTGACAATCGCACGTGAGTGGCTATCCACCTTTCTCAATATCATTCCTCCATTGGCATTCATGAAAGAGAATGCTTTCAAATTGATCAGGTATTTTAACCAAAGGCACATCATATTAATACAATCACTACCGACACATCCGTTCACAAATTCAGGCACTTTTTCTTAAAGCACCGTAGTCAATAGTGACCTCTCATTTGCCACTATATCCAACCTCTCTGAAGGCTCCAAACTAGCTGGTATTGGATAGGCTCCCTCACCGACTCTATATTATTTCATTCATTAAACGTGACCTAATTGTTGGCTATCATGGAATTTATAGCTGGCTTTGAAAGGCGGCCTAACGCTAAGTAGGACCGCGGTAATACAATTAACTATGACAAGTTACATCATTCAACCGCAGTAGTATTTCACGCTTCGTCATCCCTTCGGTCAATTTATTCCTTTTATTTCTTTCGAACACTTACATGTGCAATTCTTCGAGTTGTGCGAACTCTTCCTATTCCCACCCATCTTCACCTATTATTATTATTATTAGATATTTCCCAATCAAATATCAAGAACCATAAACCAGTGGATCGAATCCATCTGTTTATATCCTTATCATTTTCTATCCCAATTATTAAAATTCTAGAACATCCTTCTTTTTGTATTTTTGAGTAAGAATTGAGGTTTAATAGATTAAAAATCTGTTCGAATAATTGGTCTTGATGAACGAGCAATAAGATCCCAAGAACTGCAATCTCACGCAAGGAGAAGGTTTCGCCATCACAACCACGCCAATCAGAGGCTTGATACCGAATGCAAAACCTAGGTTGTCGAAATTTGTCATGAGGAAATTCCAAGATATACAGGCTCATATTAGCACCAAGGCAGAGGAACTAGTGACTATTTCCGAAGACCAGGGGGTCACCAAGAAGGTTTCAAGAAAACGCATCTGGAAGCGAGTATGTCTATTTCCCAAAATCAAGCCAATATACATGGTCCCGGGTCAAACAAGAAAGGAAGAGAGCCCCCTCCGGTTGAAGACACCTTCAAAAACGCCCAAACTATTAATAGATGACACTGGCTACGATGCAGATGATGACACCTCGGTTTTCCACAAAAGGCATATCAAAAGCCGCGCTTGCAAATTCTCCAGAGAAAGGTGCCAGGAGGGAAGAGAAAGGTCCAAAAATCGTGTGAAAAACTTCAAGGCACGGCCAAAGCAGAAGGCTGAAGAGGGGTGGTCCAAACCAAAATCAAGAAAGCAAGAGTGTAAAGAGCGCTGGAGAAGGTGCCGGACGGCTATCAGAGTACAGTTGAAAACTTGGGAAGAGTATTGGGAATGGGATTGAAACATCAATCATCTTGTCTTGCTCTTAGAAGATGTCGCTCCTAAGCAGCCTAGTGGGATCAAGACAGTCAGAAGCCCACTTCTTCTTCTTCAGGCAAAAATCTGAACTACGAAGGCAACGGCCAGCCGATAGATAGAGGGTGCAGAAACTAAGTGGTGTATAGACAAGTCCAGTAGACTTCAGAAATCATCTTGACTCTCATTGTGTAGATGTGTTATACAAAGGAACTTGCCCTCCTGTTCTTGAGCATCCTCGTTTGGAAATCCACACTGATTTCCTGACCTATTAAAATTCCTAGAAACGAGAGCTAAATTCCGAGATTCAGAGGGAACCGGCACAGCTGTCATAAATAGTCTCGCAATTTGCGCTATACAAGTTTCGAAGAGAGGGCCGTCATATTGGTAGCGGTCAAGTTTCTGAGTCAAATCCTAAGTAACCAGCAGGAGCCACAAAATCAGACAGAATCCCCTTTTCCATTCTGACTAGCAACGGGAATTGAAGTTTTGGTGGGGGTGCGGTTTGCAGACATTGATGTGACGACAAAGCCGACTACCTCTGGGTAGACACGGATGGTAGCGTCAAGGCATGTTTGAACGGAGGGAGCAGCACCAACGGCTGGATCTGGTCTTCCCAGAGTGTCATTGCCACAGGGGTTGGTGCTTCACAAGACCTTCAATTCCACGATATCGATGGCGGTGGCTTGGCCGACTATCTTTGGGTGAGCTGAGTTGATGGATCGGTGCGTGAATGGCGCAACGGCGGTCCAAACGCAGGGGACAGTTGAAAATGGTATTCGTTGGGCCAAATCGCAGCTGGTGTAGGTTCTAACAGCAAATCCATTAAGTTTGCGGATATGAATGGAGAAGGGTAAGCGGACTACCTTGATGTCTCACCGTCGTCGGACGCGATAAAAGTGGTCCAACGACTGCTCTGGGAGTGGTTTCGGTGATATCACAAACTCCGTATGGCAAAACGCAAAGTGCGGTAATGTAGGAGTAACTGACGAGGCTCTTGACCCATCCCTTCGCTGGGATGCTGTCAACACAACGAGTGCCTGGATGGGGGTAATCTCGCACTGGCGTGACAACCCCGGTGATGGTAACTTAAGCTTCACACAACAGATCACACAACATATCAGCAAATTCTTTGACAGCTGTCCAGGTGTGAACTGCGTTGTGACAATTAATCGTAATGAATGTGATGATATGATTACGTGTGACGCCGCAAATTACCCAGCTGGATATATTATTATCAACTCGCTTATACAATTAAGCAAGGTAGGTGCTTCCCTCCTACGGAAAGATTTATTGGCTGATAGATTTAGATTAATCTCAACTTTTATAGTGCTGTTGGTCGGGCCCAAGGTCGAATGTCAACTGAGATAGCCACATTCTCAAAGACGTTTGCACCTATTACACAACTATCTGCTATTTCAAAGGTAGTCAGAGATGTGGCTGGTCTAAGTTTCGCTCTCATATCATCACCTTCGTGAAATATCAGTAAGAAAATCCTCCTCGTATCCCGGTATGATTTACAGACTTATTGTTGCTCTTTAAGTGTTCAAGAGCAGGAAATTCTTTAAGGACAAACCGAATAAGCTCGGAACGCTAAAGGACATAGTAAACCCTATAGTTTCAAATTCAATCACTCTATATAAAGATACCATTCTTTCGTGAGTTATAATCCTATGGAAAAATATATCTTCTAGGCCTAATTAATTTTTGCTTCTAGTCCTGCAAAACTGAACCTTGCCGAAGCCCTCGAGGCTAGCATGGGTAACCTCGTGGATGCCTGGTATCAAATAATCGACGCTGTTAATTCAAATACGTTCAGTAGTTCGTTGGAATCGTTGACTCAACTAACTAACACAATAATCGGAGGCCAAGTCTTACCACCTGGCAATAATATTGCAAGTAGCAACGATCTTCAGGATATTACCATGCAAGCAACATTCGGGTACCTTACCCCACAAGCCTGGCAGATAAGTCCCGAGGGATACGATCCTTTTATACTTGATTCTGGGGCTTCCTGTTCTCCGGGCGTTACGCCCCAAAAAAATCCATATTCAGATTTCATGCCTGACTCGAATGCAAAAGCCTCATTGGTTTATTATAAAGGCCATCAGTACTTCATTATGTCTATGCCTGGGAAACCCAAATCATACCCCCCAAGGTCTGAAATTATATGTGTACCTCCTACTAAAAGCTTTTCAGACTCCCAGGTGTGTTGGCACTTAATGAAAAGAGTTTTGGTAAATGACCAATGATGATATTGTTATTGGGTAAATCATTGTCTGTGCGCACAATCCTAAAATGGTATGTTATATTAACAGTTCAAAGTGCACATGCAGGGTCCTGGATGGGATAATGCATTGCATTCATATGTTGCACGCACTAACTACCCCATTGTTTGCAGATCTGCAGATAAGATACGTAAATACAACAGCTTTCCTTCGCCTCTGCGCCTAACCCAAGCCATCCATATTCCACACCATCCACATAGATCAACTTTGCCAACCCAAGTTCCGATAACTGACCGACTCCAACCCTATACTATCAAATGATAAGTAAGTCAAAGTCCTCCCTACATATTCTCCAGCTAGCGCTGGATCTGCTCAACTCTTTCTTCCACTCCGACCGCACGTGCTATGTCGAGTCATTTCTTTCCAGGGCACCTCTTCAACACTGCCAGGCATCCATTCTCTCAACAAGATGATATGATATCCGATTGATCTGCCCCAGCCCAGCCCAAAGCAAAGCCCAAGTCCATGATGCAATAAAGCAAGGGGGTATCCACAAAGAGGCGCCTATTTCACCAGCGCCATTGATGCCGCGAAGCACGGCTTCCCAGCCCCATCTGGGAAGTCTGTCCTCAGACCCTTGAGGAGAAAAAAAGCACAGATAACGCCGGTAGGTAGCTCACAAGACATACAAAACTAAAAGAGAAAAAAAGAGAAAAGATCCGATTTTCTAAACAATAAGACAGGAGAATGTGAAGTTGCAAATTGGTCAGACAAACGCCGAGAATGGTCATGATTATGCATTTGGATACCGATGGCTGGAATCCCGTCCAGCTCTTTCGATGGCAGAGAATTGCGGATCCGTAACTTCGTTATAACAACATATGTTTCTTTAATGCGGTGGCGTATTTGCATGGGTCGGGGTCGTGCCACCACTATGAGTGATGCTTGATGGTCTTGGTGAAGATGGAGGAAGCGACTGTTGTTTGGCCCTCTCGGCCATCTTTCTTCTAAGTGCAGAGAGACGGGTACGTATCATCAAGACAACTATTGTCTGTCAACTTTGTGTTTTGAGTAGAGTGAATATGTAATCCTACCTTTTTGTACAGCTTGTCTATCTTCCACCTTGATACCATTAACAGCCCCGTCATGATCGCTATCACTATCTACAGTCTGACGAAGGCTTGAAGATCGTCTGCGCTGAGGAGGCTCCTCATCGCTCTCTAAAACTGCTTCCAGCATTCGAATTGCTGTAATATAAGAGATCTCACAACCCGGAAGATCAACGTTCGCGATTTCGTTGATGGCTGCAGATCGGCTCATTTCCAAAGCCCGATCGTACATCAGCTTTTCAGCAGAGGTGCCTGAACTAAGGACAACCCCGTCTGTTGATGAAGCACCCTCAATCCGCGAGGTACTGGTGTGGTTGCTCGGGTGACCTGGGTGGTCTTCCGGTAGCTGTTTCTGAGCTTCCACAAGTTTTAATCGTACAAATTCGGCCTTTTCTAAAACTTCGTTAAATCGACTTCGAACCCACTGAACAGCACTATTAATGCGATTGCCTGTTGATGTGTTCGATGCCGGATCATGTCTTTGACCACCACTAGTGACCTCACCTCGGGTCTTGCGCATCCACCAGACTCTCGCAATGTCCATAGATTTCGCCAAAAGAGCCAAGGCCTTAACGTAAAGAACAAGAGCCTCTTCAGAAAGAGCTACGATAGCTTCCACGGTAAGTCCATCATCTTCATTGATCGACTCGCCGGTCTTGTTTGACGTAGCGCCGCCAAGTCCATGCTCCATCGAAGGTGCCAACGGGATGAGTTGCTTGTATTTGACTTCAGCAAATCCGTATACAACATCACTCCTTGTTGCGCATTCTTCGATGATGTTTACCGCCTTTTGATCTTCATCGATTGGCGCGCTCGGTCTCCCATCTCCAAGCAGGCCAAGAGCGCCTTGTGGAGTAGGATATGCCGGGAATGGGCTATAAATTTGTGGAGGTGACATTCCCTTTCCAATCAAATGTGGTGACCAGCCGACTCCGAAAACCCGAACGCTGGCACCATGGAGAGCCTTTGCAATAGCTGACGTGGCTGAAGGACTTCCAAACTTTCCAAGGGAGTTTTGATTTTGCGGAACCGTTTCTGGTCGAGTTTTCCCTTGCGCAATCTGGACTGCCCTAGAGGGCGAAGAGGGTACTGCACCCGTCGGAGAAGCAGGAGTCCCCTGTGTCGTTGCGCGCCTCGTGGGCCCACCGCGGCTATTTGGTACTGATCGAGGGATGGCTTGTAGCTTGGGATTTGCCGCCATTTCATCTGCAAAAGCATTCACCTCAACCGCTCGTTTCTCTACCAAAACGTATTCACGTGCATCCCGAACTGCCTGCTCAGCTTCTGCAATGGCCTTTATAGTCTGTGAATCTTGGGACGACCGCCGTCGCTGTGTCGTTTGTTCAGTGGGTGTGTGATCCGTAGAAGCTTGCCTTAATGGTGTTGGTCTCGAGACTATGGGTGATCGTGGGGTAGGAGCTGTTATGGTTTCAGGATTTGGTGCTGTAGAAGCAGGTTTTATAGAAGGCCGTCTGCTACTTTCACGAGGGGGCAGCGGCTGATCTGATCGTGGTGGGGTTCCAGAGAGCCGCTTAACTGGGTCAGCCTTCGAAGGCCTAGGTGATGGTGGCATCTGTCGTTCCCGGGGCGAAGAAGATTGCGCCGGAGTTTCTGTTCTTCCGGATGATTTCCGAAGACTTCTTGAAGAAAGAGTTCGTTCCATTGAAGTTTCCTCATGCTTGCTACCATAGCCGATTTCTGCAGGTCGATCATCCTCCACCAAGTTAGGAATAGACTCAACCACAACTTTGTGCCTAAAGAAGTCTTTAAATGGAATTCGCTGCCCAGGGGTCCTCTTCAGCAATGCTCTTACGAGTTCTTTCATATCCGGGCTAATCACGGCATCTCTTGGAAACTTAATGATATCTTCTGCTTGTTCGATTTTGCGGAGCAATTCAACATGGTTAGTTGCTCGAAATGGAGGTTTTCCAGATACCATCTCATACAGGACAGTACCTACTGACCAGAGATCCACCTTTGGGTCATATTTCTCATATCGGAGAATTTCGGGTGCCATATACAACGGAGATCCGCATAACGTCTCAGCTAGTGATGTCGAGGGTAATGATCGAGCAAATCCAAAATCGGCAATCTTCAACATTGGCAAAGATGTGAGCCCAACCATGGGTATCAGTGCCTGCGCGCTTGCCTCCATGATGTTTGTCTTGATAGTGGAATTTTTGGTGTATTGTGGAGAAGGGAGAAGGAGTAAGTTTTGCGGTTTGACATCTCGATGTATGGTGTCTCGGTCTCGGAGGAATTCCATAGCACTTGCAAGCTGTTTCAAGAAATGTCGAACGATGACTTCATTCAATCCTCCTGCAGCTGGCATTGGGTATTTCCTAACCATGTCTCGCAGAGCCGGGTTATCTCCTAGCTTGTCTCTCTTCTTGATAAAGTAAGACAAATCCCCGAGCTCACAATATTCCATCACCAAATGTATATGTGTCGGCGATTCGCGGCAATCGATAAGGGCAACGATATGTGGATGATGTAGGCCTCTGAGGATTTCAATTTCGCAGTAGAGATTCTCCTTGAGCTTCTTGTTCAATTTCGAAAGATTCACCGATTTGATAGCTACAAGAGCTCCCGAAGCCTGCAGAAGCATCATGAGTTAGCAAGTACTTTTCCACAGAGGTCATGCCTGTGATTGAAGCTATTCGGGGATGAAAATGCAGTCCGGGGAACCAAACAGGAAGACCAGGCTCTAGCTCGGCAAACGTACTTTATGAGTTCCTCTGAAAACGGTAGCAAAGCTCCCCTTGCCTATCTCCTCGTCGATTGTGAAGGAGCCGATTACCCTGTCACCCGTCCTCGCCCGTCTGGATGACGAGGACGGGGGCGGTTGAGCCGCCATGTCTACTATTCGACCTCTGTACTAGCAGGTCGCCCGATCCGCCCAGAATATAGCCTCGAGTACTATCGGATGAGGTGAGGATAGAGCGTCGAGGTGATTTCGTTCTGCATGTACACAGGAAGCTGGTTGATAAAAAGAGGAGAGCTCTCAGAGCTAGAATTTGCACAGATGAAGGAGGTCTGGATATGGTAGGTAGGTGAAGCGAGAGGATGAAGCTCTGGTCAGGCAACGCTTGCGAGGAAAGATGCCTCACGCCGAGACAGATCCGGGACTTGGATGGAGAGTGCCTGGTTTGGTGGCTGTAGGCAGGCTACCCGGGAGGCGGCTCGTTGTCGAGAGTGTTGTTGTGGGGAGGAAGGTGCAGGGCGAGGCTGCAATGCAGCAACGAATGAGCGAAGCTGGACCGAGTACAAGTGAATGACTCGACGGAAGCGGCGACGCGGTGCTCGATGAGATGCAGCAGTGCGAAGATAAGGGGTGTAGATGAATGTCAAGCTGGAGGCGGTGATGGGGATGGTGTTGAGGACGGAGAGAAAGGGAGAATGTGTAATGGCGGAGGAGGGTGATTGATCAGAGGTAGTCCTTATGGTATCAGACTTGAGTCACGAGCTGGATTATGGCGAAAGCGGTGCCCGTTTACGAAAATTACGGGGACCGCTACAAGGTAAAGACGCATAAAGAGACTTAAGCATAAATCCAAGACATCGCTTATCCTGTCAGGCCTGTCTCCTCCATATTTGTGCATTTCAGATCAATCAAAGATACCGGCCAACGGAGCGATGGGATGATGGACACCGCGATAAAGGACATCGATTACAGCTGATACGAGATAGAGCTAAAATCCCCGAGGTGGTGTTGGAAAGCCAGAGTATTTTGTTCCTTATCTTCAACCCAAGAGCATGAGACACACCAGCCGACACATGCTGCAGCGAAACAAAGAAAGGGCGCCGATGTACGGCAGTACTTTGTCAGTGTGATGAGAGAGCCACCCTGCCACGATACCTTTGATGGCACACGGTCATGGCCCCAACGCTTTACCTGTGCTTGTATCCCATCCCCGATTCTACGCCAACAGCTATAGACGATTCAGCATGCTTCAACGTCGCACAACATGCGTCGCACGCCCTGTGGTACTGCTGATCGCGGCTCATTGAGCATTGAATCTGTAATCATTCCACACATCATGAAGCCTCATCGTCACGATCACCCAACTTTCCATTCCCCCTCTCCCAGTCCTATCTATCTCCTCCCTTCTAACCCAAGTCCTGCATACCTACCACCCCAGAGAGCCCAGTGCCCTTCTCACCTCCGATTGCCTCAATTAGTCCGAGAACCGCTGCAACCTCTCTGGAATAATAATTAAAGCCAGCAGTGGAACTCGCAGCTGGCGCAGGCACAGCTCAGACCGCGATGCCTCCGGATTGCACACTTACAGGAACTGAGAAATGACGATAGGCAAAAGACGCCATATATGCGCACCTGCAGCTCGCCTCCTGCTTTGCGGTCACGTTTCCGAGTCAGTCTGTCACACCTTCAAGATGCTAGGATAAGTTCGGCCAGTGAGCAGTGCGAACGTTTTGAGCGTTTGGAGAGCACCAGTCGGAACGAGTTCTGGATTACTAGGATGAACTCAGCCAGTGAGTAATGCAATCTCACTTTAACGGGTGAGATTTGTGAGTGTTTGCCCTTTGTACTAGCAGGACTATTGATCGAAGTGCTGTGGTCGACCTAGAATTGCTTCATTCACGATTGGGCAATGCATCTCAAGGTTACCAGGGTGAACTCATCATTCACTTACTGATTGACTTCAGTCATTGATGCACGTCTCACACTCAACTTTTTCACATGGGCAGAACTTTCTGTCGTCAGTCACTAGGACATCCCACATCTACACGCAACCAGTAAGAGCCTCTTCATCCTTCAAATACGACCACCCGCCAATAACAGCCTCTTTTCTTCATCCAACCAACAACCTAACGCACCAATTATAATGACTGTACCTGTCCACCCCACACCTAGGCATGTCTCCAACCCCATGCAGACCCGGAACCATTAACCAAAAGCCTCCACTCACTCACACCTCAAGAAATGCACGAATCCTCGCTCGTCTCCCTATCCTCACGAACCAGGGTATAAACGTACGTGGTGCTCCCCAGATTGTGAGGCTGCCTTGCCAAATCTGATAATTGATGAAATGTTTGAGCACTTCCGAGGAGGCCCAGGCCCCCTCACAACATTCTAAGTGTAGGGGGTAAAAGGTGAGTGACGTCACGTGCCGCAAAGGGATTTGATCCTTTCTGACTGACTGGAATGTTGCTCCACGAGTTCGGACCAGACTTTCATTCCTATCGTGAATTTCATCAAAACCTTCCGTGGAATGTTGTATGTTCTTCATGGTGTAGTTTGAAGATCAAAGGAGACATCTCATCTGATCATGTTGATCGTCATCCTGTGAAACTTATCGGGTACAATTTCCCCTCGAGACTACAGGTTTAGGTGAAACGAAAACGCTCTGGTTTGATCATGGGATTGTACATCAGCATTAGTGGAGGTGAGAAGGCACAAAATGGCACAACACAAAGGAATCACCAAATCAAAGAAAGCATTGCAGACTTTAGGGATCATTGCTTCAGTCTAATTTTAAACCCTGAGGGACTAAGTCAACCTATGGGGAATCTTCCTATCCTTTCGCCTTTGAATCCAAATACCGATCTGTACACCTATGCCAAGTCTTTAATTTTCATTCTCGAATCCAGATGCCTACCTTCCCATGAATGCAGCTATCTCGTAACGCCACCATCTTAGATATCTATCCAAGTCCCGGTATGCTATCTTTCTGCTTCAATGAATCACAGATCAACATGAATATGCACATTCCTCTCATCCTGCGGGATAATCTCATCCTGTTTCTTCCCACTCAATGTAGGTAACTCTGTAATAGCCTCACCAATAATCCTCAATGCATCTTTGATTTGCTCTTCGCTGATGACCAGGGGCGGCGCCAAACGGATTATGTTTTCATGCGTGGGTTTGGCCTATTTTACTTTGTGTTAGAAGCCTAAAAAAAAAATTGGGTGGTAAAGGAGTAAGAGGGGCAAACGGGAAGGTGAGAGAAAACTCTGGAGGCAGAATTAGGTAGACGAACCAATAAACCCTTGCTCTTCAACAGCATGCACAAATCCCAGGCGGAATGCCCACCGGTATGACTCTCATCGATAATAATTGCATTCAGCAAGCCTTTTCCTCTAACCAACTTAATCATCGGTGTCTTCAAGTCAGTTAGTCCTTGGCGGAAAATATTTCCAAGCTTCTCAGCACGAGCGGTAAGATCTTCTTCCTCCATAATTTCTAATGCACGGATAGAGACTGCGCAACCTAATGGATTACCGCCATATGTTGAGCCGTGGGTTCCGGGCTCGATTGTGAGCATTACTTCCTTGGAGGAGAGAACGCAGGAGACGGGATACATGCCGCCAGAAATTGCCTTTCCCAGCGTGACCATTTCAGGTTTGATGCCAGCCCATTCTGAGCACAACATTCGTCCAGTTCGTCCAATTCCAGTCTGGATCTCGTCGCAGATGAGGAGGACATTATGTTTCTTGCAGAGCGCGTGCGCTTTTGTGAGGTAGTCGTCTGCTGGGACAACGACGCCAGCTTCGCCTTGGATGGGCTCAACAATGAATGCTGCAGTTTCTTTTCCATGTGCTTCGAGGGCGGCTTCGAGATCGGGGATGTTGTTGAAGCGGATCGATTTGTTTGTCGAGGGGATGATAGGACCAACGCCTGGGACATAGGGGCCGTAGTTGTCGCGTGATTCGGGGTCGGTGGACATGGAGATTGCGGTCATCTAAGAGCAGAAGTTAGCAAAGTCCTGCGCCTACGAATAAGAGTCCATACTGTTCGTCCGTGGAAATTCTCTGTGACTGAGAATACCAGCGCCTTTCCTTCTGGTATGCCCTTGACTTTGTATCCCCATTTTCTCGCAATCTTGATCGCAGTCTCAACAGCTTCTGCACCAGTGTTCATTGGCAGAACCATGTCATATCCAAATGTCGCCTTCACCTTCTCGGCCCATTTTGGGAAGACATCGTTATAAAATGCCCTAGAGGAGAGCGTCAATCGGCCAGCCTGTTCGCACAATGCCTTTACCAGTTCTGGGTGGCAGTGACCTTGATTGACAGCACTATATGCGGACAAGCAGTCAATATAGTGCTTTCCCTCTGGATCCCAAACGCTGGAGCCCTCTGCGCGCGCAAAGACTATAGGGAGAGGATGGTAGTTGTGTGCTGCATATTTGTGTTCGGCTTCAATCGCATCATGTGTCGATTTGGCGTGGTACCTGGATTCAGACATGGCTGAGACGGGCTGGAACGTAGCCGCCGTGGGCTTCAGTGTGCTGCCATTGGAATTAACAGAACCGTCTGCGTGAGGAGCCATGTTTACTGTATGTGAATATGATATTTCTAGAGTGTGAGTATTTTATGGTGGGGTAAAATGAGTGTTGTAATTTCTTTTGTTTGGGGGGGGGGGTTTCAAAAAAGTTGGTGTCACTGTGGGGAAGTAGGATGAGAAGCGTGGTACTTGTATGGAAATTGGCCCGGAAAGCCAGAAAGTGCCTTCATTATTGACTAGACCCCTAAGTGCAAGTACAAGCTGCTATCTCTGCGCATGACCAGCTCGTTGACTAAAAGTTTTGTTGTTACGCTCAAACCTGCCATTAGGGATCAAACTGGTGATAAGTTTGTTCGGACTCGTGTGAACCTGCGCTTAGGGTAGATGCGGTCGAGTGATAGTGGGGTCGATTGTGTCAGGGGGCTGTTGGCGGCGTGGCGGTCTAACCTATCATCGACGTGGAATTTGACTGGTGAGAGGTGTTGACGAGTGAAGTGACGATGTCGGAGCGACGAGCGGCGATAGGAACTTTATTTGTCGGTCCAAGTATTGTTGCGTCCTGAGGATAAAGTTTAGAAGTAAGGCAGCAACTTTGTAATGCCTGCAATATCAGATTGGAAACACGTGCTCCATAATTTCAAGAATGAAAGCAAGGTCCATCACTTTTTCACTTCGATAATGAGGATTAATTAGGTCGCACTTTATCCCCCCTCAACTGTGTCATTTTATCTTCATGGATTCATCGTCAATATGAGTGCATCTAATCCTGCCGTGAAGACGGCAGACTCGAGAGACCCGAACACCTCACCCCCTGAACCAGAACTCCACCCACTGGTTTACGAACAAAGATGCAAAGACTTTTGGATGTTCTTGATCATCTTACGATGTATCAATGCAATGTGTGTTCGTACATTCTTTCAGCCTGATGAGTATTTTCAATCTTTAGAGCCAGCCTGGCAAATGGCTTTTGGGTCAGACAGTGGAGCATGGATCACGTGGGTATGTTCTCATCAAAAGTTCTAAGCTACACAAGATAATGACTACAAATAGGAGTGGCAATACCAATTACGATCTTCATTACATCCAGCGCTATTTGCTGTCATCTATTATGTAGCAAACAGGTCTATGACTTTCATTAGCATTTTCCCACAGATTCGAGCAATGGCCTTATCAGTCTTACCGAATATTGTACAAGCCTTCTTTGCTGGAGCAGGCGATTATTATACTTGGCAACTAGCTGAGAGAATTTATGGGCAAGGAAGCAATGCTGGATGGGCAGCTGTATGTTTCTTCATCTTGAATTTCTCATTGCTAACGGCGCTAATTATCATTTAGCTGCTCATGACAGTCTTCAGTCCATGGCAGTGGTTCTGTTCAACAAGGACATTTTCAAACTGCGTAGAGACGACCCTTACCATCGCTGCTTTGTATTACTGGCCGTGGAGCATATCCCTTGACCCTACTCCCAAATCAAGTGCCGAGCCCACAAAATCACTAGAGGAGCCTGCGGCAACTCCTGCCAGGATATCGACTTTCGAAAGCTCGAAGTCTATCAATAAGTAAATATGCCCCTTACCTATTATTAAAATGCCTAACTCTTGTCCAAAGTCTCCGTATCGCTCTACTCCTTGCTGGCACAGCGTGCATTCTCCGACCAACAAATGGCTTAATATGGTTTCCAATTGTGATGCCTGTCGTCAACAGGATCTTCTCATCTAGCACGAGAATGAACACATCGGACTACGTAATCCTCATCCGAGAAGCAATTTTTTGTGGCTCCGTTATCCTCCTGATCTCTGGCATCTCTGATCGACTTTACTTTGGTGAATGGACATTTCCACCATATCAATGGCTCAACTTTAATGTCAACCAAGATCTTGCAGTATTTTATGGCCGCAATGACTGGCATTATTACCTCTCTCAAGGCTTTCCCCTTCTTCTTACGACTTTCCTGCCTTTTGGCCTTTGGGGAATTCTTCGAGCCACCACAACAGACACAAACAGCATACCATTCCTCCTGTGTACTATACTCCTCACTACAATTACCAGCCTGTCGTTAATAGCCCACAAAGAAGTCCGCTTCATATATCCACTTCTCCCCATTCTCCATGTCCTCGCCGCGCCCTCTATCTGGTCCTTCTTTCACACCACTACAACCATAACAACACATCCACCACCTTTTCCTTCCACACCTGTCACCAAAACCGCCACAATAATAAACCATAAACTCCTCCTCACCTTCCTCGTCGCTGTTAATGTTATGATCAGCGGCTACACAACTCTCTATCACCAACGCGGTGTCCTCTCTGTCCTCACCTTCCTCCGCCAGGACTTTGAGGCCCACCACCTCACACCACGCGGCGCGCCCCTCCCGGCAACCCAAAACGAAACCTTCGCCGCCTTCCTCATGCCCTGCCACTCCACACCTTGGCGCTCCCAACTTTTCCATCCCTCCTTCCACGCTTGGGCCCTAACCTGCGATCCGCCAATTCATATCCCCGCTGGTACTCCCGAACGGTTGACGTATTTAGATGAAGCGGATCGGTTTTATGCTGATCCAGTTAGGTTTTTGAAGGAAGAGGTTGGGGGCAGAGAAAGGCCTTGGCCACGATATGTGGTTGGTTTCGAGGGGATTGAAGGGGTTTTGAAGAGTTACTATAAGGAGGTTATGGGGAAGGGTTTTATGGTTAGGGAGAGATGGAGAGGGGGAAATACAGATTGGATTGATGATGAGAGGAGGAAGGGGGATGTTGTTGTTTGGGAGTTTGGTGAGGTGGATGCATAAAATAGTGAAAGGTGTTCAAATTGAGATTAAGTAGAATAGATTGAAATGTAAGAATATTGGAGGAATTTTAGTAGTAGCTCAACGCTCTTACGAACATTATACAAGAACATGTAAAAACTCTGTTCAGAAATTCATATCACCACCGTAGAACATTTCTCAAGCTTTTCTGCATTGCTAATCTCTTGAGACTTCTCGCGACAATTTTTCATTCCACAATTAGAGTATACAGATGTTGGCCATCCTTTCAACTTGATCTACGGTTTCTACATTAATTATGTCGTATCCAGGAAGACAAAGTTCTGCGCAACAAAGCTGCATCACAACTAGAGTAATTCCCGTGCACAATCACTCTAGCACGCAAATATGACCGACTATCCAGTTGGTGAATGGTATTTAGCGGTTGATTAATCGTGTCTGAAAAGTGTGAAGAGAAAAGAAGCGAACTGCAAAGCACGAAAAACATTTGGCTGGGCCGTCGGCCGCTAGTGCAATAATGACTCAGCTCGCTTAGCTAATTTCTAGTACTTCGTGAAATTTTCTGAATCTCAATCTCTTCATTCTCCCACAACTTCATCACCACTGCAAGCACTGCGCCCTATGCACCGCGCATCTCCTGCTTTTGATGTATGACCGCGAGATCAATGCCAATTTGCATTGTATCTGACTTGCAGCTACCGGCAGACGACACAATAATTATCACATTTATGATGTGCGCGATTGGGTCCTTGACCTCACGTCTGACATATCCTTGGTCTTATTTTCACTGCGCCCCCTTTGATAGTTATTCTTCCATGACCAGGCCCTTTTCGACATACAAACCACATATTGCCTACCTCTCGTCCGTTTTGATGGACTTGAGCGTCACTTATTTAAATATCGTTCGTGGGATAAAAAACCAACGGCCTAGACAGCCAGTCCCATCCACCCTGCTGGCGTTGACAAGTGCGCCAGGAGGACTAATCAGGACAAATATTTCATTTGAAACTGCCTGCACCAATGTACTGCTATTCCCTGCCTTCTGCCTCTGGAACCTGTACCCCCGTCCTTTTCCCCATCCACTGCCAGCACCTGAAGAATGACACGAGCTTTTTTTTGCTTGGCTGGGAAGCCTTGGTGGAAGTAGCCCTCGACGGGCTGGTGAGTCAACCTTGACACAAGAGTGTCGCCGTTATAGTTTTATGTATCACATCAATATAATCAATTCAAATCAACATTTTCATCCCCCACCAGGAAGCATCTCAGCAGGTGGTCTCCAATCATCAGGAAAAAATGACCTTAGGAATTTTGCAACCAACCGACCAATATTGTTGACCTTGATTATTTCAGTGTCGAATTCGTACCCTGAACTATCAACAAGTGCCGTGTGCTGTGAGAGCTCTATGAGCTCAGGATCTGGTGTTTGTTAGCATGTGCCACCTTTCATTCAAGTAAACGGTTCCCTTACAGGACTCGCAGACCATCTTGAATATCGCTCTCGCCATTGCATCAGTTGCGGGGTCTTCTAGTCCTGAACCTTTGTCGCCGTCTGCCAAGTTCTGAAGAGGATTGAAGCCTCCTTCTCGATCCACTCTCTGTGATTTTCGGTGTGTTCGATAAATGTCATGGAATAACTTCTTACAATGTTCGAAGGGATTATTGTCAAGATTTCGACATGCTTCCAGGCTCTGCTCTCTGCTGTACACAGAATTTGCGCCCTCTTTCTGCATATCACACACTACGAAGGTGTCGGCGGCAATCTCCAGGTCTTCCATAGACAAACACAAGACCAGAAACGCACAAAACGACCTCCCCCATGAATCCTTCTCTTTAGTTCTCATCGCTCGCTCAAGTCCAACTAAGACCTCATGGGTTATATCTCTACTCAACAGATGCATAGCATACTTAATCTGACGGTTCAAAAGACGAGACGAAAGGTATGGATCTTGAGGAGCACCGTATTCTTGCAACGCTTGGTAAACATTTCTTGCCGACTCGTCCGAGAAGGTCAGAAATGATTTCATAAAGTAGTGAATAGCATGGAGCATCAATGCTTGCTGTACGAGAGAATCCTAGAGATTGCGGTTAGGCCTAAAACCTGCTAGCCATGTGCTTGAGTCACTTACTTTAGATGTCCCAACGTAGATTTGCGCTGCCCATAATACATTGTAAGGAATTTGCGTTGCACCTACGGGCGAGATATGGCCAGGATATGCTTTATTTTTAATCATTTGCTCGATATGATCTCTACATTTCTCTTTCAGTTCAGCTGTGGGTACGCCCAGTAATCCAACTGGAGCACTGTTTTGTAGCACAAGCCGAGAGGCCTGATTCTCTTGATCGATGGCCAAGCGATGTTGGCCCAAGAGCTCCCACGTTTGCGGCCGAAAGACGTTCGCAACCACAACCAAGGGCTTGAAGCAAGCCCCTGCGGCGACTTCCACCTGTAGTGTAGTGTCTGTGAAGCCGCTCGTGTGCTCGTTGAGAAGATCCTCAATTTTCCTCTTCTTGAAGTGTGAATGCAGGAAGTCTAAAGACATCAGCGAAGCCTCGAGGAGTGAAGAGCTACGCACCTGGGAAGAAGTAACACTCATAATCCTTGAACTTTGCGTGTGAGCAGGCCGCCTCTGGATTAGGAGAGAAGTGCTTCTTGCAACGTTCACAAGGGTGGCCTATTGAGCACTATCAAGGTGAGCGACGAACCTTTGGTTAAGCGCTCACGTACTCACGGGGACTTTTTGAATCCAGCAGTTCCAACATGCGCCCTGCCTACGAACACCAGTCGCCTTCTCAGCCACCTTTGGCTCCAGTGGACCTCTCCTGATTCCATTCCGCTGCTCTTTTGGTGTTGCGCCCGATTCTGCCACAAGTTGCTGGACTCCACCTTTGCCTTGCTTCACGATCGCGTGCTGCCACTGTGGGTTGCCCTTTTCTCTCGTAGTAGTCTTCGACGTCCGCTTTACACCCGACGACTTCGACATAGTTCTTGGTGGCGTCGCTCTTGGAGAGGCTGCCGCTGAAGATAGCGGGGTAGAGCGACGGACGTCATTGGTATCTTGGTCGGCTGCAGGCCCCGGAGAAGAAGCAAATACACCAAGACCTGGTTCGTACCTAGGGGCTAGATACGGCTCCACGTGGTTCCACGGTGGCTCGAGACCAACATGAAGCTTTGGCGATCGTTGTGGTGAGCGCTGTGATGGAATGGCAGAACGTGTAAGAGCCAAAGACTCTGTGGCGAAGTCACCACTACATTCGACGTAGTCTTGAGACATAGAGATGTCAGAGCCAGAGCTTGTGGCTGCTTCGATAGCGTAAGGGCTTGACGCGCGGGTGGGCTCTATAATGTCATTAACTACTGAGTCGTAGAGGCAGTGTAGTTGCCTAGTACTGACCCACGCTACACATACTGAAGAGGATGACGTTCTGATCGTGCGGCATCGACCGAGAGCTATCCACTTCCATAGCATCAATATCAACTGCGCATTCTTCAATAGGAACCCATTCTGATGACCCCTGACTGGGAAGCGAGTACAGCGGAGTCTCCGAGTCGTACCCGGAGTTATGATTGGATCCTGTCGAGTTCGATCTTCTATGAACGATCACGTAAGAACTCGTGCAGGGCGAAGACATCACATCTGGGACGACACTGATAAAGCTAGATGCTTCTGTACTCGACCCATGCTTCTCATTTTCTTCCAAACCCATGAAGACTGTAACGTTCTCACCATAAGGGTTCTCCCAGCGAAGCTCCGCCGCCATAGCGGTGTATCCAGGAAATGTACTTGTCTCGACTAGTTGTAACTCGAAGGTGTGAGTGGCCCAGACTTTTGGCTTATATGATTGCACGAGTGACGACGGCCGACGACATCGCCGCTGTGGTGGCGGAGGGTTACGGGAACGTCTCTGTTTCTTGCGAGGTCTCTGTCGACTGGGAGTGTTACGATCTACCATCTTGACAAAGCCTCGGGGGATCAACTAGAATTATGTGGCAAAAGTTTCAACTCGCGATCAAGCCAAGGAGATTCTATGGAAGATGACAGCCACTAAGCGCATGCACTTCGGGTTGGAGAGCCGAACGCAGGAGGGAAAGGAAAAGGTCTGAAAACGAGGCCAAACTTTCTCGACAACAGATATTATTTAAGGGACCCCGCGCTCACTTCAGCACAAAGAGATGAAATGAATGGCAGCACCGAGAGGCTCAATGTAACGGTAACCTCATCTGTCACCGGTGACAGTCGGATGGCTTGCGGGATTGCGCCAGGTCTATGCATTACCGAGAACCACGTCAGAGATACGAAGATACAATTGGTTAAGGGGAAGGCGGGTAATGTGAAGCTTGTATTGATCATGCATTACAGAAATTCCAAGTGCTCCAGTGCATATCAACCCTAGCCGAACTATTTCCCCCTTCGTCACCGGTCCCAAGATATCGTCAGCAATTCTCCATATCTTCATCTCGATATCTCAAATTCCAATATCAAAATCCGCCAACGCCGGGCTTCGCAAAGCTAAGTATAAAGTTAACATGCAAGACGTAACCCCCCAATGCAACATTCAAAAATACAGCAAGACAAAAACGCTCAAATACGCCAAAACATTGGTCATCCGCTGATAAGTCTCCGAGTCTGCCTACTCTCCGGTGCCGTCCTCGCCTGGTATTATGGCACGTGACGGGGCCTCTTTGAGTAAACCCCACCCCCCACTTCGCCATTGAACCTCAAGTCATTGGCAAGGCTGTGCTCGACCGTGTACCATCAAGGCCGTTGAGATCATAACTTGTCCGGGTCCCCATTTTGCTCGGAAGGCTTGAGCTTTTTTTTGGAGGTGACTCCTGCTGTTCGCGCAATCTGGCATGAGAAGAACAGTTCAAATTCGAAGAAAGTTGCAGTTCTTGGAAAACGTGGTGATAAATAACAAACAACGGGAAATAACTCCAAAATCCTCTCTGTGTAATGGGAAATCCGGCTCCGTGGTTTAGTAGTACATGGAATGGTACCATATCGCTCACGTGTCGAAAATGCTCCGAACACTTACATGCGCAACCTAAAAGTCGTGCAACAATAAGGAGAACGTATTAAATTAAGACCGGTAGCGGGTGCTGAGGCTTCTTTCCTGAATCTGTTTCTCGGTCCTAACGTATAATCGGTCCAAATAAGTCATTGCTTCGGCATCTCTCAAAATCTTCGCAACCTGAATGCCCGCCGAAATCAGCTGGAGGATGTTCCTGTCGTCTTTCAGAGGCCGTGATTGGTGTTTCGCGGCATGTCGCATCTCCAGGGAGTTCTCCAAAATAGTAATAAATTGTTTGATCTGGCCATTGTATAACACGCGCGCGGGGATGCGTCTCTTGGTGGCCAGGCGCTTCAAAAGGTATACCCACTCGGTCCACTCACGATCTTGTGGACGCTCCACGGGCCGCAGCTCGCCGTTGGCTAATGGAATGGGGAACTGATACTTGGCAACGAAATCAAAAGCACACTGGGATAGACGGTCATTGACCATGGTGAGGATACTATCCTGCTCGTGAACCACAAGGTTGGTGGGTAGATGGGGAAGATCTCTTTCCTGCTTGGCTATGTATTCTGGGGGGGGTCGTTGTAAAAATTGGTGTGGTCCGTCAAACTCATCTCGGTTGGATGGCCGTCTCTGTGATGAGTGGCCTTTGCCTTCGGACTTAGCCTTCCCAGAAGATTTGCTTGAGGATTCAAGCGCGTAGTCGGTTGGACTTGGGGATGCAACAAAATCATCCAGATATGATTCGGGTGATACCCTGCCTTGAGGTTCCCATGTTGAGGATGAACTCGGGTATGAGCCAAATCCGGGGCCGGCGGAACCGTAGATGGCAGAGGACGGTCCGGGGTTGTATCCGCTGGCGCTATACATTGAGTCTGGCCGTATAAGTGAACTTGTTGAGACTGCTGGCATAGTACTGTAATTGGAGGTCATGTCTGTCGCATACGGCGCACTTCAAGTTCGACCTTCAGTGATTTTGCTTCAAAATTCTGGAAGTGAACTGCCTTACCTGGAGGTGGGGTAATACGAACTATCAAACGCTGTCGCACGACTGACATCCGGATATGTAGAGCTTGGGGCTGTCAGCTTGGTCCTAACTCCGATTCGCTTGACCGATCCGTACCTTCTCGAGGATTCCGGAATCCCAGTGGAGGTGATGGGGCGTCCATAGCCGTAGTCTTGTCCCTGAAGGCTTCTTCTCGTCGCCATCATGTCGAAAATACAGATTCTCCGGGGTGGGAAGAAGAAGAGAGACGAATGCAAACGTTACGAAAAGGAAATTCAAACAAGTATTTCTCCTCTGGACCTTCAGCTGATGGAAATATTCCTGGTTGTCTCAATAATGGATCCTGCTGGCGAGAAAAGAGGGTCCTTTCCGGGATGGATAGAGTTCGGAAGGGAACAAGGCGGTGAACTGAGAGGCCGGCTGACCTATACTTCATAGAAACTTTGCAGATGCTCACGATCTTTATGTTTTGAGTCTGAGATATGAAGCCGCTAATTTATAGACTCTCCGACAAGACAACGATCCCCTTCCTGAGTCTATAAAGGTTGCCGCAACTATCGGGAAGCTGCAGGTTTGACAGCAATGGGCGATCCAGGGAAAATCTTGAGCCTTGGCCGAAGAGTAGGAATGCAAATTCCAGGAAACCGCTTGTACGGAAAGGTCTGGGGGATCACGGTTTGCTTGCCACACTCTCCAAGACTGGGCAACTCGTGGGGGGAGGGGATTAACAGAATGAATATGTAATGTACTCGGTGTTCAGTGATCTTCAGAAAAATACCTGAGAAGGAACAATTATTCTGCAACCCGTGTCGGCTTTTGTGCGACTCGGCAGTATGCTGGCGGCGTTCACAGGGAGCTTCCTTTTCTGACCATACTGAGGACTCCAGAATTGACGTTCTGGATGGAGTGGTTGTGGCTGGCTTCAGGCATTATTGGGCTAGGTTGAGATGTCCAGATAGGTGGGCTCACTGGGATTGGAGCCCAGCTGCCTGAAAACACTTTGCGACCGAGGGCGAGCCAGCGTGGCAAGCTGGCAAAGTATCTTCTCAAAGATGTGGTGCTGATGCACTGCTGAAGGGAACGAGTGGTACAAGGAACTACCTTGAGAGGAGGCCAGTGTAGCAGGTAATGCAGAGGCGGTGACGGCTCTGACGGGGCGTTTGCTGCTTGGTCCGTTGGGCAGCACGGGTTAACAACCCAATCATTAAATCTCATGCATTCCTGCCCATCGACCAGTAAAACTCACTGAAGCCGGGCGCTGATGGACAATGAAGATGACGATGTTGGTGTAGGAAACAACTGCGTCTGGCGGATAATTCACGATGGGAGGAGGACAGGAGGTTGGTGAGCCACGATGGTGGAATCGACTGGGAACGCCCAGACTTGCCACCCTCGTGACAAGACCACAGGACAGGGATAATGAGGAACGTCGGCAATCACATCCTCTTCATACTTGCTTGAAGACACAAGAGGAAAAGAGCTTCAAGAACTCCCTAGTGCAGTTTCCCAAAGTAGGCTTTATGCCAATAAACAACAGCCAAAAGCTATACATCCGGCCAGACCACCTGCAGCCTCTTCTCCCTCACAAACACCATTGCTTCTCAGCGTTGCCCTGTGACCATTATACTTTGAAAGTCAACCCGTGACTACCCGTAGCTTTCCTTTCCATGAATCAGCTCAAACTCTCGGAATATCTTCATGTTGTGATCAAGAAGAACCATGAACACAATCCCAGCGGATAATGTTCTCCACGATTGATCATCCCTGAAAAGGCGGTGTCTGCAATAGCTAGAGATCCACGATGAAACACATCGTTTACAGCGTCATATGCGGGTATCTCACAGTAACCTTGAGCTTAATACCTCATTGCTTTTCTAAGTATAGCGAACCGCCGAACCGCCCGATCTTATCTCTTTGTCTAACAGTCTAGAAACACCTCCACCGGAAGTCTTATCCTCGGAGATTAATACCACGTGACGAGTTGCCAGAGGAGTCTTGAACCTCCTCGAAACATACGAGCATGTACGTACGACTACTGATACAACGAGAATCTTAGATAGTATGAAGATTAACTGAGGCACCCCTAAAATATGGTGCTTTAGTTTGGGTTATACCCAGAATCCGGATGAGTTGTCAACTGGACAATCATCAACTAAATTCCCCGGTACGCTTTAGAAGAACAGAATCTTGGCTGTCATTGTTCATGATGACAAAGATGTTCCACATACATTTGGACTTGCTGGTGAAACCTCCTTCGAGCCGATCCATGTGGGGTATGTCATCCCGAATATCCCATCCTAGTATCTGCTGATGAACAATAGATGTCAATTGCTACCTGACAAAATTCGACACTTCTCCGCTACGCCCGTCTTCGCTGTCCTTCCCAACATTTCAAAAGAACCCGCGAAGGTTTCCTTGATTTTCTATACTGAGAACGGCGGATACGAGGTTGTCAATGGTGCATGCTGCCATGCATCGCAACCCTTGATGAAGCCCGGGCGATCAACCTTGAACAAAACTCTTCTGGAGTTTAATCCTACTATGATCGGCCCTCGTTCTATCTCAAACGCCCTGCTTCTACTCCTATCGACGATAGATCCTCTTATTATGGACAATACTTTGGCAAAATTCGATCTTAAGGCAATTTTCCTAAGTCTCTTGTGCTACTCGGCATGAACCCTTCAGGAAACCAGTTCTATGATAGTGTGATGATACACTTTGTGTCTCCTCAATAGATATCTACAGCCTATTTGAAATACTCGCCCGATTTGCAAGCGGTTTGCCCTCTTCCAAAAACTCACTGGTCAGATAGAAGGTTCAGCTTGGTTATTGTCCATGGAATCACACCATGTGCGCACTAAATACCTTATCCATCGCGGGAAAATGATCTAGGCTTGCCATCCCGCTATGGTTGGGCTCACATCGCATATCGGCCCCTGATTTGCGCCCAGCGTGGCAACGTTAGACCCTTCTTCGCGGGATATAGCTCAGTTGTGGGGAAACCCAAGTATGATTGGGCGCTTCTCTGAACCCAGCTCCTCCCGAACGATAGCTAGAGCTTGAAGGCACGGATCAAGTGAGCTCAGTTTTCAGAGAGCTCCTATCCAAAGTCTATCGGGTGGATGGTCAGTGCTAAACTCTATAGGCGACTTGCACATTATCCTATGGCTAACATTACTCCAGGAGCTTAGACTTTGGCTTCACTTCCAAGATATTGACATATGGACGCCAGTCATTACCTTTATTACATTTCGCTAAACGAGGTGAAAGAGTTTCTCCTGTTAGATATTGCCCAGTCGACGTTGTACATGACTCGTTGACTTCGACGATCCTCTTTCGGGCCCTCTCCTCAGCAAGTTCAGCCCGGTAGAAAGCGAACGCGGGTGCTCCTAGAAATCGCATCGACTACAATGTGAGGATACCCTTTAGCTGCATGGAGATATCATAACCATGCAATAATTACTACACAGACCATATATATGCGATTTCTTAACGGAAACCATAAGTGTAAAGATGTTCTGATCAAGGAACTAGGGGGGGGGGGGGGGGGTCGAGAACTATGCGAGGGTGTAGACATTTGGTACCGTGGATTCCGAGAAAATGCTGACTCCATTAAGTCAGTGCTAATTCTTTCTGCAGATCAAACTCATTATTTCAGAACTTGAAGGTGGCGAAACCACCACCCTATCAGCAAATCCGGTGTGGAGATTTCGAAAGAAGAATGTATTAACTCAATAGGTTTGTGCTTCGTTGATGGTGCTCCTTCATGGCTGGAGAGGGTACAGTCACCAAGTTATCACACAATATCTTCCGGTGTATGTATAGTACACTGGCACAATTATAGAATGGTTTCGTTGAATCCGCCCAGAGACAAAGCCCCTGGATTTTAGCGACCTATTTGTTGTTTTCACAGAAACCGTTCTCATTTCACAATAAGCGATCCACAACAATACGCCTTTCTCGGTAATCTGAGTGTCCAAGCCTTGTTACACGGGTTAGTTTGCGCGGCTGCTTCATTTGTTCGGAACCGGAGCCTTGCAGCAGCAATGCTGCGTCGCCAACACACCTACCAACCTCTTCGAGATTATCGGATGATATTGTTCTCTTCTACACAGAAAAAGTTTGGGGACCTCCGCCTCAGCATTATCTGCAACCAACTCATCGACATTTGCAACTGAAAATATAAAAATATAGAATCCGAACAGAAATTAAAGAGCAAAACCGGTGCCAAGATGCCAGCCTCGTTTCCAGAGTGAGCATTGTTTCCCTTCACAATTCTCCACATCTTTACTCATCATGCAATCGAGACAGAATCATCAACTCTCGCATCCTTACCTTTGTAATTGGTGATGCAGACAAGGAAGGGTTTCGTGTACACGAAGGCGCAGTGGCCCAGTTGTCCCCAGCGCTTAAACAAGAGCTATATGACTCTCAAGATGGTATTATTACATGGGAAAGGGTTAGCAGACGTGCGTTCGAGCAATTTATTCAGTTCGCGTACACAGGGGACTACTCGGTTCCGGCTCCTGAAAAGGATGTGTACCACGAACGGAGAGAGGAGGCAAATTCCAAACATGTACAACCTGAAGTTGTAACTGGTGAGCTCTTGCGTTTGTAGATAATACCAGAGTACTTATACTAACAAGATAATAGCGGCTCAGACGCTACAACAGGAGCCAGAACCGGAGCCAGAACCGGAGCCAGAACCGGAGCCAGAATCGGCGATCGATCACGGTTGGGGGTTTGCTACAACAACTTCTAAGAAATACAAGAAGAAGAAGAGAGTGATGTATGTTGATGGAGAAGAAGTACCCCTTGTTGCTACCAGCACAATTGCAAACACCAAGTTCGCGGCAAAGGACTTCAAAACCATCAACTACTCATTACTGGCTCCCCGGAACAATTATGAGAGCACCTGCGATCCTGATGATGCCATCAACCTCAATGACTCCTATTCTGAAGTGATGTGCAGTCATGTTGCTCTTTTCCACATCGGCAGCCAGTATCAAATCGACATCCTTAAGACTCTCACCTTGCACAAGCTTCACACGACTCTATGCAGGTTCAAAGTAGATTGTATTAATGCAGACGATATTGCTTGTCTTGCCAAATACGTGTACGCACATACGAGTGACAAAGAGGAAGCATTGAAAGACCTCGTTTGCCAATTCATGGCATCGAATACAAGGGTTTTAAGTGCCAACGCAAAGTTTCTAGAATTGCTCGAGGATGGCGGAGCGCTAGTGAGGGATTATTTCAGCTACGTTGCTCAACGTGTCTGGTAGGTTCCTTAATTTCAGACAGGGGAAAGACAATGGCAAACACTGATAATTTTAGAATCTTAATCAATGTAAGAGCTTCTGTTAGCGAAATTTTATCCTTCCGCTTAGAATTTCAAGTGTAGAAATGTAGTGAATAAGCATTTCTTTTTCGTTCTATCAATCAAGTGCCTGTACTGTCGTCTAATGGTACGGCTTCTGGGTCATGCGCTTTTCTGCTCCTCTCCATGGACGACGCTTTGAAGTCATAATACCACTGCATCAGACACGCAATACTATTCTCATCAGCTTTCGTCCTCCACTAACTCTCAACATAACAACATCCCCAAACACTTACAAATTAATTGCACAAAACACACCACAGGCATATGAAATCGAGCTCAAATTTTCCGCAGCATTCTTTGCACCTTTTACAATCTTGCCCCATTTTGCTCGGCCAACAATGATAACGATATCGTTTTGCGGATAGTCGATAGAGTGATCCGACCGTTTTCCGATGAGGTCGTGCTTCGCATTGCCAGCTGCAATCAAGAGCCATACAGAAGCACTCAACCATATCGTTGTTGACACACCCCCCACGACTCGCATGATAGTCTTTTTATCATGCTGGTAGCATAATATTCCGGTTATTCCCAACGCTATCGACACCAGAGACTATCATACCCAGGTTTAGCAGCCATTTTCAATATATAGAAAGATCTGAGACTCAAAATTGGGGAGTGATGCATACCACAGTAAGAGACCATGATGCAGCATAGTGCAGCTGCCCCTTTGATCTATGCACCACCGCTGCCGCAAGACCGAGAATCACGAGCGAGAAAAGGAATTTCACGACTTCGGTTGTGCCGATTTTCTCGTGGAGGGAGGAGGGGGTTTCAATTTTCTTCCCCATCCTGAAATCAAAATCACTTCAAGACTGGATCTTGTTGTGCTTTCCGAAGTGAAAGTTCACGATCTCATGGAGGGGCGATGCATGGTGTTGAAGTATGTGGTTGGTGGTCGGTGAAACATTTCCCCGCAATATTAAAAATTACGTGGGGTTGAAATTATGGTATTTTTGTGTTATATTAAGAGGGTTATTGGTCTTGGACGGAGATGGCGTATTTTGGCTGGTTTCATTGCTTCGAATTTGCAAGGACTCTGGTCGGTGGCTTGCCAGCTGAAAATCATCACTTCGGCTGTTGAGGTTATCTTGGAAGCTCGGGGGACGTCTACAATTTATCAATTTCTGTTGTAGACGAGATAGATATTTATAAGGTCTTAAATTTAAGTTACATGTCACGCAAAAATGCGACGCCACACCTTAAACGATATTATCTAGGTAAATATTATACGTGACATTACAGCTAGTCATTTTATGATGAGGGGTTGTGAGGTGTGTTTGAGGCTAAAGAATTGCTATGGTGGCTAGTTCTTGACATATTTTCCTCCTCATATTTACATGTTCCTACTTTGAAATCTAACCTAACGTTTGCTGACCACCGACAATGTGTGAAGGAATTTTGCACTTACATTCACTGTATCAATACTTGTAATTATGAAATATGGGAAGGCGCTTGGATATATCAGGTGAGGGGATGGTGAGGGGATGGTGAGGGGGGTGTCGCACATCTGGTCAAAAACGTCATAACCTTACATGCGAAATACTAAAAAACGAATTTAAGCCTAAGGTGTTCATCTCTAGCACCCATTTTCTCGAAATAGACGCCCAACTACTCTTCCGTCGTATTGTCCCCGTTCTTTACATCTTTGAGTTTTAATTCAGCCCTTTATATTTTGATCTTATTGAAAATAGCAACTCAACTCTCAATTCTCTTCTACCCCGTTAACACATTAGAGAAATAATTTCAAGTCAACTCGCCCAATTCTTATTCCATACTTATATCAACAAGTGTTATTATTTGCGAAATAGCTGAGCTAACCTCGAAACCTTTCCACATCAGCAACTTCCTCTCCTGCTGAAAGATGCTGACAGTGAGAATATTATCCAACTAGTTATGTCTAACACTATGATATGCTATTCTACTCATTTATTACTCAACAAATTTTCGAAAGTGCTATTGAAGCAAAGCATGAGAAAGTTATTAAGGTCTCGAAGGACTCTTGGTATTGATGTCAACAAGCAAATTTACCAACGTAGCGGCCACCAATGTACTGCGATAGAGCGAGCTGCAATAGTGTGGCATAAAAAAGGCATGAGAGTCATGCTATTTCATGATACCGATGTCCACAAAACCTATCCCTGTAATCAACCTTCTTGATAACTGCCAGCCGATCCAAATCAAAAGCGTTTAAAGTATGGTGCATTAGATTGTGCCATTCATAATAAATTTCAAAACTACGGTACCTCCGGTATCAAGCCTGCTCCCAGGTCTCGAATGGTATTTAAATTTGCATGTTACGCTGATATTTCAACTCTACAACATCTTATCCAAGAAAACGGCAACGAGTTTATCCTTCCCACAGTTTCCGGGTGTGCTGCGATGGCTGGTCAAAAATTAATGGAGAATGCAGGCTTAAGCGCGATCGTATGTGCAAAAATTCTTTTATTGCTGAAGAATATTGGATACAAATTATAAAATAAATGGAAGGAGGGGTTGTCAGAAATGTCCATTTACTTAACACTTCAGCCAGATGGGGCACGAGAAGTTGGACCAGGTCTTGTTAAAATGACGGTAAACCCGAATTTGAACACTCTATCTGAAGCCTAAATAGTAGAAATAAGCATTTACTTCACTATCTATAAGAAAAACTACGCTACATGATGTGCCTACTAGATAATGAATCTCGAAGCCCAAGTCAAGATCGAGCTTGCGGAGTGAAAGCCCATTGCTCACTGTAGTTCAATTCTAAAGATTTAAATATCTCAGCTTCTAGAATATAAAGACGCTTTTGACTACTTTGGTCAATAGGAGCCTTGGTTGGCAACGTGGAATCCTGCCATTGTGGTCTCAAATATCAATCTGGGTCTCTGTCTAGGGACATCCTTCCCTGGATTACACCCGGAACCTACACACTAGTTAGCCAGCGATATCTACCTTATGTAGGCTCCACTCGTAGACCTAGCAAATACATAGCTTTTGTCCCTCACTTCGTGCATCGCCAGACAAACTGAATTTGTCAATAATCTACAACTTAAAGCTCCAGCCTCTCGACCCCTTGCACTTTCTTGATACTCATGATATTTTCACCAATTTGCACAGAATTTTCTCGAGCTTGAAACTATCCTCCCAATTTTTTCAGACCGCCAGTCGGTTGCTCAAGCTCAGCTCGTAACATTATTTCATCTCTATTGTCGAGTATTCTCAATTTCGCACCTGCTATGATTCCAAACATTCCCGGCATTGCAGAAGCCGAACAATCAGCCGGGAAAGTTGACTGGCCTCCTAGATCCTATCAATTAGTCTTAATAGCCCAGCCCACCCGTCCTGGGTAAGCATCAGGTGAAACTCACTAGGACCAGGGCCAAGCATCTGGGGCAGTAAAGCTTATGTTCAGCCTTCGCTTATGATCAGTGGTCTCGCTTAATTTCTCTGGATACTTCGCCTCCACGAAATGTCATGATAATCATGGATGTGTACGCTGAAAAGCTTATTCTCCCAAATAGAATGAGCGGCTGCTCCGATAACTCGGAATCGAGGAGCATACAGCATTTCACAGTTAGATAGCAAAGATCATATATAAACAATGCAATCGCCAAGAAATTATGTTTGCAACATCGCATTTCATTCGTCTATCCCTGCTTAATTTTCCTATTAAATTATACTTTCATTCAATATGTTCTCATCAACATTCGCTTTGCTCGCGTTTTCAACACTCGCCTCCGCAAGTCCTCTCCTTACATCACGAGCAAACCAAAATGAACATGTCATTCTTGCCAACTGCCTCGATGCATCAGGACATCGGGTTTCTGAGATGGCATACTTCTCTGCCATCCCATCGTCAAATCTAAGTCCAACTGTAGCATATGTCAATACACCTGCCAACACATTCGCTACTTGGGAAGGCGCCAAAGTCTCCGCAACCTTTCCAGATGGCGACACTTTCACCTCGAATCTCCTCCAAGTAAGCACCGTAGGTGCATATGCCGGGCCCGCATCCAATGCGTACGGGCCCTTCAATTGTTTCTACAATCCCATTTCCAACCTCTTCATTGATGGCCCAGGAACTCCTCTCCCTTTGAAGTGCTCCCAGGTTTACGACTGTTCTCACGCACCCGTCCCGGCTCCGAAACCAACAGTTGAATACTTCTTCACTAGCGATGTCGCTGCTTTCGATGCAGGCGTTACAGCGAGGACATTCTTCGAGCCGATTTTCCAGCATATGAGTGCTACCGCTTGCGACGGAAACAAAGTAACGATCCCCAACACGGGTGATTTGCCAACCGGGGCTGCAGACTGTTATATAGTGTTCACTTGCGCTGGTGGACCTTCCGGCAAAATTCTCAACTCGCTCGCCACTGCGCTTGTCGAAGTTGTTTCCACCCTTCCATCAATTCTTGTTACAAAATCTGTCCCCATCACGCCATACTGTTTAAAGTACGCCCCAAACGTTGGCCTGGCGGGCGGATCAGGATCTTTCGGTACACAATGTATTGAAATGAGCGGAAATACGAAACAGGTGTCATATATACAGAGTCATATGAGCATGGATATCATCAATTACTCTGAAGGAGGAAATTTAGAGTATCAGATCACTTGTCCCGCGCCACCGAGGTGTCAATTTTGTGATCAGACTGCGACAGAGTTGGATGTTGTTAGCAAGTTTCCTGTCATTGGTGGGATTTTCGGTGGAATTGGAGAGGTAATCAACTATGCGAGCTGTAAGAATAGTAACTGCCCAGAACCTTTGTAAAGAGAGTTGTGTTGAAAGCTTTGACCTTTCAGCTTGTCGTCACTTTTAGACTGTTAGAATAAAAATCATTAGTTTCTTTAATTTCTACAATAAATTTCCGTTAGATATCTAAAACGGTACCTTGACTTTTTAAAATAGCTCGAATGCTCTTTGATTTGTTGTAGACCAAATCATGACTAGGGCTTAAATTTTACTACCACTAATTTCAAACACCCCTCTCAGCCCACGGCCAACATTATTAGCCTAGATATTCATATCACTATAGATCATTTTATCGCCTTCTCATCCAGTATTTTAAGCTCGAAATGCTCGTAATAAATTCTGAGGGATATTCAACTTTTTTGTCAAGTGATTTCTTACTGATGCTTCCTCAAGAAGATACTTGAGGTACTAGAGTTTATAGTAGTAGCATCTAAGGTAATCGCTGTTAAATCTTTCTCTAAAGCTAAAATATAATGTCTGGATGTGGTAATAACTATTTCAGAACTTATTTTGGGGGGGGGGGGGGGAGGAAGGGGAGGATTTAACGTCAAGGGTCATTAAAATTCGAGAGTCAGCATCAAACAACTACTTAGATTTAAATCAAAGCCTACTATTTTCTCGTGATCTACGGCCCACTCTCTCATATGCATATGCTTTCATAACTTATACTAAGGAGTTAATAGACTCAGGATAGGTCTTTATTACTGTTTCAAAGTTCTTGAAATTATCAAACAGGGTAGGAGGAGTGGCTCTCTGAATTGTGCTGCAACGGCTTTCATCCTTGAAATCCTTTCCACCAAAGGATCCTCAACCCGTAGCGAATTATTAAAGAGGGAGGAGCCCACATATTCGATCGTAGTTTTGACCTCAGCATTCCAGTAATGTAACAAAAAGTTTCAGCTGGCACTCAATCAACAGCGTCATGGCTATACACACAGGAATCATAGCATTAGACATGTTCTATAAAATTACACTATTATTTTATGAGGTGCAAAATCAAAGATTCTTTTAAGTATAGTTTAAGAGTTAAGATACGCGAAGTAGCTAATATTTGTTCCCGCGCGGTTGCCATACAAAATTCCGCTGGAGGCGGTAACGTGGTCGACATCGATAAAAAAAATATTGATAATAAGCGAAGGGGGTGCCAAAAAAATAAGTAAATATGGGAAAATGGCCAAGTTAGAGAGCATATTACCAAAAATAACAATTGCTGGTGGTGTTCATGCAGCCGCGGCACGGGTGTTGCCGTGTTAAGCCTCTTTTCTACGCCAACTTATCTAACTCTAGAAATGAGGCTTTTGCGATTTCCCTTTTATGCAATATTTTGACAATTCAATTGTTCTCCTCGGATCTGAACACAATTCTTTATTAGGATACCTCTGGCTTGCCACACGTCGGGTTTAATACTACTCTGGTACAGCCATTATTTAAAAGCAGATAGTACTATAAGAATCCTAGGTTAAACATAATCGAGGCTCATCCTAGCTCAACACTTACCTAACTAATTTAATTTTCATTCATCGTTACTCGTCACTTTTTTTTTTTTTCATATTTACAAGTGAGAGTCTGGAGCTCAGTCATAGTAATAGCCCTGCAACTTAGCGCAAAGGCATTTCTCTCAAGAGTTCCACCACTTGTGCTGTGTTAAATCTAAGTGTTCTCTGAATACTCAGGCCACGGATAAGCTGTAATGACATTTCTCAACATGGCACCCTCAAATGTACCTTCAATGGAGGACGATAAACGTGCAGGTATTTTGAATTTTGTGGATCCGTCGACCAGCAAAATCCCCGAATTCCATTATGAACCGCTTGCAAACACCCATTTTGGAGTGCGATTTCTCAGGATCTTTCCAGGAAGGCTCGAAGACCATGTTATATGCGAGCTATTTGAAGCGGTTCTTCGAGACCAGATGGTTTTTGAACTTCCCCTGCCGGAAAACTATGCGAAACAAGGCAGTCGCGTGCAGTACGAAGCCCTCTCCTGGTCTTGGGGAAAGTCTAGAGCAGAGCATCAGATTCACGTCCGCAAGGACCATGGAATTTGCAGGTTGAAAGTCTCTAGGGATCTAATCTGGGCCTTGAAGCATCTTCGCCGACCACATGAGGATCGGATCTTGTGGATCGATGCCATTTGTATCAATCAACTGGATAACATCGAGCGGAACCACCAGGTAGAGAATATGGCTGTGCTGTATGATCAAGCCTCGAATGTTTGTGTTTGGCTTGGACGGGACAACGAAGAGAGCAAGATGGCGATTGAGTTCATTAAGAATGAGATCATGCAATTCCAGAACTTTGATGAGCTATGCGAAAGGAAAGAAAATACGAACAAATGGAAAGCACTTTTATCTCTCATGCAACGCTCGTGGTTTTCACGACGTTGGGTCGTGCAGGAGATAGCACTCTCTCGCAAAGCCACCATCCACTGTGGAGCAGATACCCTCGATTGGAAACATTTTGCCATCGCAGTCGAGCTTTTTGTTGAAGTCGAAACTGCCACACATCGACTTTCAGAGGTCATGAAGAAGGACCCTAAATACTACCATGTTCCAGGCTGGTTCGAGTATGTTTCCGAGCTTGGAGCAAGTCTTCTGGTACATGCAACCAGCATGGTATTTCGCGATTACAAATCTGATTCGAGTGCCAATGCAGACGGAAATCCTCAGCACAATACTCCCAGCAACCGGCGACCCTTACTGACCCTGGAGTATCTCGTTTCGTCGTTAAGCATTTTTGATGCTACGGAACCCCGGGATGCTATCTATGCGTTGCTTGCCATTGCTAAAGACACAACTCCTCTGGCTGTCGATCTAAACGCACTTCACCCTACTCCTGAAGGATACGCTCGCCAGGCTCTAGGGACGTTTACAGAGCGCAAGATGTACCCGGTGCACTACGATCAACCCTATGAAGACGTCTGTAAGGACTTTATCGAGTTCTGCCTGAAACATTCAGATCCATCCAGAGCACTGGATATTATATGCCGTCCATGGGCTCTTGCTCCAAATAATAAAGCCGTTCCTAATTTAGGATCTACTACCTCAGTGATGCCTCTTCCCTCATGGGTTCCTCAACTGTCTGGAGCACCATTCGATATGATGCCCCATGCAGGCATGCAGGCGATGAAGATGGGAAGAAAGAACGCAGATCCGCTCGTTGGTCTACCGATTCTCCAAAAGAATTATGACGCAGGTGAAGGGCAAGATATTGATCGGGATGCCTTGAGATTCGTGAAGCGGGCTAACCACTATAGCATGTTTGTCAAAGGGTTCATCCTAGACACCGTAGCTAAAGTCGAGGTGCCTTCCCAGGGCGGAGGGATTCCAGAGGAATGGTTAAAATTGGCAGGATACAATCCAAGTGCTAATGAATCAGAGGTTCCTGAAGAGTTCTGGCGGACATTGGTTGCAGATCGTGGGAAAGACGAGCGAAATCCCCCTATGTACTATGCAAAAGCCTGTAAAGAGTCGATCACCAAAGGAGGCTACCAGTCTGGGATGGTGAATACTTCTGATCTGATTCATAATGAGCGCAACTCCATTGTTGCGCAGTTCTGTCGCCGAGTCCAGGCGGTAATCTGGAACCGGCGGTTGATGAAAACTGATAGTGCCAACCTTGGGTTAGGAAACAAGCAAATCCAGTGTGGTGACAAAGTCTACATCCTTTACGGGTGCAGCGTTCCTGTAATACTTCGTGAGACTGTGAAGGAAGAGGCTGATATGAAGGCTGAAAGGGATGAGGATCTATCACGTGCTGTTGGTATAATATATAGACAAAGGAGGGGATTATTGAAGGCTAAAGAGAGCCGAAAGCGCAAATGGGATGAGATGGGAGAACAACAGAAGCAGGTAGTACGAGAAGACCTAAGAAAGTGGAATGAAAAGCATAGGGACGAGCAAGAGGTAGAGAAGGCGCACGCAAATTGGATGAAGATGGCGAGAGCCTTGCCAAGAAGAAACATGCCAGAGGATGAGGGGAAAGGTTTTCAATATCAGTTTATCGGCGAATGTTATCTTCATGGAATGATGGATGGAGAGGCGATGGAGGTACGAAACAACAAGAAGATTGCGCCGAGGATTTTCGAGATAAGATAATTTTGAAATATTTGTTTGATTCCTAAGAGTAAACTCTCTCAAGCATGATCATCATTTCTTTGAAAGCACTTTCCGTTCTTCAACGCGCCCGCTATCCCCAACACGCTACACACCGTCGAAATCTTCACGATGTCGCTTTCTTCTGCTCCCTCCAGCTTGTCGGATTCCAGCTCCTCACAATCCGACACTCTCCTACAGAATGAAATCATCAAAGAGGACCCTAAAGATACTTTACAACAGCTCGCAGACGCTCTACCACAGTCCGCAGACGCCCTACCACACTCCACAGACTCTCCTTCCTCCCTACTACTACACGAAAACACTCGAACTCCCATACCGCTCCATAGCCGCTCCGCAGGTCGCGACGTTCATATCTTTGATACACACGATCGAAACACGTCAATTGGTGGCCTAATTCTTACGGCTGGTGTTACAAATGCCAACTTGTATGCTATGATAGAGATTTTTGTCATCTTTAACGGCGAATATATTATACGGAATGAAAGCGATATCATGATAGAGAAGAACGACTCTATACTTCTGCCTGGAAACTATTATATTAATTCTCCTTGTATGTCTTTCTGTGATATCTTTTCCCTTAACTAATTTCTTAATATACCCTATTAAGATTAGTAACGAGATGCCGTTAACTCGTATGGTCTCTCAGTGTACTGGAACTCGTGTTAAAGCCTTTGCTGACGCCGTCCGTTCACGGGATCGACGATGTGTTATAACAAGACGAGTAGCAATAAATGCTGATCGTGATAAGTGGACTGGGTTTGAAGCTGCACATATCTTTCCGCTAGCTTTTGAAGGGCTTTGGAAGGAGTATAATTATGGCCGTTGGATCAAAAGTCCCTCAAATGGAGAAGAAATCAAAGGAGGAAAAATTAATTCTGTACAGAATGGACTCCTACTTAGTAGCGATATACACCAGCTCTTTGATATGTACGAGTTCTCAATTAACCCAGATGTATGTATGTACCTTGCGCTCTTTAGTATAGCTAATAATTATTCTAGGACAACTACAAGATTGTATGCTTTGATCGTGATGGGCACGGCATTGCTGGGAATTTCTTCGATCAAAGACCGCTCGATGATCCCCAAAGACCAGCTGACCAGCTTTTACGTTGGCATTTCCGGCAGGCTGTATTAGTTAATATAAAGGGTGCTGGCGAGCCTATATTCGAGCATGATTTCCCGCCTGGCTCTGATATAATGGGTAGCATACTTCAGGGCCCAAAAGCTGCTAGGAGGATGGAGTTTGAACTGTTTAGTCGTCTGGCTACTCAGTTTGATTTGACTAAGTAGATATAGTATAATAGACCTATATTTAATTCTAGGAAGCCGTTCTGACTTCTTGTATAATGAGGCAGTCTGTATTTATCTCTATTGTGTGATGTACCTTGGTAATGATAGACGAATTAAAGAGAGCCAAAACAAGCAGCCGGGGAGCCAAAACAGGACCTTTCCTTGGGTACTCAGGGTGTGCTCAAGATGCTCAGGGCTATGCTCACTCGGACTCTGCCCAGGCTCTGCTCATGTCAATTAAGGTATCACATAATTACGTGATTTACTTAGCTTGCTCACCAGTCTCCTAAAACACTGCTGAAACCAAGCTAGCCCACTACGACCTGTATTAGATGAGGTTCTATTCCCTCTCCTTTGCTCTGTAGATCTGAATTATATGACTCTATTTTACCTGTTTACAATTGCGGTGATAATTGTCAACTCAGGCTCTGCTCGGGCGTGCTCAGGCTGTGTTCAGGAAGGGTCACCCTCGACTCAGGTGAAAGCAGCAGTTGCTCACGTCTGGACACTAAAACGGAACCAGCAAAAGAGAAAATTAATCCTGAGTCTAGGGGTATTGATCGGACCCGGAGTAGCTATAATGATGTAGAGTATGTGGAAAATATGATCTCAAAACTCATTCCTAAATTTCTTTTTGGCCTACAACATACCTTCAAGATCGTTCGGAAGGTAAAGCTTGCCTCCGGAAGTTCCTACTTCTTCATTGTTCTAGAAAGAACCTGGCCGTTGCTGTTCTCCATGGGTCTGTTTTTCTATTGAGTTATTACATAAATATGCTACTGTATTCACTCTTAAACTCTCTACTACCACTTTTTATACACTATAATATCTCTTAGTCCTGCTGTAAGGGTTTAGCATAGGAGCAGCCTGTGTCACGCTGCATCTTTTATCCTGGTGGAGGGTTATCATCACCCCACCCAAACTCAAGCTCTTTCTTTTCTTTCCTTAGCGATTAGTTTATCGAATGATAATACGATTATTTCACTCGCGAAAGGCCTACGGTATTCTAGCGAGTTTAGTGATATTCGATTGCCTAGGTAAACCTGGGTTTTAGCTGATCGTGACAGTATGACGCCTTACAAGTACTATCGGTTTCCTGATGGCTTTAAAATTGTAACACAGGAGTGATAGGCTACACACGTGCTAGTGGAAGTGGAGAATGGTTATGATGATTTCGTATCTGAGACAATGTTTTCAATACAGAAATAGCCACATATTTCTTTTTCTTGTGCTAAGGGTAAGGCTCCCCGGACAACAATCACCTTTTCCATATTATTTACGAACCCCAATTATTCATAA
Source organism: Tricladium varicosporioides (assembly GCA_021365295.1). NCBI lineage: Eukaryota > Fungi > Ascomycota > Leotiomycetes > Helotiales > Tricladiaceae > Tricladium > Tricladium varicosporioides. Next base: position 56,344 of record JAJTIW010000034.1, on the reverse strand, counting down.
ATTACCATTTTTATAAGTTTTAAAATACATTGGGGGTTGTACCTATACCTAGTATTACCTCATGGTTAGGTGTCTTCATCGGTGTATCCCCGACTCTACTGTTGATTGAAATCATGAAATCTAGGCTTAATTAACTTTAGAAGGCATTCTGATTCGAAACTTTCCCAAGCATTCACCGAATCTCAGCTGACACTTCACTCCACACCACCCATCTATAAAGTTGGTGTTTTATACTAGATGCTAAAAATCCCCGGATCTCGTGAAGTTGTTCCAGAAAATCCCAGTCATTTGATACAACATGCAGTAAAGGATTTTCATGTACAGCCCTCGAAGTAGACTAATAAACACGAATATTTTGCATATTTCAAGGTCTCCTCGACTTAACAAAGGTACAGGCAAGGAATTAGACGGCTGAGACAAAATGCTGCCCAAATAGAAACAAAGATGAAATGTGGATGTTGTGGCACGGTGCGCCGTATTCCTGTTCGGATCAACTGGGAGCTAATATGGGGTGCACTCTTTTATATCCATGGCGAAATGTCTGTGCAGCACGAAGTATAGAAATACTTGACGAGTTTATTTGAGAAAAGTATGGAAGATTTTGCTTACTTGCTTACTTTCCTTATCGCATTGCCTTTGAGAGCTACAGAGGTGCCACAAATACATTCCTGTGCTCTTTATCTCACCATAACTTCATGAATTTTTGGGGGTCCTTTCACACGCTAACCCCTTCCTCGACCCGATAATACCCCTCTGTCCTTCCCCTAGCCTCCTCAAGACAGGCCTCTAATGTTCCATTTATCTCCCCAGCGCCATCTCTAGGTATCAATCTGACCTTGAAATCCCTCGGAATAGCAACAAGCGCAGTCTTAAACTGATTGTATTCAACGTAATCTGTATTTGGCGGCTCCGTCTCAGAAGCCACAATTCGGTAGGAAGTTATCAGGCGGAGAAGAGCGGTGTAAAGCAATCGTTGAGCGATAATTTGTCCTGAGCAAGCGCGCGACCCGGCACCGAAGGAGAAGTGCTGAAGGCCTTGAGCGGCCGATGAGGACTTTTCTTCAGTGAGCCACCGCTCAGGATTGAAAGTTGATGCAGATGGACCGAAGTGATCGACATCTTTTAGTCATATCAGTATAAATTTAAGGTTAGGAAGGAGGAAGAAGAAAGGGAACAAACCGTGATTAGCAGCTTGAGCATTGATCAAAATCATCGTTTTCGCCGGAATTCTCGCACCATCCCAAACGATATCCTGGACCGTCTTCCGCGGCAAACTCATTGCACTAACAGTGTAATATCGCGCAGCTTCTTTGATGATAGCATTCAAATACGGTACTTCTTCGCTTTGAAAAGAATTCCGCCATGCGTCGCGGGCATCGGGGTAGATGCGCTTGATATCCTGATATGCTTTCTCTTGGAAGATTTGACCTTCGGGGGTCGATAAAGAGCCAATACATGAAGTTAACGTCCCAGGAATCGTCTCAAACCCACCAGACACTAAGCTCAAGCAGATGGATGAAACCTCAACACCAGTCAATTTTGTCTCCTCATCCTTCAAGATCGCTGCGGAAATACAAGGTTTGTCCGTTCCCTTCGTGATCATCTCCCTTACTTGGTTCAAGAGGGAATTTAGGTATGCATCTCTACGGTCTCGTAATTCCTTGCTGCGGCGATTCTTCTCGTTGTTGGGCCAGTACCGGAGAAGGGGGATATAATCCTGGTAATTCTCACTCGCGCTCCTGAGGAGAGAGATAGCGGAGCCAACTTCGAGGATTTCCCGTAACATGCTGTCATAGACACTGTCCATGCGGATACCGTAGCAGAGCGTCAACGTAGTGTTGAGCGCATATCGCTGGATATACGGCCGAACTTCGATTTCCTTCTGCCTCCCATCACTCAGCTGAGAATCCCTCGCTAAATCTCGAATAATACAATAACTCTCTAAATCCAACATCTCCCAATACTCCCTAATTTTTGCCCTTCCTAACGCACTCCCCGCTGCCTTCCTCTTATTCTTACAACTCTCATCCCACGGGCTACTTCCAATTGTAAATCCTTGCGTACTTGAAATAATCCCATGGAACGTATACAAGGTTGGACGATCGATAACCGCTGATTGGTGTCCGATCAACATTCGTTTACAGTCCGCAAATGAGTTGATTACAACGGCGCGGGTGTTACCTAGGCGTATTTGGAAAACGGATTGGCGGTATTTGCGCCACCAGCTTTCACAGACTGAGGCGTGGTCATCGCCAAGGGCAAGAAGGTGCCCAGTTATGGGGAGGGGGGAGGGGATTTCGAAGATTCCTGCGATATGGGGGATATCGGTTGAGGTGGAGAACTGAAATGGAGTCAAATAGGGGTGTTTAAGCGGGAGGGGGAGTACGTACACGATAGATGATGTACGAGATCAGAAGGATAGTAAGTCCACCAAGTGCCAACTGGTTGCTGATGCCATAAGGCAAGACGGACTCTTGAAGTATCGCCATGATTGACGAGGAGGAGTAAAGGGGACAGAGGTAGCTGTTTACGACTTTTAGTTAAATATTAGACAGGGTAGAGGATAGGGTAAAGAGACAAAGTATGAAAGATCAGAGAGCAGTGATTTACCTACATATAAATCAACTTGAAGTGCAAAAATCGTATGTTAATGTAGGGGTTCCGAGATCTAATCCCACTTTCAATGATGGGGACATCTTCCACTCTTGAAGAGCCAATGCTAATCGTCCGGTTTGGCCGCACGAGGACCAATAGTGCTAAGTGTATTCACGATATTCAGATAGGAAGTTGTACGCGGGACGTTGATATGTAGATGCTTATCGCTCCTATTTTCTTACCTAAGTCTCTGCCCCACTTATGACGACCCCGCAAAGTCGACCGGCCTTCTTCGCTCGCTTACGATTAAGGGGCAACGGTTTTTCACGCATTACTTATCACATTGTGAAGGAGAGGAGCTCATGAAAATGTATCTTTTTACCCCTTGGTTTTTACAAAGAACTCCGCTGATGCCACAATGGGCAGCCTCTAACATTGATCAGCACTGGAGATTAACGCCAAACTGCACCCATTATCCCACCCCAGACTGTCGAGCCCATGCTGATCTATGCCAATGCAGCTCCGCCAATTCCCTGATGACGCCTCCCTGGGTATTGTTTGGAAATTCCATGATGCAGAATAAGTCCATCCGAAAATCGCTAAATGCAGAGTTAGATTAGAATAAAGAAAATTCGTGAAGTCTTGATTTTCGTTCGAGAGGATAGGAGTAGATATCTCCAGAACAAAGAAGCTTTCTTTGTCGAGGGAACGCTTCCTGTACCTCATGTTTTCGGCCTTCTTGAAAGTTATGCTACCGAGGAGAAAGCAAGCGCAAATTCGCCGACACCGGTCCATTTCCCCATAGCCGGCAATCTTGTCCCACCTGTCAAAGATGTTCCGCATCATTCGAAGGGATTGCGTCTGGGTGCGCTGGCTGGGGTTGATGGTCGAAGAAGGGAGTTAACCGGGATATGGGTACTCGGGGAAGGACCGAGAGATGAAGAACCAGGAACTTGTTGAGAATAGCCATTCATGCCACCATACGAGGGATTTTGGTGGTAGGTAGAGTTGGGGGGGTGGCCCATAGGTCGTGGAAGATGGTTGTTTTGCATAAAGCCCGAAGGACCAACTGCTCGAGCAGGGAATGGCAAGACTGAGAATGAAGATGCAAATTGTTGCGAGTGATGTTGTGCAAGTTGGTGAGAAGGTTGGTGAGGTTGCTGGTGAGAAGGTTGGTGAGTGTGGTGATGCGCGTGCTGGTGAGTGTGCTGTGCAGGTTGTTGACTGAGCTGTTGCGTTTGTCCATATCCCAGCTGAGCGAGGAAGTCGATATTTGCATTGCCAAACTGGCCTGTCGCCTGCCTGTTTAAGTTATTGACTCTGGGAAACATGTGGGAGTTGGACAGGTAGGAGTTCGGGTTTCGGTGTGGAATATGGTGTCGATGTCTCTCTGGATATCCCATGTCAATATCCATATTTTCTGAAGCTTGGCCTACATCGAGGTCTTCTGCTCCGTCTTCTTCACCGGCGTTGTTGTCAGAAAGTGCAGGGCTACCAGAAGGGTTTTTGTTTGGGTTGGCATTGAATTCTTCCCATTCCTTCTCAATCTTTGGCTTCAACGCTCGCCATCCACGCTCGGTGCCAGCATCACGGTAGATACGAGTGGCCGCCTTGTATGCTTTGCAGCTTTGTACAAACTCCGTGCTGATGTGTGGAAGATCTTCCTTGGCTCGCTTAGTAAAGAGTTCCTTGCGACCATTTCGAGCATCGTCTTTGGGCTTGCGCTCCTGCAATCTCTTAGTCCTAATAGCCGTCTCGATCTTGATGACTTTAGCCATGTGTTCGTCGTTCTTGGTCTTGCCGGCAGCGAAAAACTCATTGCGCTTCTCTTCGAGTGCATCCATCAAAACTTTATGAGCAGCTTGAGCAGCAGCCTTCTCGGCTGGTGTATGATTTGGATCTTCCTTGTATGGAGGAGGTGTTAAAGCCTCATAATCTTTGATAACTTGATCGATATCCTTGCTTAGGTAGCATTTGTAGAGACGAGGAGGGCCACGAGATTGAGACTCAACAGTTTCGGTGTAATCGTGAGGCTTGACAAAAGAATCATGGACTGCGACAGGAATGCACTCCAGAAGCTTCATGACAGTATTTCGACCATACTGATTCTGTCGGCTCTTGAGAATGCGATCCTCTCTTTCAATGTTGGCCTCCCAGCAGTCGGCACACCAGCGCTTGGACCAAGACCAATAGGTTCGAGTGGCTTTCTTGTTCGAGCAACCCGGCTCTTGACAACCCTTGCCACCGAGCAGATCGCTGTACTGCCGCTCTGTAAGGCCTGGAGGAGGAGGAGGCATGTCCCAGCCATAATTTTCCTTACGACAGTTAACGAAAATGGAGTCAAATTGATCAACGGTGTTCTTGAATTCCTTGTTGATAAGTCGGGCTTTCTTGAGGAACGAAGGTGGAGTAAACTCGAGGATTCTCATCCAGATGTCCTGACCTATCTTTTCCTTGGCCTATGAAATCAGTATATGATCCAAAAGAAGGGAGGCAGTTCAAGTGAGTTACCTGTTCCGGTTTTGTCTCCTTGACCTTAGCTGCACGCTTTTTATCCACTTTCTGCTTTTTGCTACCAGCATTATCTTCAGCTTCAACACTCTTGCGCTTCTTCGCGTTCTTGGATGCCATGGAGCTAGAATTAAAGGTATTATTGAATGAGTTGTCGAAGGGTGACTGGGTGGGGGCGTGGTTTGGAGTTGTAGAAGAGGAAGGTTGCAGAGACGTTGAATTCATAGACTTCAAAGCCATCGAACCCTGGCTAGTGGAAGTAGAACCTTGGCTGTTTCCAAATCCTTGAAGTGAATCTCCTTTCGTATTCGAGGGCAGCAAAAGTGAATTTGGTATGTGTGGTGGCTGGTTTCGACTGTTGATATTAATATTACTCTGATTTTTATTGATCGCCATAAACCCCTTGATCGTCTGGGCATTACCAGATCCAGTTGGAGTTCCGTCGCTTGAAGGTATGATCGAAGGGAGTGTGTTGGATGAAGCTGAGGAGGAGCTACTAGCAATATTGGTGGATCGTAGTGGAGGAAGCTCGATGCTCGGAAGCACTTGATTAGTGCTTGGAAACGGAGCCATTCCGGAAGATGACATGCTCAACGTTGGAAGGGCGGCTGAGTTCCCAAAACTTGCGTCTTCGCTCCTTTGTGACGATGAGGTACTGGTGAAGGATTGGTTGTAGGAGTAGTTTCTCTGGTTCCCACCAACAGCTTGTAAACTCGGCTGAGGTGATCGAGAGGAAGTAGAGTAGGATTCTCCGGACCCAGATGAGAAGGGTTGTTGGGTGTCGCTTGTTCGAGCTTCCGGAGCTGTGGGACGATTGTTGGAAGGTGCGTGTGTATGCGGGGGTCGTGAAAGCAGGTGCTGCGGGAGAGACAGTATAGGAGATCCAGTGCTCGAGGTATCTTCAATCAGATGTTAGCATCAAATCCATCACCGGATCACCCTTTTGGTGGTGGTAAGAAAAATGCGTCTTACAAGATCCGTCTTGCGAGCGGCTGCTCTCGCTACTGCTAAAAGCAAAGCCGTTTGCCCGTCCTTCCTGCGGCTCTGCGGTCAAATCCACCGTCTCCTTGAAAGTGAGGATGTTTCTCAGGTCGTCTATGATGTTTAAAGTCGAGCACGAATCCAAAGGCAGTCCCTGTGAATTTTCATATTGATTTTCTGCTCCTTCGTTTGTCTGCCGGGAGATCCCTGGGCGTTCCAGAAAAGCCTTCACCAGGTCACGAGCTGTTTGCAAACCCGCTGGGTGTTGAAATGTGTGCTCGAGGTCCACGATGGTATTCGCAGCATCCGGGGATGCCTTTGAGAAAGGGCAATCGTCGGTCATCGTCATCGACGTGGTCGAATGGCTGCAGATGAGGTGAAGATTACAGCGGCTGTGGTTTTGGGCACCCTTGACCCCACCAAGTCGCACTTGACGTCAAGCCCTGACGTCTCGCATTCGATGTTCGTGGTGTCGCTGGCTGCTGGTCGCATATACTGTGTTGTCGAGAGAGAGGAGGGAGCGTCGCTATCGGCGTGCTGGCACTGCGAGGGCGGTCTTCTGTCGTCTCGTGGTCGGGATGAGGCTGATGCTTTCTGGCAGGTGGAGGTGAGTGAAGTATGTCGAATCAGCCGGGAGAGGTCTGGCCCTCAAAATGCCCTTGCTCAGTCTTGAGGTGTGCTAAAGATAGCGCTGTCGCTACGCTCAACGCTGGCGGGAATCCGCGGGACGCTGTCGGCGTTTGGGCTGCAACCGGAATTTGGGAGGGAAAAGTTTTGAGATTTCTTTTATGCTCGACGGTCGCAATGTTGAACGTTGGAAGGCCCTCAGCGCACCGTTCTTGTGTCTTGCAGCCGATGCGTCCTCTCGCAGCAGGTGACTTGCCTCAGTTCCTCATGCCAGAACAACGCGGAGTCTGGCGAGGGAAAAAGTCGCGAGAAATTGCGACTCGCGGGCTAGGGCATCGGATGATATGCGTGGCAAAGGCAATTTGCGGTCAGCATTGCCCTCGTGCGGTCGCTGGCGACTTGGCACAAGAACAAAGCGAAGCAATTCAAATACTGAACGAGCTCAGGCAAAGGAAACTCCCAGGAGCTGTGACGGAGGTATGCAAGACGGTGTTGCACGAAAGTGATCAGGCCCAGGAGTCTAGGCATGGTCCAAACATCGATGCAGCATTGCACCCAGGGTTTCTGACATTCTGCTTCCGCTAACATTTATTTCATTCGTCTGCACTGCTTACTTAGACCATGTTCTAGAAATCATCGCATCCGAAGAGTTCTTCCAGACCCTTTCCAACAATTTAGGAAGGTTACATTTGGGACGAGGGGAATAATTTTGGTGTGAGACAGATTGCTTTTTACAGGGCTTCGACAGACGGTTTGGCGAAGGATACATCGAATGCAGGATCCAAGTCTTTCCAGAAGGGTGTCAGATATCGGACATATATTTCTTCGATGACCTACTGGTTCACATACGGTCAAGACCCAGGGAAAATCGCCAAAACCTGTGGCGAGTGAAGAGGCGACTCCGTTAGTTAGAGAATTCCTCTCAACAAACTTGGCAAATATTCGAGTACTTCCTACAACACAAGCTCTCCTTGCAACAACCCAAGTTGAGCCATGATCAATTTACATCTTGGGAACGCAATCACAGCTGACATTTCAGCAGCAATTGCTCGGATAGTTCCATCCCACGGTGCGGCTGCGCTATTGATACTTCTAGACTTCCTCTACCAAAGCCTATTTCAAATCCAAGCTTTCCTATGCATGGTACGCGATGGCCTCTCCCAACGCCATGGGAAAATACCTGAAACGGGCTCTCGGATTTAAAAGCTAGGAGGCAAAGTGACGGAAGATGTCTCATTCGATCCTACTATGATCTGCGGCCTATGAGCATCCAGATGCATTGGCAGCAAGCATGTGGCTTGGTTGGTACATTCACGATATCCTGGGTGGAAGACACCTAGGGATGTCCCAAAAAGGTGTTATCCTTAGAAGCTCACCCGAAGGAGTAATTAGCAATATTTGGTGGAGGTGAGGTGGAGGATGACGGACCAAGAGATGCCCAGTTACCAGTTGTCGGCTTCAAGTGTTCCGGTCAGTGCTGTGTCTGAGAGACTACCCCGTCATAACCACACCTGATTCTTCCTCACATGTCTCTCGCTCTCATCTCTCAAAATCATCAAATACAAAGGAGAGTAACTTTAGGAGAGAATGCATCTACGAGGAGTGCGATGGAATAGTGAGATACGAAGAATGCAAATAAACAAATAAAAAAACAAAACAGAAACAAAACACTCCTCCTATAGATATCAGACATAGCAAGCAGAAGGAGAGGTCATAACCTATATTCGTTCAGTGCATATTTGACCCTTGGCCACGAGGAATATTCCAGTTGTAGCTCCCTCGTGCATCGGGGAACGACAAGACTGAATAACCCCCATTCCCAAAATATATCTTCAAGCCACCTACGACAAATAACGATCAATCGCAAAGCCATTCAACACAGAATTGCAGGTCCATCCGCCCCGCATCCTCACACCTCCTCCCTTCAAAAACATCTCCAATCACAACATCCACACCGGCTGACCTCCCTGATCAAGCAACGTCGATCTCGGGCAAGTCCACCATCCCAACCAGCACCCTTGCCATGCCCCATTCATCTCCACCTCCACAGTTGAGACGCCGTGTTCGGAGCACAAAATCAATGTTTTCATCGTATCTGAATAATCGCGAAGTCTGACAGTCCTGTCCATGATTACTCACCGACTTGAAGGCAATTTGACAAGAACATCCAACTTTGTTGTCAAAATGGAGAAATTTCTAGCAAGGTTACATTGCATGCTGCCTCAGCAATTGTGTGCATGTCAACAACCCTTTCAAACCCTCTGTTTGAATTGGCTACTGAAAGGCTACACACCTCGGCCCTTTGGAACCGACGATGTTCAATTCGACCATCATACCGAATACCAGCGGGGTTAAGGTTCTTTAGACAGGGCAAAGTCCCCGCTGTCTCGCCACTAATTCCACTTTTTATGTCCTACCAGGGTGTAATTGATTGCTCATGGCTCGTTTTCCGTCTCTAACAGACTTACTAAAGGCTCAAATGTCCCCATTGTGCGCGCAGAAATTTCTTATAGCAGTCCCAAGCACGTTGTTCCCACCTTTGCTGAGGGAGAAGAGTCATAAGTTGGCTGTATAAAGTCAAGAAGGGTTGCACAGATCTTCGAGCAAGAGAGAACCCAAGTCAACAGGGCAAGATGTTGGGCAAGGTCAAGAGTTTGTTGCCTGGAGAGTCGCAAATGGGTCAGATCACTAACTGGTAATAGAAAACGGAGGATCTCCTACGACCTCAGACGTAGACAACGAGCCCGGGTTCAAGAACGAAGTCAACAACTACTACGATCCAAACCTCCCACAAGCTAATATCGAGTATGATGACCTCCATGTTGTATGCCCATCACATACCACCGAGAAGAGGTTGATGACGAAGATCGACTTCCGCGTTATCCCATTCCTCTGTATCCTCTATCTCCTCGCCTTCCTCGATCGAGTCAATATTGCCAATGCGCGCTCTTTTGGGCTTATAAAGGATCTAAATTTGAAAAATGTGGAATACAATACTGCCCTTACCATCTTCTTCGTCCCCTATGTCGTCGCGGAGATTCCCTCGAATATCCTGCTGAAGAAGTTCAGCCCGCGCATTTGGCTCTCTGGGTGTATGTTCATGTTTGGTCTTGTCTCGGTCTGCCAAGGTCTGGTATCAAGTTATGGCGGTCTTCTTACGACGAGATTCTTCCTCGGTCTTTTCGAAGCCGGCATGTTCCCCGGTTGTTTCTACTTGATTGGAATGTGGTATAAGCGCTCGGAAGCTCAGCGCCGGTACTCATTCTTCTTCAGCAGTACTACCCTTGCTGGCGCATTCGGTGCCCTTCTCGCCAGCGCAATCGGAAAGATGGACGGACTTCGAGGTTACCACGGCTGGCGCTGGATCTTCATCCTCGAGGGCGTCCTCACCTGCGTCGTCGCCCTCATCTTCTTCTTCTGCCTCCCCTCATTCCCTGAACAAGCAACCTGGCTCACAGAAGAAGAACGTGAATATATCAAAGCTCGGCTCCAGGCCGATCAAGGTCGTTCAGCAGCGGAACGCAAAATCACTGCGAGGGATGTTGGTCGAGTATTTAAGGATTATAAAGTTATCCTGGGTGGATTCATGTACTTCGGCATGATTGTGCCAGCATACGGCTACGCGTTCTTTGCTCCGGCTATTGTGACAACATACGGCTACCCCCCCATCAAAACACAACTCTACAGCGTCCCACCCTGGGCCTGTGCCTTCGCCTTTGCCATGTGCATTGCTTTCGCATCCGATAAGACCAAGCACCGTTTCCCCTTTACCCTCATCCCTATCTCCATTGCTATTGCCGGATTCGCAATCCTCATCTCAGTCCACAACCATCACAACGTCCAATACGCGGCTCTCTTCCTCGTAGCCATGGGCGCTTACTCCGCTATGCCCGTCATAGTCTGCTGGTTCAATATGAATCTCGGCGGGCACCACCGTCGCGCCGTAGGTACCGCCTGGCAGGTTGGTTTTGGAAATATTGGGGGAATTATTGCAACGTATGCATTTATCCAGACTGATGCACCGAAATACACCAAAGGACATGCGATTTGTTTGTCGTTTTTGTGTTTGAGTGCGTTGAGTTGTTGTGCGTACGGTGTGGCAGTCTGGAGTCAGAATAAACAGAGGGATAAGAGCCCGGTTGATGTTGGGTTGACAGAATATGAGAAGACGGAACTTGGGGACCTGAGTCCGGATTACAGATATCTACTCTAGAATCAAGCGAGGACGCGAATCATTATATGTATGCATTATAGAATTAAGATATAAAATCCTGCTAATTACCTCTCCAAAAATTTAGAAGTTCAGTGTGCTTGCAAACCCTTTCTTCATTAAACTGAGATTTTACTTGAATCATCGCAGTGATAAGGGTTAGCGTGGAGAAGACCTCGCAACCACTACTGATATCCCAATTACTACCCCGAAATTTCAATTCGGTGTATTTCTAACCGTTCCTTCTCATAAAATGTAACACTACACGGTGAGGCTGTTGTCGATTTTCCGCACACTTTCTTGCACCCCTTTTACACTCCTTCCCTTCTATCCCACAGTCCACTCAACCATGCCCACATACATCCAATCCTAGCCCCCTTTCCATTCTTCTATTATTTATAATATCTACTGTTTCCTTACTCACACCCTGTATAGCAACTCAGAGGCAGCGGCTCAAACTTTCCTGCGAGCTGGATCTTGTAACAGCAGCGGAGACAGGCACAATGGCAAATCACAGATGTTCATCTACTAAGCTGAGAAAGTGCCGTAGCGCGGGTGACGTGCAGTTATCATGGGTGAGCATGGCATGGGTGAATTATAGGACGTGGGAGCGGCATAGATGTGGCATACATCCTACGTATTGTAAAACGATATTGTTTGTTTCGGATTGCGGACGGTCCGGTAGCTATTTGGATCTAATTACGGCATGGTGACTGCAGGGATGGATATTGATGATTGCAGATAAGTAATCTTTTGCCTGTTGAGTAATTCCATGCTGCTCGACTCACGATAGATCACAATCCAATGTCTGTTTGTCCGGCAGCGGTGGAAGAGCTGGCGATTGTGTTGACGCTGAGAACTGTGGTGAGCGATTAATCTCATGGGCAAATACCAACAAATAGAGGAGCGCTGTTATGATACTGCGAGTGTTAGGTAGTATTCATGGCTAATTGTTAGGTGGTTGAGCTCATGAATTTATGCGTCAAGATGAATTCTAATGGAAAGCTTAATTTTTGAAAGACAAGTCACCATGAGCAAGGGATACACTCTATACGGAATTGTTTCACAGCGATTACAAATCTACCTACAAGTCGATATATGCTGGTTCAGTTCTCGGGGTTGCAGTGTAAATCCTTGATCACAGGCAAAGTATCAACATAAAGAATCAGAGATAGAATCTGATGGACTTGAACCACAAACAATGCCATTCTCCTATAATTCTATCTTTACGACCCCAAACAATTTCTTTATCCCCTCTTTCTTTCCAACAAATGACAAAGCCATTATCCAAAAATATCACTACAAAGAAATCGTAATATGAGTTGGCCATCTCAAACAAGTTGGCAAAGGAATTGTAGAAATTCTTTGTCAAAATTACAAAGTTATTGATCAACTATCCAAAGACTAATATAAACAGATTGGCTTCCACCCCAGTTGTACCTTACTGGAGATGAATCATTTTGAATCAAACACAAACACCACACATCATCTAAACGTACAACGTCACAAGATGAATATCATGTGCCTACATTCACCCCGAACAACATATAATTTAACCGCCTCTGCCACTACGCCAGCAATAAGAACAAATCGACCAGGGCAAGAGACGAAAACCAAAATTAAGATGTGGATGCGAGCCAAAAAGCACAAAATCAAACACCTCCCGGACGAGGGGATGAAGATTGAACACATTACGCTTGAGCAAGAAAGAGATAAGACAGGGAGAAGGGTAAGGTATCTCTATGGAGATGGCAATCACCAGGAGAGACTCGGTCCCCTCGTCGACGACCGCCCCCAGGCTCCCAAAGCAACGGTACGGAAAACCAAGCACCTCTTGGATCGTGCACTAAAGATTGAACATGCTACCCTGGAGCAAGAATGGGATAGGACGGGGAGGAGAGTAAAATGTATTTACGACAATGGGAATCATGAAGAGAAGCTTCGACCGATTGTGGATGATAGGTCTCGGGGTCTGAGGGTAACAAAACAACAGAAGACGAAGCTGGTTGCGCCCATCTCCTTTTGGGAAGCAATGCGAAAAGGAAAGCCGAAGAGCGGGCCAAAGACACCTCCTAAAAGCTCTATGAAGAGTATATCACAGCCAGCACACCTTGAGACCGGTGACAAGGTAGAGTATGCGCCAGTTGCCATGTGGCAGAACGCACTTGAGCAGGGCCCTGGCACAAAGGTAGGGCCGTCGGGAAACAGAATGGTACGAGCAGCACCGCAACCTTCAAAGGCATATAGGGTTCTCGATCACCCAACAAAAGCTATGAATCAGAACCTCCCACCACGACCACCTCCTAAGGCTTACGATGGGGCCTCCGGATTCACAACAAGGGAGGTAAAAACAGCCGAGCATGAATTTCCACCAACACCACCTCCAAAAGATGCAAAATACGCGGCTTCAAGGCCGTTCACTGAATCGACGAATAACATCAATCGAGATTCCTCCCAGGAAAGGCCGCACAAACCGTTTATTGAAGGTTTGAGAAGGCAAATAGAGGGAATGAAAAACCCTCAGAAGGTTACTTTCAATGATCTGCCTCAGGGTAAGAAGAAGAAAAGTTGCACACCGACGAAGACAGCAGTCGGGATCATGCAGACTAGCGCTGAGACCGCGAGGGAGAGTGGAAATTCGATGACTAGTAAGTTCAGTCATATTCCTTATCTTCCTTTGTCTTTGAGTAAAAGAGCATCAGTAAGTTCAGACGAGTCGTTCTTTTGCTGTGGTGAGCCGGAGATGTTGCAGGATACAGGTGCAGCTAAGAGATCACAGGTTGTTAACCAATCCTGGTTGAAAGTTGACAGGGTAAACACACTGAAGCCGAGACACCAGGAGAATTGCTGGCTTTGCACAGAAATTTTCGAAGGACCAGAGGGTTTGTGTCCTGGTTGCCAAAAAGAATACAGCCTCCGACTGACGCCAGACCGGGAGTTTGACCTTCGGTTGCTGGTACCAGAGCCACTCTTGGTGGGAAAAGTAACTACCCCAGGGCAACCAGAGATCGTAAACCAGCCACTTAGAGAGCAATCACTCCTACTCATACTCGATAACGCGCAAGACTGGACAGGCAAATGTACCTCTTGGCTGGAGGACGCAGATGCAGCAATACAGTATACGGAGCAAGAGAGAATTCGAAGCCAACTAGGGAAGTGGGCGGATATCTATGAGATGGACGATATCAGGAGACAAGCCCAGCAAGATCATGGTGTAATGAACACAGGGCACCCTCGTATCAGCACACTAAGAGAAAACAACTACTACACATTCTACGATGATTTTTTCAACGAGTACCAAACCAATGACGAGCCAGAAAAGTAAAAGCTTCCAAGGTCGAAGTCCGCGACGTAGACGGGCAAAAGTAATAATAATAGTATTCCAAAACACCGTTGCATGTACTGAGCTGATCGTGTGCAGTTGGGGGGGGGGGTAAGTAGTAGGACCGACGAGGTGCCATTGGCTGTTGATATCCTACTGTACTACGGAGCGCATTTAGAGTCAAGATGAACAGTAGAAATTGATCAATCTCACTCGATGATGAATCCGTTCTACGCACTCAACCCGCCACCAGCGCTTCCAGTATGTTTTCCCTCCATGTACCATCGCAGCAGATCCCCATCGCCCAACCCCAATCATCGCACATCGTAATCGCATGTTCGTGTCTCCCGTCATCGACATTCAAATCCCATCGCCCTCAATGAAGAAGACCCACGGGAAACAAACTTCCTATCAAGGAGCTGCCGTAGCAAAATTATTCATCTCCAGAGCCTCACACTCGAGAGTGCTGGCAACACACCACTGTGACAAGTTCGAGGTGGAGGTCGTGGCTGGCTCTGTTTACTTTTTGATAAAGAGAAAAGAAAAAGTTCCAAAGGCTGCGAAATTTTGAGCTTTTGTGGTTTGCGGTGGGGGCACGCTAGTGACTAAGCAGAACATCACGTGTCCTCTTAATTCAACATCAACCCAAACCAGACTTGACATCGAACTTTTACTCTCATCACATATAACATATATTGGCTATCTTGAAAATCCTACCTCACTTGCAGGATTTATGGAGGCTGATGAAACCCTATGAGTGTATTCATACGAAAAGATAATGGATGCCTCGTCTTGAACGCATCTTCGCTAGCAAGAGTTGGAATGACTTCACCCACAAGCATAGGAGGTGTGTTCAATTTCTGCGCAAGACTTGATAAAAGCTAGGTTATCTAAAGAACATTCACCAATTCCTATTTCTATAAAGTTCACTAGGTGGATTGAACGATCTTACTTAGACGTTATACCTGGGCATCGTCTTTACTATTGTATGATGTTACGTGCGTTCCATTTCGCTTGGGGTACTATTTATACTGAAGGTATAATGGAATATTCTCGCAGTGCTATTAAATCCAGGAGTTCTATTATCTTTACTATTATGAAGTAAAACACTATCAATGGCCCTTCCCAGCCTCGAGACAGGAGGACCGTCCCTTACCACTTTTACAACTCTTCGGATATAGTGAAGAGAAAGCTACTCAAACCTCCTAAAGAGCACCTATCCTCTAGATTATTCTTCGGGCGTGCTGATTAATCGCTAGAGTCTTCTCAATGCAACAAGCCTCGTTGGCGATAGGGACACAATATACGTGCCTCTCAATGACTCTTGTTGTTCCATTTCTGCATTCCACTCTAGATGTGAATTCTATCGAAGCTCAGAACATCCTTTCATCACAAAAGAGAGCTTAGCCTCTCACTCTTCACACCATTTCCCGTTACCTAAGGCTCCGTCATGCTCCGATAAAATGTACATCCCCAAATGACTAGTCCCTAATCTCATGTGGCGTTATAGAGGTAAGTACTTCTGCAGCCGGTTGATGTTAAGACTGTGACAAGTACGAGTACTGAGACAATTGCGGGAGTGGTGAGCACGACGAGTGTGACGAGTACGACGACGGAGCCGCCGAAGAAGAGTGAGGTTGGAACGGTCGGCTTAGACAAGAGAGTGCTTGTGGCCGTGATGGGCTCGTTGGAGGTTGGGTTGAATGGTTGGCGGTTGATTGGGGATGCGTTGGCTGCAAGGCTGGGTCACTTTGGAACCTCATGATGGACATCGATAGACAGTGGGCTGATAGGCAGTATCTGGGAATGTGAGCTGAGTCCGACAGGCTTATTCCAAGGAACATGGAGAAAACGCCTAGATGGCTTAGGTGGGGATCAATGGTGATAATTTGCAGATTTGCAGCAATGCATGCGAGAATTTTAATTTGTGGGTGAAGTATTCTGTCTGTTGGGCGAGAAAGATAAATCTCGCATGGAGAATAATCGAGTGAGTTAATTTGGGTATGATATACACACGAATAATTTTGAACATGAGGATGTTTCTATTCGCTAAATAACCTCCTGTTTTCACACTCGTTACATGCTTTCCATTTGTGAATAGACTTGGACAATCCAAATCTTTCATGATGATAAATTAAAAAATTCCCTGGTGTATAAAATAACAGGTTGGGGCATATTGTTTAGATTACGCCTGGTTCTCTTCAAAACCCATTTCACTCAAAAATTAATTCTCAACCTAGTCATTGTCCTCTCAACCCTTCCACGCTGAAGGCACTGGAGGAGGTGGCCCATAATTTGGCTCAACCGGATTTGTATTCGCCATATGAGGCGCCCACTGCAATTCTTGTACCTGCTGCACCACAACCGGCTGACCATATCCAGAATTTTGCGCAGGTTGAAACTGAGCCTGGGGGGCAGGCTGATACTGTTGTTGTGGAGCTGGTGTCTGAGCAAAGAACCTCTTCGTAGACGCTGGGGCAGGTGTAGGGGGAGGGGGGGGGAAGTACATTTGCCCTGTAGGCTGAGGTGTCATTGGTGCAGGTGACATGGTCAATCCAGGTTGTTGAAATTGTATTGATCCTTGTCTGTAATGCTGTGCTGGTGTTTGTGGAGACATCGCCGATGGAGACATTATTGACGAAAAGGAGGAGATGGATGAATTTGTTCTCGTTGGGTGAAGCGAAGCCGTATGCTGAGAGAAGTATCCGCTATCTTGCCTCTGGGTTGGTGGCTTGGGGTAATTATAAGGCTGATAAGATCCTTGACCTGGCAGAGGTTGCGGAGAGACACAAGGGCTTGGTGGTGGTTGATTGAGGGAGGAATATTGTGGCATGGGCGAAGACATTGGGGAAACTAGATATGGTGCTGGGGTTGCCGAGGGCGCCGGTGCATAGCTCTGCATGCTCTGTTGCTGTTGATAGTGTATCGGAACTCCATTATTAGTGGGTGCTTGCTGCGTGTTTTGCTGCGGAATGTTCTGTTGTGATATTGGTTGTGGCGCGATTTGTTGCTGCAAATTTGTCTGCTGGATATTTGTCTGTTGAACATTCGTTTGCTGGATATTTGTTTCATGAATATTGATTTGCTGAATATTTTGTTGCGGCGCATACTGCGGCGTAGTAAAGACTGGAGGAGTCTGACTCTGCTGATACTGCGATGCAGGTTGTGGGCATGCCTCGGTATGGAGTGGAGCTGGTGTTGGAGCAAAATGAGTTGAGATAGGAGCCGGTGTTGACTGGTGTTGATGTGTAGGCGGTGGACTTGCTGTGGTTGCAGGAGGGGCTGGGGTTGGCGCAAAATTAATCGTTGTCGAGGGGCTTTGGGCTTGTGGTGGATTTGCGAGAAGTGCCGTTACAATCGGGGGTGAGCCCTGCTTCGGTGGTGGTGCGGACGAGAAGAGATGAGACACAATAGGGCTAGGGCTAGGCGGCTTTTGTTGTGCAATAGAGCTCTGTTCTGGTTGGGTTACTGACTCAGCAGGAGGAGAATATGCGGAATATTGGTGTGTTTGACTGGTATAGTGACTCGCAAGAGTGGTCATTGTTGTCGATGGAGGACTGTTGGGCTTGTGTTCCTCAGCCGGATGCTCCTCTGCAGTAGATGATGGAGTGTATGGCGTATACTGGTGCGTTTGGTCCGTGTTTTGACGCATTGGGTGTCGTTGTGTCGAAGTTTGAGTGTTCAGGGCTGGTGTTTGGCTCGGTCTGTGCAGGGTTTCTGCATTTGTATGCGTTTCAGGTTTGTTGGTTTCGGAAGAAGCTACATGGGCAGTATCATTTTTGCTCGGCGGAGGAGCATGATGGTTATATTGGTGTTGTTGACTTAAATCAGGTTGATTATTGCGTGGTTGAAATGGACTCTCAGTATTCCAAATAAATGCCTGGCTTGGTCCTTGAGGCTCATGTGTTGATTGTTGGTTGTGAGGCTCAGCAGGTGGAACAGCACTCTCGGACTGCGGATTTGTTGGGGGAGGCGGGGCGTGCGAGTTCAGCTGATGTTGCTCGCTATTATCCACTTGAGTGATAACCTCAGCTTCGACATTCCATGTAAATGCAGTACTTTGACGATGAGGAGCCTGGGGTTTAGTACGAATCTCGGGTTCAACTGTCTCCGAGGGAGGTGGTGATGCAGGGTGAGCTGCTGGAACAGGTGGAGGGGCATGTTCTAGTAGCTGATGCTGCTCAGCAGAATTTGCTTGAGGTGGGCTCTGGGGAGCCGTCTCGTGAGTTGGATTCAAATTCGCATGATTTTGCGAGGTGTCGAGATTATTGGGTTCATTTGGGGCGAGTTTGGCTGCGTCAGCTTTGCGCTTTTCCAGTTCCATCTGCAATAACCGAGCTTTAAGCAGTAGGATCTCCTCTTCCATAGTCAGAGAGGCCAACGCCTCTTCAACTTCTTCAACTTCTACAGTTACAGCATCGCTGGCGCCAAAATAGTCGCCCGGTAGTTCTTGAATGAATCTAGAATCAATTAGTCGAGGGCTGCAACATCAAGGTTAGCGAACTTACGAAGGTGGTAGGGGTGGGGAGTTCTGATTAGTCTGGTCTACAACGGGTGGCGCCGGTGTGGGGGCAAATGTTTTCTGTGGCACTGGAGCGCTGGAAGATTCAGGGGTGATATTGGGGTTACCTCCTAATGCAGTAGTATATGCTGGTGTCTTTTCAGGTGGATAATAAGAAGACATGTCTGCCACAGTTGGCGGTGGCGGCGGAGTTGATGTCGAACCAATATTTATTTGGGTCTGAATTGATGCGTACACCATTGAGCTTTGCTGTTGTTTCTGCTGCTCCTGCTGAATCGACTGCGTTGGTATTTGTGGTGCTGGCTGCTGATATTGTTGATATTGAGGAGGCGCTGAATCGGGCTGTGAGACAGGTTGATATTGATTCGCCAAGGTTTGAGGAGTCTGGTTTTGTAAATTTTGCTGAGGAGCAGGTACCGGCACGTACTCATATTTTACTTCTTGCTGTGCTTGTTGTACTTGTTGATACTGTATAGGTTGTTGTACTTGTTGATACTGAACGGCAGGTTGTACTTGCTGATACTGCACTGCTTGGGTAGACTGGACGAAGGTTTGTTGACCGGCCATCTGAGGTCCTTGATACGCAATATATGCCATCTGATATGCCTGGGGATTAGTCTGTCCCTGCATAACAGGTTGGTATCCCGTGAATTGAGTTTGCATGCCCTGGAAGCCGGCCTGTTGTTGGGCATATTGAACTTGGAAATTCTGGTACTGGGCCTGTAGCTTCTGTTCGCCCTTCTTTTTCAGATGTTCGTCGTGCTTGTGTTCGATTGTCGCACCTGCAACATCTAAAATGGCGTGACTGGCAGCATATTCAGCGCCCTTCCCTACTGCCTCTCCTGCAATAATATCGGCTCCAGTACCTGCCAAGCCGAATGTAGCCCCCGCCAACACACCAGATATTGCCATAGGGGCCACAACATCGCGCTTTCTAGTGTTATGAGTTGTTCCTCGAGCCTTCAACCCTGCCTCAATAATTTCTCTCTTCTTCCGCGCATTGTGTATTCTGGGTGCTGATAATCCAAGTCCGATAAGCGATATGCCAGCAGTCGCTGGAGACAACAGAACCGAAGTTGCTGTCGAGGTCGCTCCTCCAGCAATTTGCCTTGTGTAGTTTTCCCATTCCTTCTGAAGTTGCTCTGTTGAAAGAGTGTTGCATTTTGCCTGGTACGCACCATAATCGAACGGCATGTTTAACGACCAAAACACGACTTGGGTGAAAAAGCGGACGAAGTGAAGGATGGCAAGAGACAACCACAGGTATCAGCACGATAACGGAGGTCAAGTATCCTTGAAGTTAAGAGAGCCGCACGAGCTCCCCACGTTACCCACAACCCAAAAATCAACCTTCAGCTCCAAGGGGCGGGAGCGACAATCTGCCTTGTGTGCCTCAAATAGCATTGATCAGTCTGTTTGGGGGAAGGCGCGTAAATTTGAGAGGATAGTTCGAAAAGTTTCAGTGCATTCCCAGCCGCAGCTGAAGCCACATTTCGACGAAAGCAGGAAAGTGATGCTTGGCACACAGATTTCCGTGTCACATCCAGCGCGACTTGCAGTGACCATAAAACTGACCATTCTTCTCAAAATGTATTGCAGGCGGCAAAAGCTTAGGAAACACCAAAGATATGTGCGGAAACATGAGGCTAATAGCACATTGGTGAAAGTGAATTGGCCTAGCCATTTTGTCCCTGAAACCTAACCCCAAGTGTCCTTGACACATTGTGCATTGCGTGGCTGAGACTGGCCTTCCTTTTGATTTGGTCGAGTATTGAAAACGAAAGAGCCCTGTGCCTTGATCATCACAGACCTACCATGGATCTTCTACCTCGAGTACAGGTACAAGTACAGGTGGTCTCGACAGTGGCTACGAACTGTGATACACCCACAGCATCGCCTTGAGTTTACGGATCCGGACGACAAGATGTTGACAACTTCGCGAGGTCGCACCCTCCTCATATGTAGGATAGAATCGCGGGCATCTGCCTATAAAGCGCTGATATGTTGATAAGGCTCGGGTTGTGGTTGTAAAGTGCTTGAAATCCATGTGGTGTGGTGCTGGAAATGAATTTTGACGTCAAACTCAAGCTTTTTCAGAGTGGTTACCGAGGATGCCGAGAATGCCGAGCTATCACGCACGTTCGCTCTTGCAGCTCAAATAAACCCTCCTCATCAACCTCACATTGGACCTTTATTGATATGTTGGGTACATCTATATGCAATCCTCACAAAGATCCCAAAAGATTTGATGATATAATGATATACTTAAAGCACTTAATGTCACCCATGTCGCTATTCTGTTCTACATCACTATAGGCCACTCAATATTTTTCCTAACAAGATCAGTGACAAGCTATGAATGACATTATCATAAAGCTATGAATATCATTATCATGAAGCTATGAAGTAGACTGTTAGAACTGACCGCTGCATGTAGCTTGCGGCATGGAGTTTTCTCATATCAGGTTCACCATTATCCTTCTCACCAGCTTTGACTGCAGCATCATAGAAAGTCTTCACGGCTTCTCTATCTTAAATTTCCCATTAGTATCACTTTGTCACATCTTTCTCCTAACACAGGATGAACCTCTACTCCTTAGAGGCTAGTATTGCGTTAATTGTTCTCCACATTTCGCTACAACCCATATATCTCTGAATCCAACAGTGACTCCTACAAATTCTCTAGTCACCTTGTAACCCAACGGCTCCAAGGACTTCTTGTGCCAGGCAGCTGTGTTGTCAGGCTTTGCCTTGCTAACGGAGATAAGAATATGGTCAACTAGCATTTTGTAATCGAAAATCTTTATAATGTTATAAAAGTTGTAGGGAAAATGTATCAGGACTAAAAGGATTGACGAGGATTTCGACCTTGAAACAGTGATCCCTTATACTACTAACATCACACTTACCAAATGACATGAGCTCATCATCTTGAATTAGAGCTGCTAGAAGCCATTCAAGGTCTGCTAGGGTACCCCGACCTCACCGCCCACCCCATAAGGCGTTCTGCCATTCCAAGACAGAACTTATGTTTCATTTCCAGACAGCAATGTTACCAAGCAATCTTCCTATTTGCGACATTTAGAAGGTTTTCACACGAATTGCCCTCAATGTTGTCGTGGTGCATGGCAAAAGTAAGTCGGGCTCGTGAGCGGCTGCCAGACCCGTAATCCAGGTACAGTATCCACTTTTCATAGTTCTAGACTGCCGCCTTGATTATCAACGACTCATCAAGTCTCTCTCATAGTATATCAATCAATTGTATACCTATGGACGTCTTAGCAGCGCTCGAGCATCTCGAAGAGGCCGAAGAGGAGAAGAGGAGGAAAGCGAATCCGAAAAGAAAAAAGTATAATGGAAACTTCCAAAGATAAAATTGACCAAAAAGCTTGAGCTGATCAAGCCTTCCCTAGACCTCCAAAAGTTCGCCCCAAGTCTCTTCCACCTCCAAACCAACGTCAAGCACCAACTACCCCATCTGCAACTACACCAGCCACCGAACATGCTCCCTCCCTCCGCGAACCAAGTCCTGCTCCATCCTCACGACGAATATCCTTCGCTGAGCCCGATCGTCCTTCGGTAGCTTCTCGCCGCCTCTGGATACCTACCAGAAAAGATAGCCTTGCATCTGGCTTTGCTTTCGATCCACGGCTCCAGAAATACGGCGTGCCGGATAATGAATGGAGTGATTTCAGCAACGAGATCGTTGAGGCAGCGGAGATACCGGGACATCAATTGATGTGGCCTTTTCGCAAGAAAGAAGTGATTAAGAAAATTAGGAAAGAGCTACAATACGAGGGAGGTTTGAAAAAGAGGTTGCGGAAATGGAACCGGTTGTTCAAGCGGCAGGGATTTCAGACGGAGCTGGCTCTGCCTGGCGAGCTGCTGGAGGACAATTTAAGGGTGGCTGACGATGGGGAACCCTTAAATGCCAATGCAAAGAGAGATGGCAAGAGATTTCGTATGGTTATTACTCCGAATGCGGAAAAGGCCAGCAGCGTATATTCGAGGACAAGTAGTTTGACAAGAAGTGTTACGGGAGAAGGAATAGACTTGAGAAAGAAATCGAGCGAGAATGGTGACACCTGAATACTTAAATCGGTACTAAGCGACCGCTACTGATTTTCAGACACGGTGCTCGAAAATGCATGGATATATGATATTCTGGGAAGTTTGTTCAAATGTCCGGGAAAGTTCAGTCAGGAGTCATGATATTCAGAGAACAATACTTAGAAGACAACACAGTTTACCACTAAATAAGTAGACAATATAAAGAGAGATGCAATGACAGAAACATACCTGGACAATAAGAAGACTCAAACTGTCGAAAATTTCCTGGGGTAAAGTGTTCATGTTTGCTTTCATTGGTGAGAGAGACTGAGATGGCTTGGCAACGGATGGTCGGAATTTCAGTCACGTACTTACTCTTGCTTACACAACACTCTCCCCAATAAATCACCCCAACATTGGTATTCGGCGTATCAATTGCAAATGTGGTTTTAGGAATTTCTAGGTTGGCAAAGTTTAACCACTATATCTCTTTTATTTCAAGTTATATAGTGTCCGATAAAGGAATATCATCACTTACTAGATTTGCATCTGTTACTGCAACTACGAAGTATAATGTCCCCGACATGTTCTTGCATAGTAGATAGAGCATTCTCATCCTCATTAAAACTCGGGAGTGGGTCCAATCACCCATAAGAGCTAATCCCAACCTCGATCAGGAGCGCCGATCATATAGTAGCGCACCTGGGAAAGCAGATGGCCAGTAATCAGGTTGCAAGTGATGGCAATGATCACACAGGGAAGCAAGCGCACAGCGGCCATAATGGCACTATCATTGTGTACAAGCTGGAAATAAAAAAAATAAAAAAAATAAAAATAATAAAAATTCCAAAAACATACAACAGTGGGTATTCGCTGGTGGTCACCCACCCAACTACTAATCCACCGATCTGAGGCTTGTGTATGGCAGAGCGGACGGGATGCCCAATTCTCCTCAGTCTGTGGTCGTATGTGATATGTTACTCCTTGTTTAGATTTATATACTGTTCCAAGTAGAAAGCCTTTTGTGTTTCTGAGTTGAAAAGCGTCCTTTCTTCTTCCCCTTACTGAAGTGACTTCTAGAAATGTCTTTCACGTAAGACAATGGTCCTTGCCATTGAAGATCGCCTGGAATTTGGAATGAAAGAAATTGGAAAAAAGGAATCAGCAGAGAAAACGTACAATGATGCCATTTATGACCACCAAATCAAAACCCATCGTCCTCCAACTTATCAAATATTTCCCTTCCAATCCTCACGAAAACATATCGGGATAAAGAATACCACAACCCATAGCGTCACGATATTGGCTGACGTGGAAACATAGAGCAGAAGCTGAGAGCGTGATGTAAGAAGGTGGACCAGAAATGAGCGTGTATTGGTGATTGTGAGAACTGCGAAATACTGTTGCAGTGTAAAGGCGAGGATTAGGATGCCACAAATCACAATGACTGAAATGGTACGCCCATTATTCCACGACCATTGACCGCCTGTCATTATAAATGCCATGGTGAACGAGACACATATTCCTGCACTCAGTATATATCCAAGGATACCAAGTTTCTTCATCCGCTCTATCAAAGGAACGCTCTTGAGTGGACTGAGACTCGGAATGGCAAGCAGAAAGATAGGGGCCATGGCACCACCGATGGCCAGGTTGATATAGAATCCCCACCGCCATGTCGCGCTGGATACACTGAACGCACCACCAACGGCCAGGCCGAGAACGGCACCAAGGCCCCAGAAGAATCCGATGAGGGTGATGAAAGTGCCGCGCTCTTTGGCTGTTGTTAGTACAGATATAATATTCAAGGAACCAAGGTAGATTCCCGAGCCGCTCGTACTGGTGAGGACACGGCTGATAATGAGAGCGCTCACTAAATTAAACAGCAAATCAGTATTAGAACCATGCAGCGAAATAATAGTGAAAAAGAAAAGAAAGAATTTTTACTTACTGCTAGGGGCTGCACCACAAACAGCTGGGCCGATCTCGAACAGCGTTACAGAGCCCACGAATAGCCACTTCATATTAAAATACGTAAACATATTACCAACAGGGGTATAACAGCCGCTGATCCCATAGGAAAACCAGCGCCAACCCACGCAGGCTGCTCTACCTGGCCGAAGGCCTCGGCGATAGGGCCTTGAACACCCGCAGATATTGTAGTGTCAAAGCCGTAGAGAAAACAGTCCATATAGAGGGCAATTAAGATGAGAATCCACCTCACGCCCCGAACTTGTCTCTCCTGCGGTTCATCTGGACCCTTTCCTCCAACAATTTCATCCTGTCCACGCCGAGCCTGACTACGACGTGATTCAAGTCAGTTAATGACCATATCTTGTGGTTCGTGGAAACCAGAGGTGTCTGATGAGTCTATCGCGAGGTATTTACTTACTAGGATAGTGGGATTGGTGCTCAGATCGTGTTGTTTTCGTGAATTCCGGTCAGTAAATGATAGGTAAGGTTTTGGCGTGGTCGCTCTATCCGATCTGGTATACTCAACAAACAGGAAATCATTTAATCTTATAGCAAGAGCTTGAGGCCAATCTAGGTTACTAACTGCGGACCTTGACTTTGTAAGAAGTTGCTCACAAGCAAGCCAATTTCTGAGCGACGCCTTATTGACGACCATTGTTAAGCTCGTCCTGCTCATCAGAGCGCAACTTTGGCCCTTAGTCAGTAAAGTAAGTTAGTCAGCCCGTAATTCTCTCTACTTTCGGCAATTGTAGTAGCTCTGAAACTTTGGTACATAATACAAAGGGCGCGCCCTTTCCTTCGAGGTAGGTGTCTTGATCTGATTACTTACCATAATAGGTTCCCATGTCACTTAGGTTACTGAGTAGCAAGCAAGCTCAAGCATGATTACTATTTAACTTCACATCAGCGACCTCCCTTCATAAACGAAATTTAGTAGCCACTTACGATGTTGAGAATCATGTGTAATTACTCTTTCATTCGCTTCACTTAACGGGATGCCTTTTCATCTACTTTCCAATTTATCGGCCCCCTCACCTCTTCATATTTGTCATCCCAAACATCAAAAGGTCGCTGGGCACTCAGTATTTCCACTAAAATGGGTAGTATATATGGATTAGTTAAGCCTACATCAAACTAGCTTTCAATAATAGCATCTGGCTGAAGCGGAAACCCCATTTATTCAGTCTAGGCCTCACCGAACAGTTTCGTCTAGCTTATTACATACTTTTCCCCACAAAATTGTCGTCCCATTTTCAACCTCCATCTTTGTATAGTTATTCTCTACCTAATAGGAGGTTTCGCCTTTACTTTGAGTTAACAAGGTATATATAAAGCAACTCAAAACCGCAGCATAAAGTCTATTCTTCCCCGTCTTCATAACCCCACGTATGCATAATGAATCCTGGGACAATAGGTTTGCTCCTTAATAGCTTCAGCTATTTAAATTTGCTCTTGATTGTAGCAGAAGCAATAAAATTAGTCTCCTACCCTTATTTGTTACAAGTGCTAATGCATATCATCATTTCTAACGCGGGTGTGTACTGATACTCCAGCTGCTATGAGTCCTTTGAAATCTTCCAACAGAATATTCCCGTCGCATAATGGGCTAAATTTCAGAAGTCGTACCAAATGGTACTGTCGCTGGAACCAATCCCATTCGGGGGATCTTCCCGATTACATTGGTTGCAATTAGGAAAATACGACAGGTTCATCGTGCTAAAATTTACCCATAGATCCCCAATTTTTCTCTCAGCCTAATCCCATGGTATCATGCATTTCGATTGTAGAAAAGGTTTTAAAGTATTATCTCGTTGAACAGGCAAATCGAAGATCTTGTTCCCAAACCCAACTCTAAAGGCCGTTGTATTATATATCCACGACTGCCCTTGAGACTTATATCCAATTTGGTGATCACTTGAATTTAGTTCATGATATATGGACTTATTATAGAAAATAATGTTTATTAGAAGAGCGCATATAATACCGTTCGCCCATGGAAACCTCGTTGGTAGAGGCGGAATTTTAGGCGATCAATTAGAGTCAATAAGCTGCTATACTTAGCCTCAATTACATTATTCATAAAATAATAAACGGCATCCTTCTCTCCTGCATTTTTCCCTCTTATCCCCTCTGGTGCGATTACTTAGGCGGCCAGCTCTTCCTGGTAATTATTATCTTCCTTCTCGTCTGCTTCAATTATCATTGCCGCCTACTCCTGAGGGTCTAGCACTATCACCATGAAAGCATATAAAAGGAACATAAGTCATCTCATACCCTTCCTCAACTTACTAAAGGATCAGCAATATAAACTTTTCGTGCGTACCACAACTGCTGATATTCTATCACGATGTTGAAGATCTCTGCATATTTGACCGGACAATAGACCGACTGACCTACGAGGCATTCCTGACTCCTGTCAATTCACCCTTGCTTTGAAATCCCAACTTCTCTTATGAAGACACACCAACAGCAAACATCAAAGCCCCCAGCTATTATACCAGTCTTCCCACAGTAGGAGGGATTTGACGACTATTCAACCAGTTGGATATAGAAATCTAGGACCACGACGGTGACTCCGAAGGTCCAGTTGGTCGGGTAATATAGGCCAGTTACTGGAGCCTGATTCAAGAGACTTGAGTCGTATATCATCAGTATATATAAGCACACTTCTCACTGTAGATAGAACGGGATATCGTTATTAGAAATATCCAACACAAATCCAACAGGGGGCAATCTCGGAATTACGCCAAGATTGCGAATGTTAGTAGCGCTGTATTTATCTTTCATTGTGCTACGATTCACTCTGTATTGATGCCCTGGGTCATAGGTCGATACCAGTTGCTTAGCGAAGCGTATGGCGGGGGAATCATGGATGGGCAGTTTATCGCTGCTGCTCCTATAACGGAGATCTTTTTGGGGGGCTATCCTAGAGCTCGTAATATAAAAGAACTGCAGTAATAAACAATCATATTTTATCCTTTCATTGATCATTCATAAACGTTCCAGAGTTAACTTGGATTAAGTTAAATCGAGAGCATCTTCTGCGCATCCTCCAACTTACCCTTTGGCCCAGAAATCGATACCAAATACTGGGCCCCAGCATCCCTCCCAATTCTGATCTGAACTCCCTTTTTCTTTGAAACCTCTTTCGTAATTGTCCATTTACCATCGTTCTTTAACTTCTTTTGCGTTTCTTCAGGCACCAGTACTTGAAGAGTCCGCCATTCTCCATCAGCAATCGCAATCGCAGGCTTCTCCCATTGGAAGTTGCGCTTCAAAAATCCTTTAATTGCAACCTTTATCTTTCCAGCTGTCTTTCGCAAATTCTCCATATTTTCGTCTTCGTCGTTCTTCAAGGAACCGCAATCCAGCCAGTGGATATGCGACGTGACATTTTCCGGAGGACTTTTGTCTTGGAGCGAGGCTTCCGCGAGTTTCTTCATCTTCTCCAAAACCTTCTTTGTCTCTTCATCGAAGCAGATTATGTGCTCAAAATTCTCAAAGTGATAGTCGGTCGGTCCTGATGTTTTGTGCCCACGCATATGTTTCAGAATCGTACCTTTTTCATCTGGATCCTTGGTCTTGAAATACGAGTCCTCACCCGCGATAGCAGTGATAGGAGCGTCTTTCACGGCTTCCTTGGCCTTGGCTTCCTTAAGCTTCTCAGCCCCCAGGAAGGATTTGTTGAGGTCAGTCGGGACTCGAATGCCAACGGAGTGGACACGTTCGAAGAGCCAGCGCTTCTGCGTGTTCATGGTCCATACCCGTAGAAGTTCGAGATAAGTTTGTGCCATCATCGATCGTGCTATAGTACACATTAGCCAGGTTCTTTCCAGCGCAATCATATGCTCCAACATACCACCATTTGTACTATCAACACACAAAATCCATACATGCTTTTGCTCCGCTACCGGTGGTTTGATGACCTTTGGCTTTCCAATACTTGCTCCCTTCTCTCCATCCTCCGATTTCGGTGCATGCTCAACCTTGGTTCCATTTTGCGCTTTTTTTACAGATCCTAAATTCTTTCCAGCCTCTATCCTCTTTACATTTTCCTGTTTCTCTTTCTCTGCCTGGTGTGCTTTCTCCGTCCTCTCCCCTTTCTTTATTTCTTTCGTTACAGCTTTCTTCAACGACTTTTGCTGACTCTTGCCCTCGCTCTTTACAGCGGAAAGAGTTTTCTCGATGCTTTCCCTGGCATTCTTTTTTGCCATGCCCTTCTTCTCTAATTCGTCCACCCATCCATTAACACTCTTCTTTCTGTCGCCCTTTCCCAACGCAACTTCTTGGAGCTTATCCTTTCCTAATTCTTTAAGCCTAGAAAACCTCGAGTTAGTATATAATGATCTGTGAATACTGGCCTTAGGAGTACGCTTCATCAATCTTGGGACGGAATTAGGAGGTGCTAACAAATTCACAAGCATATCTGTCTCTTCCATCCTCTCCTTTCTAGCCTTCTCTCGTAGTTTTCTATCCTCCTCCTGACCCTTCTTCAGTTGCGCAATTTGTTCGTTCAATCTCTGCTTCTCCTTTTTAGACTTGTTTTGTGCCAGCTTGGCGGCCGCCTGCTTCTCTATATCGGTCATGATCACTGTTATTGACTTATCAATTCCATCTCTACTCTCCTTGAAGTCGGTGAGGATGTCATTGAGCTTTGGAATCGAATATAAGATGAATATGATCCTAGCTGGGTCCAGCACAGACATTCGAGCTCGATTATTGAGGATTACTCTCGCTTCATGGCAACCGCTTTTGATATCTCTGCAATCGTCTGCCAACATTGACTTGCTAATAAGTGATTAACAATACGTGTACCAAGTATAGAATCAAGAGAAAAGAATAACACCCAGGCCCCTCGAAAGAAGATCTACATTTCCCAACGGTTGATGGAGCGTAATTCCTCTAAAGACAGCGCCCTAGACACGGGGTGAAGGAGTCGCACAAGACCTACAGATCACTATCTGCCTTGCTCAAAGGATGCTTCTTATTCTTCATCCTAGAGTCAATTGCGCCGAGGAACTTTTTAGTTTTCCTGATCCCTTTTTCAATGCGTGCAAGTTCTTTACTCTCATTTGCGAGTTTGATGGCAATGTCAAGGACAACCTTAGCAGCGTTAAGAGCTTCAGGGATCCCGATTGTGGCCATATTTCTAGAAGTAAAAACCTTACTCAATCTCTACCTAGAATAATTGTAGAAGTTCCTGCCTGAGTAAAGTTGAGCACAACTTGAAGCTGAAAACCAAGGTTAGGAACAAGGATGGGGATCGGGAGATGGGGTGCAGCTAATCAGGTTTTCAGCAACCAATGAATCCCATACATGCAAGCCCCCTCACCGTGATAAGCGTTTTAACATACATATGCAATGATGAGTTGTAAATATATTCATTTCTCCATTCGCAATCTAACCCAGGCCTGATAACTAAAACTCACAAAGAGAGAAAGCATATGATCAAAACAACGACTGTCCAGAGAATCTACTATATTTACATTGTAGTATCTAGCCTAATATGGCGGAGATAAACGGAGCTCAAAGGCGACATCTATCGACCGACCGTCTGAAGGAATGCATGACGCTAGGTTGACATCCCGAAACATGCTTCTGTAGAGATATGGTCGAAACTTGAAGCCGCGAGCATAATATCTGCTCCGCACACTCCCATCTATACATCGGCGCTTACAGGTCAGCGTTCTCACCTTCCTCTCCAGTACCACAGGAAACTCTATCACACGCATCGTACCTGCCTCCATTCCAGGAACCATCATTTTCTCCAAATACACAAACTAACAGTTACCCAGTATTCACTCGCTCTTTGCATATCCACGCGGCGTATTTATGATAAACCTTTTCAAATCCCATATTACCCCTCACATACTAATACGCTCCCCACCTAACTCAGCCACCAACTAAACGAGAGGCTTTTATTCGTTAAAACCTTTTTCGAATAAACTGCTGCCGCAACTTTAGCATCTAATTTTTCAAAGGAGGCAGCGATACAGGTAATGCTCCTTACAACTTAAGATTAGCTCATTAGCATTGATAAATTCAAGTAGAGGATCCGTATACCTTAAAAGGTACAAATATACTCATTTTCGTTCTAAATTTGCATTTTACGGCTGTTTCTAATTACATACCAAACTAGTTGCTCAAGAATCTTCACATTCCAGTTTTCAAATTTTAGTGCAGACTAATGATTACCCTAGTCTTATGGTTTCTGAAATATTTCCCTCTACCCACTATAGCAAGAATGTTGACTGCTCCATCAATAGTGTTCCCAGTGAGCCGCTGTACCAGTTGTGTTGGTACAGCCAGATGACACCAGGCCTGGTCCCCCATTTACAAACTTGATTGCGGCACACTACAAAAATATATAAATCAGCATTTTGTGGAATTTCGGTAGGAGATGAATGGAAATACCTGATAGAGTGATCCATCGTCACTGTGCTGGATGATCTGGAAAACAGCGGGCTCCCCTATCCAGGATTTCTTTCCTGGAATTTGGGGCTCACAGAACTCTCCGAACCCTGTTTGGTTCAAGATGGGAGTCAAAGAGACCCAGTGGTCAAGGTTGCAGACTAGAGCTGCCCTGAACTCCCATGTTACAGCAAGGTGGGTCGTTAAAAGACCGACTGGGGCCCCTTTAACAGGCCAATTGGTAACGGTAGTGCGGTCGTGAGGATCAAACCCGCCGCAAGGTGCGGTACCTTCGACTGCGTCGTCGAAGCCGAGACTGGTTGGAATTTCCAGCACAAAATGGGCATTGGTAATCGAGAACAGCCCGATGATAAGTACCGTTATGATTCGAACCGACCTAAGGAACATCTTGACGGCTGAAAGAGAAAGTTTTTATTAGGAGGAAGCTTTTGGGAAACTTTCAAGGTAGAAGTTTTCGCTGTTTGGCTTCGAGAACTGAGATTTGGAAGAACAAAGTAGTATATATACAATTGACAATATAGAGTATTAACTTCTGGCCCTTGAGCAATAGTGGTGGGGGCAGGGGTATTTTATCCACGATTTCCTTATTATTTTTTATAGACAAATGTTAGTCAAACACGGAATAAAAAGTGGAAAGCATCCATTAGTCATTAACATAGTTTCCCATTGTGGGCACAACGTACGGGCGTCTTGCATTTCAAGGTCATAGTGGTGAACGTCGTCAAGCTTTACAGGAATTTCCAGTTAGCCCCATCATCTTTCAATACTTTACATGCATGGCGGAGTGCATATCCAGCCCTTAGAACACGCATAAATACGGCAATCTGTAATGATCACCACTAGGGTTAGTTAGGTGGGCATGGACCCCCAATCAATCGTGAGCGTCCGAGATATTTAGAGAAGGTTTTAAGCACGCTACCAAACCTTGAAGTTTCCCTTTTGTGAGAATGGCTGTTCAGGTTTATTGCCGTCGAAGGCACCCCCAGGTTGTCGCCAAGACCGTCACCGGAATTTCTCTATGGACTTTAAAGTAGAGGGGTTAATTGAGCAACTTTACACGCCTTAAACCTTTGCAACTCTATCAAAGAGCTCATTTTAGAGTTGGAGAGAGTTAAACCCCTTGTAATTTTTTGTTGACTAGGCTAGAAGAAAAGCCGGTATCCATTACTAAGTCACTGGAAAAGGTAACTCAAAACGGCAATGAGAAAGAAGGAATGCAAAGCACATCAAAATCCATAAATTTTATCAGAAAGGCAGTTATCTCAGCATATATATGTGGTATTATCTCCTCTCTTTTCTGGTGTAATAGTGATTCCCATTGCGTTAAACCATGAATATTAAACATGCACACGACAATATGAAATTTCCTGCCACCTAGAGCCTATTCGTTTATAAATTTCCTAGAATCATTCTACCACTGAAATTAATCTCAGATATCTTGTAACTATATCCCTGATCACCAGTGCGCAGCTATGCCAGAAGAATTAGTACAGCCGGAAGGGGTTGTACCAGTTCCAGCAACGAACTGGATAGCAGCACACTTTTGATGTCAACTCACAAAGCTCATTTATTTCTGGAATATGGTTATTCTCACCTGGTAAAGAGCACAGTCTACACCGTGCTGGGTGACTTGGAGAATTGCAGGTTGACCAATCCAGGCAGTGAGGCCCGGAATTTTAGGTTCACAGAAAAACCCAACACCAGTCTGAGTGAGAACTGGTGTCAATAGAACCCAAGTGGTCGGGCTACTGACGAGAGCAGCTTTAAAATCCCAGGTCACTGACGTGTGGGTTGTGATGACACTGATTGCGGCACCTGCGACCTGCCAGTTTGTGACGCCTTTGCTTCGGTCAGTTGCACTGAAGCTACCACAAGGAGCCGTCCCCTCAAGAGCATCGTTATAGCCAATGCTTGTAGGTATTTGGAGTACGAAATGTGAGCTTCCCATAGAAATGAGGCAGGCAAGGCCAGCAACTATATTGCTAGATTTGAAATTCATCTCGATAGAAGAGGCTAAGGTAGTGTTGGAAGGCTTTAAAAATAATGATCTAAGCGATGAAATTATCTCTGCTAATAGAAGCTCTTTCCAAAGGGAGGTCTGGAGATATGTATTTAGGAGTGTTTATGGTGCCCTCTGAAAAGCCCAATGCTGGCACTTTACAATGCATCATCCGGAGGCTGTGTGATACCTTGACTATTTTCAGATTGTCATCGCAATATCTTATGGGTGGGATCCTTTACCATGGCTTCTACAATGAGAAGGTTTGCGATCCCTTACTGCAGCTTTAGAGTCTCAACCCAGTATTCGAAGAAGCCCTGTCTTCTGGTCAAATTGGTGGAATTAAACCCCACTGACTAAAAGAATTCTGTAATATACTTCTCACAATTTTTTTACTAATAATCAGCTCACAAGGCTCAACCATGGACTCCATCCAAACAACTAAATCCTGTAGTGAATTTCTACTTAACAAGGAACTGTTACCCTCATTACCTTGCTTATAGAGCCTATGTACAGTCTTCGTTTGCGTTATGACCTATAAAGCAATTTCATTTTTAGTATCTGTAGCACACAGGGACACTGAAATTGAGCACAATTTTCGTGATCTGAAAGAGCGCTTAGAAAACATATGTAGATACAAACAGGGTCAGAATTTTGAGAAGTATCACACTGCAGAGAAGTTTTCCACGACACCACCCTATCACAATTTTGTTCTTGCCTTACGTTTATTGACTATTGACCAGGGTCAGGTTAAACCCCTCCCACCCAGTAACTAAGGATCATGACCATTGATTATGCACAGACCCCCTTATGTATGCCTCTCTGGTCTATATAAATTTCTACTATCACGCCAAAGCTCGGAATGAGATAAAGCCACCAAAATCATTACCAATAACTCGCGCAGAAAAGATAATCTCCTTGCAATAGACGGGCTGCCTCTTCAATTCTCTATGGACTGACGCCACACCTGCCTCAAATTAACTCAAACACACTCTTGAATAACAAGCTTCATTATTTGTTCAGCTGTTTCTCTCCTAATCAATGCAGAGCGGAATCAGTAAGAACATAGTCAATGAATGCTCCCTTGAAACTAATGTGGCAATCCACTCCATGACACAGGGATATATTTATCGCAACCCCGTGGTAGCTCACTCACAATCAATTTTCAATCTAACCCTGGTGCCAAATTCAGAATGTTCGGTTCCTCGTGCTCTCAATTTTCACAACTCCGGCTACTTCTACTCTTAGGACTCACTTCGCTTTCAACAGCTCACTTCGTTCTCCAATACCCCATAAGCCTAGGATACGACGATGCAATCGAAAATGTATTCCCATGTGATGGCTTCAACCCTGCAAATCGGAGTACTGGCGTGACGGACTGGCCTATAGGTGGGTCAGCAGTGCTTGTTTTAACAACACACCCCGATGTTACCTGGGACATCAACGCAGCACTCCTGAGTGATCTTACTACATGGCGCCCTATCGTTCCAGTTCTCGCGCAACAAGGTTTTGGATTGTTCTGCGAACCCCAAATTCCAGGGCCACCAGAATGGGTAGGACAAGAAGCTGTTCTTCAACTTGTACAGCATGCACCAAATGGATTACTTTACCAGGTATGGTTCTTATAATCCTATCTAGTTCGTCAAATAACAACAAATTTAGTGTGCTGCGATTAGATTTGTGGCAGGACCTGCTGCTGCCGCTCCTCCAGAATGTTCCAATACTACGGGCACTGCAGCACAGTGGAAACCCGCAGTAGTCGCAAGTAGCAGTACTGTGGACATTACTACTACAAGTTCGTCATCGAGTGATGTGTTAAGCTCACATTCATCACTATCCTCCACGACAACGATAACAGAACCAAGTACAAGCTCTTCATCAACCAGCCTAGATACAAGTTCCTCGTCAATTGAAACAACGACAAGTAGCATCTCTACCACCTCAACCAAGTTCACAATAATCTCCCCCCCTCGTGATTCATCATCTATTACTGTCACGAGCCCGAAAACAGCACCTGTATCCACCTCCACCTCTACATCTACCAACCCTCCGGGCACTAGTGACAACAGCGGTGGTGATATAATCACATCCTCAAAATCAACCCCATGCCCATCATCCATACAACAAAGCGCCACAACCATAACTATCTTCTCAACAACTATCATAACCGTCCCTTGCTCGTCAACATTTACCACCGTTCCCACCAACAGACCGCAGCACGGGCAAGGGTCACATGGTGATCATCAGGGGGAACCTGTTGGGTGTCATGAAGGCTACGGAGGTTAGGGAGATAATCACAACAGATATGGAGATGGACATCATTAGTAGCCGAAGCAGTAATTCCTTGTGTAATTCCTTGTGAGCATGACAGGGGTGGATGGTGAGCGGGTCTTGCGCTATGACGGTGTTGCGGTTAGGGTAGCATTTTCAAAAATCTCTTAATGTAGAAAATAGCAGAGAAATCGAGTGGCTGTATTGAATCAACTACACAGCTGTCGTTGTGGGTGAAAACAAAGTTTAAAGTAATATCCCTTTTCGTCCAAAATATTTCCGTGTAGGTCCAATAATATTAGCACAGTACTTCTGCTGTTAGAGTCCGCCAGTTGAATGATTCACAAACTATTACATTCCCGTGTTCTACGCTAGCTATTCCGTGGCAACTCAACAAAGAGAGGTTCTCTGGCCCATAAACGGATAAAGGTTAGTTCTGCCTTCAGAAACTTCGAACGACTGGAAGATTTTTGCCAGGAGTGACATTCACCATTTGTGTGGAGCCTCCCCATGTTGTGAGAGAATGGATTCCCTCAAAAAGGGATCAGAATTACCAACACTGGCATGCATAGTCTTAGTCCCAAGGGCTACTGTACGCATATGCTGTAAATAATGTTCATGGGGCAGTCCGCAATATCATTTTCTTTCATTACGCAGAGTAGATACTAAAAGCAATATTCCTCAACATACAAGTGCAGGCCTTGAGCACCGGTGCCCTTGTGTACAGCCCTCTCGTCACTCAGTCGGGCAACAGAATTCCTCACGTCTGCAACAAGCTCTTTCCCACCACACACGGCGATTGTCGTTTCTCCTCCAGTCCTCTCAATAGGATCCCTAATCCACTCTGAAATCACAGGTCGACACCGAGATCTGATAACTGGAGGTGGCATTCCTATTGTTGCTTCAGCAGAGTTCAACAATTGATACTGTTCTTTAGAAAATTCATAGAGGTGAAGTTCACCAGTTTGGACAGAGGATGTAGAGCTTGATGGTGAGTGTGAGTGTGATCTGCATCCTACGAGGACGTAGGTATTTGATTCCCCAACTTGCTCTGTAGGCGATGAAAGAGAGGTTATACCATCATTATCGTCGGACGTATTTGTCTGAAT
Organism: Tricladium varicosporioides; assembly: GCA_021365295.1. Lineage (NCBI taxonomy): Eukaryota > Fungi > Ascomycota > Leotiomycetes > Helotiales > Tricladiaceae > Tricladium > Tricladium varicosporioides. Next base: position 19,741 of record JAJTIW010000034.1, on the reverse strand, counting down.
CATTGAAGTAGATATGCCTTGGCCTGTTTCGTTAACTGGTATCTCCTGTTCCTTATCATCGTTGCCTGTGATAGCAATTTCTACTCTGAGCTCGATACCAACGGTATGTGCACGAGTAAGTGCAGCCACAAGCCTCCGTTCGTAGTACTCCACGTGGTTTTCCTCGCGAGCCAGCAAAAGAAAAGAAATTCGACGAACGCAGGAGCTGTTCGCGGAATCTAGAATGCTTTCCAGAACGGGGAGTGTAAAAGATGCTCCAGTAGAAGCACAAAGCAGGATCAAGGTCTCGTATGCTTTCCAATTTGGTGGTGATCCGTAAGGTCCTGCAATGAAAGCCCTCAAAGTTGTTGTCTCTCCTCGTGCTTCCCGGGTAGTTGTGTACTGATTAATGCGTTTCGAGAAGCCAGATTGGGCCCGAACTGCGAATTCGATGGCTTGATCATTAGATTTCGACTTCGAATGTGTAGTTGCAATGGTGAATGGGTGCGTTTCAAACGGGCCCAGGCGAGGTATCCAGAGGTAGACGTGTTGACCTGCGCTGCAGGTAAAAGATGCAGTCGAATCAATAGTAATGACAGTGATGTCTTTCCCTCTTGATGAAAATTCGGCTTCATACCCAATTCTTCTTAATTTGGTATGAATATTACGGAGACAGAGCAGTACTCCGCGATAAATGCAGTCGAAAGATAGGGCCGCAATAGCGAACCAGACATTGTACATCGCATATTCTGGAACATGCTTCCAAAGGAGCCATAGGAACACGGTAGCGGAAGCAATATGTTGCAGTACAAACAACTCGTATGCCATGCGTCGTATAGGATGCAATGACGTGAGGAATGTCCACACAAGGATCGCCCAACCTCCAAGACCGTAAGTGACCATAGGCATCATCCACAGCTCTAACTTGACAATTCCACCCAGCATCCACTCTCGCATAAAGAATCCCCCGTGTATCGTCACACAGACCAGAAGCGTACGTGAGACCCAACGATGAAGCCAATTAAGTCTTTCATGCGAGCTTCCAACCAGTTGGCCGATCAAACTCGACTTCGAGGCCAGGAGATATACGAGTGGGACTTGTGTAATAGACATCCAAGCAGCTCGGAACCCTATCCGTTCATAATAATTTTCATCGTCAATGGTTGCCTTGTAAGTCAACAAATAAGTGACAACAGCCCAGTAGCAAAGAAGAGAGAGAACCTTTCCTAAAGGAGGCAGACTCAACCATGAGAAGGGGCCTTTGAAAAATACCTGAGGATAGCTTAACTCTCGGCCGATAGCTGTTACGGTTGCATAGACCTGGGCTGCTGCATTTTGAGGTCGTGTTGGATAATCCGTGGATCGTGCGTAGTGCCGTCTTAACCTGAAAATCGAAGACCATTAATATGTATTATGCGAAGCACAATTATCCCGTACTCACCTCAATCGGTTTTCAAGAGCTTCAAGTAACCTAAAGGCTGTAATCGCAACTACAGCACCTGCAATAAGATACCAATATCTTCTCGCAAGAGCCATGTCATAATTCCTGAAGACGGGATCGGAAGTCATATCCATAGTCATTCCTCCCATGCCTCCCATGCCCCCATGATCGTGGAGTCGTTTAGGCTCCATGGCGATGATAGTTGTAGTCAATAGAAGCTTCTCACTTTACTGAAGATGTTTTCTCTTGATGATGATAACTTCCAGGCCAGTTACTGTCATATTGCGTATGAAGAAAGGTGTCACTTCTGTAAAACTTCGAGAATGATGGCTGGAATAACCTCAAAATCACAACCGAAGACCATTCATCGAGCCGTACGTGAGGAAACTGCCTCGAAGTGCCGCGAGTGTTGAAGGGCGGGTGAGGACAAAGCTGCGCCTGCTTATTCACAATGTTCCAACTTCCAACACAGCGAGTTAATGATGAAAATGTAACCAACAGAAGTCTAGTTTCCTTGCTCGCCCAGGAGGTAAAGCACAGGGCTATGTCGGGTCAGGGAGACCCAGCGAAAGTGGGTCTGCGCCCCTAGCCCCTGTAATTGGAAAACTTGCTCGAACCCGCTCCACCACAGGCACATTATTAGGAGAGGGCTTCGTGCTCAATTTCTTTCTCGGCCATTGAAAAGGCAACAAGAGCGCTTGAAAACTACTTTGGGAGAGTTGTAAACGCCGCTCTCAGTGTTTTGAAATTGGATGGATGGATGTATGGATTATGAGAGCATTATACTGGGTCATAAGGTCGCCCCGTTGACGATTATTTGCTTTCAAAATTGCCGCCACTTTTATATTCTGCCATCCCCTATCACTGCAGACACGTAGGGGATATTCAGGCGAGCAAACCGAGATTTTGAGGCACCGGTAATTCAAACATGTAGCGTGTAGATCACTGGCATCCGATTTTAGAATATCATCTTAGAGTCTTCAGGTTAGATAGTCTTGACTGCCATCCATCCCCCCCCCCCCCGCCCTCATTACTTCCCTATGAAGATCAGAGACAGGTTCAAATTGTAAGAGAGGCCTGTATTGGTTAAACAAGCCTCGAAATTAAAGTGATTTCTACCATAATTGTGCCTCATGGACAGACAAGTAAAACTGATCTGATCTGCCAATCGCACCGTCTCAGTTACTGGATCCAACAGGATAACTACTCTACCGTAAGCACAACTCAGGAAAAATAAAAAGCAATAATCAATCAAGAGGGTGCTGTGCCCTTCAAACACGTCTGATCTTCCACCTAGGGTTATTACAGGCGCCACAAGCGAGCGACATCGTGCAGATTCCAGGCGTCTGGGATTGTTTGGATGAAATTTTAAGTCACCATGATGACCCGGCTGAGTGCCCTGGCTTCCGAGTTGCATGTGCAGCTTTACTGAAAGAAAAGCCTTAAACTTGCTCGCCATGTATATATCGTGGGCAACCTATTTTACAAGTCTTCCTCCAGACTCCTCCCCATCCACATGAACCCCGTCCTTTCGACACAACAATCGTTTGCTCTTGAAATTGTTCTTGATTCTAATACCCTCGCTCTCAATCAAAAATAATCCACTCATTCAAGTACCTCTGTCAAAATGCAATTCCAGGCTCGTCAAACTATCGCCTTGCTCGCCTTTGCCGCCAGCAGCAGTGCCCATTTCGTCCTTCAAATCCCAACAAGTTTAGGATTTGATGATGCTCTTGAGACCACTGGCCCTTGCGGCTCCTTTACGCCAACTGACCGCAGCACTGGTGTCACTTCCTGGCCGGTTGAGGGTAGCTCTATTGGCGTTCTCACCACCCACACACAAGTGACATGGAACTTCAAGGCTGCCCTCCTCAGCGACCCGACAAATTTTGTATCTTTGGTGCATGATGTCAGCCAGAAGGGTGTTGGATCAGTCTGCTTCCCCTCAATACCTGGTAATCCTTCCTGGGTGGGACAGGATGCAATTTTACAGGTTATTCAGAATGGCGTGGACGGGACTCTCTTTCAGGTGAGTTCTACAACAATTCTTCCGTGAAGTCTGAAATTCAACCCGGAAAATTTGAGGCTGACAGGACGTAAAATAGTGTGCCGCCATTAAATTTGCTGCAGGTGGACCTGCTTCAGTCCCAAGTAGCTGCACCAATTCAACCGGGGTTTCCGCCTTCTACCTCGAGAGTGGTGGGCCACCTCCTACTTCCTCTGCCAAGCCAACTTCGTTCTCTTCTACGGCGCCAACAACGTCAGCAACTTCATCCACACCAGCAACTACCAGCAGTGGCTCCAGCTCTGCATTATCGTCGTCTCTCACGTCCGTTGTTTCTTCATCCGCTGCCTCCAGGTCAACCACAGCATCTACCAGCGGATCTGGCGCAGGTTCAGCTTCCGCTTCCGCCTCCAAAGCCTCGAGTACTGGCAGCAGCTCCAGCGGAGCTACAGCAACCTCCAAAGCCTCCTCAGCAGGCGGCGCATCAGCGAACAGCACCACAACGGCCAGCACCGCTCAATTTACTGGTGCGGGCTCCTTGGTCTCCGTTGGCAATTTTATTGTCTTGACAGGGGCTGCTCTAGCTACTTTCATGATTTTGTAGACGGGTTTTGTTGCTGCCATGGTTCATGGAGATTACCTATGATGGGTATTTCATTCTTTATGCTTGAGGAGCAAACCATAATTTCACTAAAATTCGATACGACATGGTACGGAAGTAATAATGATTAGGGTGAGGTACTGGCTTGTACGTTAATGAAACTTGAAAAGAGAATCTACTTGTACACTATCCTGCAACCTCCACAGCAGCCTTCGTGCAACTCCAACTGGTGAATCATAACTTTGTGAACGTTAAACTTCCTGCCATCATAAATAAATTGTAACTGTAACGCAGGCAAATACATATTTCAGTTCCAGGCGTCGCATTCTTCCACTTAGGCCTCCCACCCACGCTTACATAGATAATAAGAATCTCATATAGAATAAAGTTAAAGAGTTTACTACCCCTATATTCCTTCCAAATTTAACTAGATTCTCTTCAAATTATACAAGAGGTGTTTAGCTAAGTAGACACATCAAACCCCCTCCACAGAGGTCTAGATTATTGTCTCAGCTAGGGGATAGGCCCCAGTTGAAATAATACCGGTTGCAACTACAAGCCTGGATTCTCCTCCTCGATCCCATTCCCCTTCGCATATCTATAGAGTACCATAGCCCAAAGATGCCACTACCAATATTATAAATCCCAAACCCATATTAAATCTCAAATCTCCAACGCTAGTAGCCCCAGAAGTCTTCGTTGGACTAGCACTTTCCGTGCCTTTGGAGGTCATCGTGACAGATCCCGTACCACTCTTTGACAACGCGGTAGTCGCATTTCCGGCCATCGTCATTGAAGTGCCTGTTGCGGGGCCAAAGGAGGTGATGGGTGTTCCAGATGGGAGGACATTCGTCGCGGCCGTAACTACAGCGTTGACATTTGTAGAGTTCTTGCAAGACGAATCTGCAGCGAATGCGGCGCCTTCCACAAATGTTGCAGCGGCACACTATCAAGGAATGTGTTAATAACTAGCCTTATTTTCATAAGAATTTCCCTGGGGCGTGTAATGTACCTGATAGAGGACCCCGTCCACACTGAACTGTACAACTTGAATCACGACATCCTTTCCGACCCACGGCCCATATCCAGGAACAGCCGGAATGCAGAAGTCACCGACGCCGACTTGGGAGACTGTGAGGAGGTCAACGAAGCTGGTGGTGTCGCTAGCGAGGGCTGCCCGATATTTAAAGATAGATTTAGTATGGGTGGAGAGTAGATGGAATGGATAGCCTCCGATAGGGAATGAGGTTACCGTCGTGCGATCGTTGATGCTGAAAGAGCCACAGGGACTTGTACCTTCCTGACCATCATCAAATCCGAGAGAGACAGGTTGCTGAAGGACGAAGTGGCCATGGCTTTGGGCTATAAGGCTAAGTACCAGGACGGTCACGGCAGTGAGATTCATGTCGTCGTTATGGGAACCTATATTTTTCTTGGTCTCGGGTTTCTCTTGAAAAAACGCAAGGCTGGGGTATCCGCGTCCTTGTTCAAAAATGCTAGGACAAAATATTGCTGGGAAGATTCAACGCGAGGTGGATAGATTTTTACTAGTTAATTGCTGTGAGCTAGAATTTGCTCATAAATTCTTGCATACTGCTCAAAACCAACAAAATCAATTAAACGGCCTTAATGGGAAAGAAAGTTGTGAACGTTTGTGATCCGGATGAATGGTGATCCCATTTGGACACCCGAAACTGTGAGCAGAGCGCCCTGGATACTAAAGCAGTGCACGTTGCGCAAAGCTTATAAAGTGGCGCTGAAAATCCGGGTGATTAAAGAATGCTTTTAAAATGAATAGAGTTAGTTTGAGCAGTTTTGAAACGCCACATTTAGCCATAAGACGGATGGATCAAAAGCGGCGGTCCTTTCTGAAGGCAGATATAAAAATATACACCCCTATTAACAGAGCATGGATACTTGCATTTCTTGGCAGTAATAAATGAACATTTACATATTATATCATGCTAAAGGTTCGAGCATCCGTTACTAGCCTCAAGCACAATTTTATGTCAATATCATTGTAGCTCCTAAGCCCTTAGTATATAAATGAATACTACTCAGGTGCATATTTTCGCAAGTGAAAAATATTTAAGTTTATGATTGTTCCCAAGACACAATCTGCCAACCCCGCCTTCGCTCTCCACTACCCCTGAATTCGCTTAGTACAAACATAGTCCGTGCACCAGTAACCTCCTTTATCACTCCAACGGGAATGATTTCTCATAAAGGAAAAAGCAACATATGACGGAGATCTCTCTAGGTTACAATAAGTAGGGTTTACCAGTCAGATATAATATTCATTTCAATCATGTTTACAGTAACCTCCTTGGTTTCCCCGTCGTCAAATCCACTCCTATAGCCATCATCTAGTTCATGACTTCAGTGGGGTGGTGCCTTCCAGCCGTTTTATATGGCCTGGGTTGGACTTAAAGCCGTAAACCTATAAATTAAGCCAGTTATTATTATGATTACCCCTTTGCTGATAAATTTATAGCCAAGTTACCTGAGGATGTGTAGTAGAGCGGAAATGAAAAAACCACCCAGAGGCCAATTTGTTACATCTGTACTTCTATTCTACGGATCGGATCTACCACAAGCTCATCGATCTCTAGTGTATCATATATAGGGGGGCGAGCAAAGACCAGTAGAGTGGAGAGAGAACATAGCCAGAAGAAGCTTGGAACTTATTTCACATTACCTTTAGTACTAGATGATTGGACGAAAGAAAATGAAGCAAAAACGGTAGAAATACTGACTCTACAGAACGCGTCTCCTACGTAGAGAATTTCATCTGTATAACTTCCTTTCCTATTCAACACTCCTTGATCTTAATCCAAAAATGGATTATTCCATTTGATGACCTCTAGGCTAAGTTTACGCGCCTTAATTTTAGAAGACCTTAACTCTCATATGTTATTCGCTCATAGAAAATGGTATGATATTGAAAGTGTTTCTCACCCTTGCTATGGAGACGAGAACGTGGGGGCCTAACTTTTCTTAGTTTTCAGGTTAGGAGGCCTTCTCAGTATGTACTGCCATTTCCTAGGTCCAGGAAAGCTGATAAATAGAGGATATTGAATGTTGGTAGACATGCTCCGCTGCTGCCAAACTTTTTTTTGATGAGGTCTTCAATCAAAATGAGTAGTGAATATCCTTGGCTCCCAACTATGCAGGAAACCCAGTCCTGCAGAACTAGTTCGCCCTTTAAAGGAACCGAAATCATCTTGCTCGTATCAGTTTTCTGGAATCCTAAAACGTGGGGTGATTCAATTCTACCCCTCATTAAATACGACACCAAAGCGGGCCATTCGCCGAGGTACAGTTACCTTCTATGCAATTGTAACATATCCTTCCAGCTTATTGAACTTTCCACCGCCAAGTGACACCCACCCCCCACATGCTTTACCATATCAATTGTCGGATCTTTTCTCGTAGCCTTCTACAAAGGTTTCTAATAACCCGTAAGCTCGCTATGCTAATTGTTTCTTGGCCTAACATGTCATGTCCTTCCTCGTTAATCTTCATCTAAATTCTTGAACTCTTCTGCCCCTTCAACACATCATTCGACATAACGACCCTCTCTATAAAATGTCTTCCAAGCTTTTCAGCCTCGGAATTTTTCTCGCTTACTTTGCGCTTCTTAGCAATTGCCATTTCGTCCTTCAAATTCCAACAAGCATTGGATATGATGACGCGAATGAGGGTGTAGCACCTTGCGGGAACTTTGACCCAACGAGCCGAGTAGGCGGACCCACGAGCTGGCCGGTTGGTGGTTCTGCCATCAGTGTGATTACAACCCATACTTCAGTCACTTGGGATATCAAAGCTGCCTTGGTGAACGATACAACCAACTGGGTGCAGCTCGTTCCTGTCCTCACACAAACTAGAGTTGGCTTTTTTGTGAGCCTCAGATTCCTGGAATCGCTTCTTGGATTGGTCTTCCGGTCGTGCTGCAGGTAACTCAGCATGCGACAGACGGTGCACTTTATCAGGTTATTATTTGGAAATTGATAAAAAGTCTGTCTAATAAATTTCTAGTGTGCTGCTATCCAGTTTGCTTCTGGGGGACCTGCGTCGACTCCCTCCAGCTGCTTCAACTCGTCTGCTATCTCCGCACACTGGTAAATTTCGAGGACTTCAATGAAGGTACAAACTGATGGCAAAGATTTACTGGCCAGAGAAGGAATATTCAGATGATCAAGAAAAGCAGCTGTGGTATAAGTAGGACTCGAATGAGTATTTTCTCTGGAGCCTCACCTGGCTTGAAGTGAACTCAATATAGCTCCACTGATGAAATTATGCTCCATATTTTTCATATTCAAAGTAGATAGGGATCAATAAAAAGAGCACTTGAGATTTTCATAAATTGACCTTGAGTTTGAAATGGATATATTACCAATTCAAAAATTAATCCTTGCAGTCAGGTTTAAAGTTTCCAAATAATATGTAAAAATCTAAGAATTGTTGGTCAAGGCGAACCAGGAGATTAAGTTTTTGGCAGCCCTGGTAAACGGAATGACCCTCTACACTCTGCTCCGTACTATTCATAAATTTGAATAAATCACTCAAAGCCAGCTTTGAGTTCCCTGATAAGGCTGGTATCAAATGTAAATTCAATGGCGCTAGCCAATAGCCACCCAGCCGCATATTTGAAAAGTGCTCAATTGAACTCAGAACTCTGCACTCGTCGCAGCACATATTTGCTACCGGGAAAATGTTCGGGCGATAGGTTAAGATTTATGAACGGCACAGCAACCCCCCTGGACTGTAACGCATGCATAGCCATACCTTTAACCCTCCCGGGGTTGGCTCCTTTTAGAAGAAAGTGCTGAACCAGGAAATAATATCATCACATGTAGTATGGAGTCGCATTGAAATATCTAGTATCGTCAATGTCGGTAGTATGAGTCGTCCGTCAGATGTTTTTTTACATAATTCACGCAGATAATCAGTGCCGATATGGGAAAAGATACAAGCCAAAGGAGCAAAAGGGGCAAATACGCTCTCAAGAGCAAAATATGAAGGATTCTCACCCTACTGCACTCTAATTGTCCTGGGTTTACTAAAAAGAACTGCTCCGAGTGGCGGCCGTCCAACCCCAAGGACGCACCTGCAAAATTACCAAATTACAATTCTTCAATGATTGCGGGGTTTCAATTTTCCTCCATAGCTCCCTACGCAATCACTGGGCGTTCAGTGAGAAGACTATAATTACAAGGACACACGCCAGCAGAAACTTAGAGCTCCAAGCGCGTACCTTCCTCTAAATCCCAGTAATATTCACGATAGAAAGCTTCAAGCATATCGTCTATCAATTCTCAATATGTATCTTAATGCGCTCAGGTCTACGCTCTTATTTCTAAGTGCAGCCCTCATCACAGAGGCTCATTTTGTTCTCCAAACCCCTATAAGTCTCGGCTTCGACGACGATGCTGAAGGTACATCCCCTTGCGGTGGCTTCGCTGCAACTGGGAGAACCAATGTCACCAATTGGCCAACGGGTGGCTCTGCTATTAATGTCCTTACAACCCATTCAACTGCCACCTGGGAATTTAAAGCCGCTCGTCTCAGTAACCTAAACCACTGGGTTTCCTTAACACGAAATCTCACGCAAAGTGGTGTTGGAACTTTATGTGAACCAAAAATCCCAGGAAGAAAGCAGTGGGAGGGAGATGCTGCCGTTCTTCAAGTTATTCAACATCGTGACGATGGAGCACTTTACCAAGTAAGCCAAAGCGGGCTTTTGCCATTTACTTAGGCTACTCGCATGTCATAATGAACAGTTACTGACTTTTCACCTAGTGTGCAGCCATCAAGTTCGTTAGGGGGCCTGTAGCTGCCACACCACCTGATTGTGTTAATTCCACGGGAATCGCTGCGACATGGTTATAAAGTGCGGGTTATGATCAAACTGTGGACAAAGATTGCTTACAAATTTATCATGAAATAGTCTTTGGAGGTAAAATCTAATGACTGGCCGTCATCCCAAAATAAAACTGTTGAGAGGAATTACAAGAAAATATTAAGTTCAGAAACTTTCTGTCTGTTGAATCAAACCTCAACCAACCATTTTCTCACGAACACTCCATTAATAGTCAGATCAATCAATATATTCCAATCCCAACTCTCACATCCAATTAGCATGCACTATTCGATAGCAAGATTGAGAAGCGGGTTGGTCACGAATACATACAAAGAATAAATGAAAACATCGATCTCCTGGTCTCAACGCCGTAGCTATGCCTAAATAGCCCCCTTCCTCTCTCTCTTGAAATTTACTGCAAGTCGGTTACTAGTCATATTGTGGTCACCCCTTAACAGCGGACTTTGTCCTCCCTTTTCTCTCTGCGTCTCATCAGTTAATGAGTTATAAGCTTAGTTGGGTTCAGAAGCTTACATATCAACTTGGGAGGCTTCCACTATTACTCATCGGCATCGAAATGCCCGAAGCCGGCGTTACTGAAGCAGTGGGCATTATCATGGACGAAGCCGAGAATGTTGCAGTTCCCAAATGCATATCCATATAGAAAACTTAACATGAATACTGTTCCACACTTGCTATTCTATGATGGAAAGTAAAATCAGTGTTCAAGATATCGCCTAATATAGCATATATAAAAAAAAGCTTTGATAAAGGTCAAGAACATGCAAAATACCACATAACGACTCCGGACACCTCGATTGATATTGGAACAACACCAACCTTCCGCCTTCACAATTCCTCAAGAGGACTCAAACGCACGCGTAAATATCAGCTGAGTTGATGTGGTAGAAATGAGGTATGCAAATGGACTGATCCTAGTTTAAGGGGCCACTCACGGCGACAACGGGCTCTCTGTCAGGAATCAGAAGCTGAGCCTTCATGCATAGTTAACGCCAATCTCCTCATACTCCGCAATTTACTTGCCTGTGGAATTAGATCTTATGGATACAATGGCTAATACTGAGTCCATGGCAACTTTCAGTCTCCTGTACTGCATAACTGGCAGATTGATATTGTTGGTAATAATTGCTGCAGCCAGCCACGTCGATGCGCAGGACCAGAAAAACAATAATCGCACTTAGTGATGAGCATACCAAATGCTTCCTCAGCTTTGAAGTGCGAAAGCACAGCAGGAATCTTTGATGATCCTATTATTCTTGGGAAAGCGCAGTGCGAAAGAGTCATCAGAACATGCTCAAATAATCTCGCAGCGATCTAGGAGGCCTCAAGGAATTCAACAAGGCTACAGAATTTTTACATGACGTTGATGAGATCTACCCCAAAGTTTGCAAACAGGATGGCATGTTCTCGCCAGTGATTCTAGAGATTTTACTATAGCTGCACTGCTTTCAAGAGAACTAACAGTGCATTCCATCACTTTATAGAAACCTTCGTGACAGGCCTTTGACAGGACAAACACCAACTCAGACAGGAAGAAGTCAATCAAACAAATTTCATTATGTGTGATGATTGTGCAATGTCCCCCATATAATCTGCTTGTGTTTTAGATCAGATTGTACAGAATTTTCTGACTACAAATTCTGTCAACGAAACAAAAGCCAGATTGCTTTTAAAGCAATCCATTGCCAACTTTGATCTCAGATTTATGTTTTTCCGCACGAGAAGCACATTAGGAAGCTAGTTTATTGTCCTAGGTTTTTCAGTGCTTGGCAGTAACGCTTGTATGTGCTTCAAAATTTTTAAAGGGTAAACTAAAATGCGTCCAAATCTTGCCTGTCCCCGTATTACAAATGCAAGTACATCCTTAAATAGTTGCCAAAGAATAGATTCTGTGGAGAACAGACAATACCGCCCCCTTTCTGCATAGTGTGTCTAAAAAAAAACCCCGCTCAAATAAACGCTAAGATTGGCATTACTCGACATGCCCCCCACCCCGCTAAACTCATTCGCTTACATATCCGGCCACACAGCGTTCTCCCTTATTTTGTGCCTGATATTTAGCAGGGTGACTCGTGAGAAGTCCGTGAGGGAAACAGGGGTAAAACTAGCAATATTACATGCCACAAGAGCAGTGCTGCTATCCGAAAACTTGCTCACACAATTGAGTGTAGAGGGGGATTCGCGACGGCGTATATCAACGGCGTCTGCTGAAGGAAGTACTATGATTGCGAAGTCTATATATCCTCCAAGTATTGAATTAAAGCTCGTATTTAATTGATCCTGTCAAGTATTATAAGATCCTAATTAAAGTATTCTAGTATTATAGAGTAGGCTTATTGTAATATTATAGTAACTAGTTGAAGATATATATATTTATTAATCAAACCTTGAATATAAGAACTCTAATTAAGACTTATAGTCCTATTTAGTCTATTATATTATAGTCTTATTCTTGTAATTATTTAGACGTCTATCAGGTCCTTGATTTCTCAGATCTAGCTAATAGTATTAACAGTAGCCTATATAGTCTATAGATCATGTCCGAGAGCTAGAAGAGCCCATATCGTACATCAAAAAGAAAGCGTGTCGCTTAGGATGCAGGAAGTGGGTAACAATGGTTTGGTTAATAGGATTTAGCAGGAAACAAAACAAAAGAGTGTCATAAAATACTCACTGTATGCAGAGCTTCGTAAGATCCCCAAAAAAAAAAAGTAAAGGAGTGATTGATTGTTTGTTAGTTATTCTACAAGTCGGCTTCCATTTTTATGGTGGCCCTTGCGTACCAAAGAATCATATGAGGTTCAAAAACACGTGAGGAAAAAGGGGAGCACCAACTACCCCCTCACAGTACCAAACCGAGCTGGGATCCAAATTCATCTATTGCGACATGGGGGTAATTCAGAACTGCATCCTTGAATGATAAATCCTATGGTGAAGAATCATCTGAATCTGATTGAGATCGGATTCGCCACTTGACCTATTATATGTATTCCTCGCCTGATGTATATGGCGCCAATGCTGGTGGCCTTGAATGTCGTAAAATCGAAGAAGATAAATTAATTTTTCCTCTATCTAACGTTGGTGGTTAAGATATATCAAGGCTTTATTGTTAAGCTACATACTTTGAGCTGAGAGTTGTAGATCCCAAAAATCCTTGATCGTTGCCGGGAAGTACAGTAGAAGGCGAATTGAGTGTCGCTAATTTTATAGATCACTTTTAAGCAGTCTCCACTTGCTGACACTTGCAGCTATACACTCTTGCTTGGTTGTTCCCCCAAGGTACTACTGGCATAAAACTGCAACATGCGAAATTGGTGTTACACCTCAAGTCGAAATCAGTGTCGTGTTTGCTCTCTCTACGCAACAAGAAAAAATCTCTACATGTCAAGGATGACAACAATGCTACACCTCATCCGGGATAGTCTAGGAATATATATAAACTAGACTCAGCTAGCCTACTCTGTCAGGCCCACGTGGTATTAGCCTCTTAAATCAGATATACCAAAGGCAAGCCTAGTACTGTAACAGCTATTGCCTATAAGAGTAGAGGATGCAGTACATTCCGACGTGATCCTCACCCTTCAACTCATCTTGAAAATAATTACCTGAAAGTATCTAGTAAGAAACTCATCTCTGCTGTCCATTCCTGCACAAGCATTACCACTCAGGCTTCTCCGAACGGCAATTTCCATCTACTCATCGTCATTGATATTGATGACCGTCTGCTTCCATTTGCGAGCCGGGACACGACGGTGGAACAAAATGTCGATCTCACGGAAGGATCTGTGCTTCATCTCTGGAACCCAGATCCAAGCCATGGCGGTGCAGATAAAGGCGGTGCCAGCCCAGACGTAGCCGCTCTTGCCGCCCAGGTTCCACTTATCAGTGTTGAGCATGTAGCTGGCAAGGAAAATGCAAGGAATATTGACCAAGTAGTAGGCACCTCGCCCGATACCGGTTGTCAGTGGCCTGAGACGAACGGAAGATGTCTCGCCGATGATGACCCATGAGGCAGGGGCGGGACCCAAGCAGAACAGGACAGAGACGATCAAGCCAAGCGATGCTTGCGCATTGCTAGCCGCATTACTAGCGCCAACTGAAGCCGCAATACCAAGCGCGACCAAGAATGCGCAGTTGATGAATTGACCATAGACATAGATAGTACGTCGGCCGAGGTATGTAGTGAGGACCCAAGAGAGCATGACCATGATCCACTGGAGGGCAGAAGTGATGAGACCAAGTGCAAATGCGGTGTTGTCTGCCATGCCGGCCTCTGAGCTGGTGTTAGTCTGCTATGAGGTTGCAGGAAATGGTTGGACTCACGTTTAAAAAAGTAAACCGCTTGGTTAGCGATCAGATTGCCCGTCAGATTCTGAGATGCGTACACACCACACACAATCAATGTGCGGTAGAGATCGGTACCTTTCCACAGTTCAACGAGACTGGGCTTCTTCTCGCTCTTCTCAAGCTCGATCGTGCGACGCATCATTGCGACTGCGCCAGCGGGATTATCATTTGCACTCGCGCGTCCAAGGCGCTTGACAGCCTTCTCTGCCTCAGCCAAACGGCCCTTTCGTACAAGCCACCAGGGTGATTCAGGCGCAATGTAGAGTAGGATAGCGAGAGGAGTAGGAAAAAGCCACTGGAGTGCAATGGGAATTCTGGTATGACTGTTAGTACAGTGCCCCTCGATGGCATCTATGGGAGTGGACGAACCTGTACGCTGTGGAGTCACGCTTGGATTGGTAGTGGTAAGTGATACCGCCGACAATGATCGACCCAATAGCCCAGAACATCTGCAACATCTGCGTCGCTGGAGCTCTCAATCTCAGTGGCACAATTTCAGCACAGTAAGCGGGTGCATTAGCGATAAAAATGCCCCACGGGATACCTTCCAGGATCTGGGCCGCAAAAAACATCCCCTGGCTGTTGCCGAAGTAGAAGATGAAGATGAAGGCGTTCAAGAACATGAGACCGCCAATGGTAGTCCATCGATATCCAATCCAACTGGTAATGGGACCTGCGATGAAGACACCAATGAAGGCACCGACTGGTCCGCTACACTGGAATGCTGACTGCCATGAAGCTTCGATAATAAAATCTTGTTTTTTTTCGCTGTATACACCGAAGTCCCTAGCGAATTGAACTGTAGCTATGAACTGTCCCATCAAGAAAACACAGTATGACTCCATGATCTATCGTAGCGTTAGAGAAATGATCTGTCTATCATAGGCAAGAGCTTACAATGGTGCATGACATAACGAATGCCCACCAGCTGGCAGCGGGATAGGCCTTGACAGCCTGGAGCACAGTCATATCATGTTCGATCTTCTCGGCATCGATGGCGCCCGTTCTGTCGTAGTCAACCTTCTCGTCGACATCGTAGACAGGTCCGCCCGTGGAGGTGGGCTGCGCTTCAACCTCCGACACTGAGGTCGGCTTCTCTGTAATATCGTTATTCATGTTGACGATTTCTGAGAGAAACATAAGAACGAAAGAGGGGAAGGCACGACTGGGTTTTTAAATCTTTATCCCTGCAACAACATGGTCATTTTTCCGCGTACCAGAGTAGCACCGTCGCATATCGCAACGTCGCATGCGGCTCACCATCGCTTCGATCAAGCTTTCTTATAGCGGGTATCGGTGCCTCTTCTCCCGAGTCACCCTGGGGCCTGCGCGTAACGGAGTAATTTTAAATTATAGTGGGCTCTTATCGTGCGGAGTAATCTAATACTAGCCGGAAGTAGGTAGATACACCGGTCTCATAGGCTCCTATTCTCAACTCATGTGATATTGTACCTCTTGAAGTCAAACATCAAATTACATTTGCAATAATCTATGGAAGTGATTAAAAAATATCCCCGCCAATCTGTAAGGGTTCTAGCTATAGAGAAAGGCAAATTTTAACCTTCCAAAAGACAGCAATCAGGAAATTTTGAATTCATTTAAAAAAAAGCCTGATTTTGTGTAAGAGTTATTATAGGAGACAAAGGAATAGCGAAAAATGGACTACGAGACAGTAATCAAGGTGACCCGCCTCTGATCAAGAAATATCAAGGAGACCACTAGGTATTCCGAGTCTCTTGATTCTATTGATGGATGATGGATGATGCTAGCATTCCGGGCAGGGATTAAGCCCCAACATTTGGATAATAACCGAGGTCCTTCCCCACGTAAATACTTCACAGCAAGCAGGGGTCCACAGCCACGAGATCCGAAAGTGGGGCCCGCTTAAAAGAATTATCTAAAAATTTAGCGAAACTCAATTCGCCTTCTACTGTACGCTGGAAGAGTGAAGCCGACACTAGGTCGGTAGATTCCAATACTTGAAATGCTATGCCATGGGAAAATCCTCGACCTATTGAATAAACGCCCCTCCATCTGATTCAGCCTGGCTTTAATTTCGCCCACTTCGTCCTTGACTCGAATAAGCTCATGTAACGATTCTACTTTCTCGTCGGTACTCACGTGAGCACGAGGTCGTTGGGTTGGTATTGATATTGAAGTACTATCGGTCACTGAGGTTTGATCACTTGGAAGTGATCCCGTCACAAAGTATAGAGAATAAACTTATATTCAGAATGCTTATTTGAGTTGAGCACGAAACTCCTATCTAAGGAAACTAACCAGACTTATATAGAACCTTCTTGCTCGTGGATCAGAGTAGCTCACCCTGATCCCCACTGAGCGGCTCAGTGGGCTCAGTACCGAGCCTCCTGATCCATTCCTGTCATGTGACTAATCACGTGACTTCCCCGCGTCGACTGCTCCAGGTTCTCTGTGTACCTTCGTTCCGAGCCTCAGGCCTGGGCCACACGTGATAATTGAAATCGTGACAGCTCACTGTTCAACTCGCCCAATCTACTGCCTGTCTTCTGAATTCTCCTTGGATGTCGTCGTCTTATTTCGTACGAAACCTTTTGTAAGCGTCTTCAGTTATGAATCTAGCCTCGGTTTGAAACATTGTAATAGAGAATAGTAGTAATAATGTAGCGCGAGGGAGAATAAATATACAACAGAAGGGAGTAATATTGTCTTTAGTACTAAACTAACTCACTCATCTATATTATATACTTGTCTCAAGACTAATTTTATTTATAATTATATCATAAAAGTCTTTGTAGTAAATGTTTGGCTATAACTTAAATTCAGAGTATATCGAAGAGCCTAAACTAGACGACGCCTTCTGCCAGAGAGAGCTATAATCAACTAATCTCAAAACTAGATAAGTTATACAGCGGGGTGACAAAAGTCTGAATACATAGTCGGTGCCCTTCAGTGTACGAGGGTGCGTATTTAATATACTGATACCCTGAAATTGGCGTATTTTAGATAATCGCACAGACTATATATTTATACTTATGACACCCCACTATAGAGGTAAACTTAGATAATTGTCACGATTTCATTATCACGTGTATCCCAGGCCTGAGGCTCAGTACAATAGGTGCACAGAGAACCCGGAGCAGTCGACATGGGGTCATGTGTGATATCACGTGATATAATGGGATCAAGGGTACGATCTATCTGAGTCCGGACTTAGAACTAAAGAGGTCTACTCTAATTTAGAAATAGAAAGGTGTCACGTAACGTGGGATAGTTGCACCAACAGAGCGAACTCCTGCTAAGGCATTCAAGTGAGCGTAGTACATTAATAAATGAGACGCTTGATTCTAGAAGAACTATATGAGCCTAGCTATTTATATGCACAGGATCACGAAGTGATTAGTCAGTACTTAGTAACCATACGAGAACTTCTCCGACATGGCTCAGGCGCGCCATTTTCCGTGACAAAAGGTTTTATATAAATTTATTTAGTTTTCTTAGATAAAAGCTTTATATTTAACTTAAATAAAATATTCTAAATATAAATTTGTTTTTAATATTTAGTAATAAAATTACTTTTAGATAATTAATATTATAATATTAGCTCTAATATAACTCTGAGATATATAGGAGCTGTTACGGTTAGCACAGCTAGCGTCACGTGATCATGTGAGCATCACGTGATGGCGCTAAGTACGGTCCCACTATAAGAACAAGCGTAGAGATCTCCTTTCTCTTCTTCCTTCTTTAGCTTTGAATAGTCGAATAAGAGACCTTTCTACCCTGTACTGCGTGCCCCGAATTGTGTACTCGTGACAGGAGCGAATATAAGTCTAATTACACTAGAACTAATAGATTATATCTAAGGATATTCTGAATATACTAGAAAAGAAGAAGAAGAAGAATCTCAATGTGAGAAGCTCAAATAGCAGAGTACGACGCAGCTATAAGCAGGATAATTCAATTGATATTCAAGTAATAGTACTCTCCTTATAAGACAAAAACTAATCGATGTCCTTCTTCAAACCCCCTCCCAGCTATTCTTATACCCGCGCGAGGTACAACGGACCTCCGCCGGCAGTGCGCCAGAGGCCTGTTTAGAATATGTTTCGAGTATATATATATATATATCCCTTCACAACTATTCCCCGATTCTATACTCACGTGCGACTCACGTGACACGCCTGCCCGTCACACCCAAGCTCCTAACGTATAGACTCCAGTCCGAGGTTGGCCCGTCCCAAGTTATCCCTTGCACGACAATTACCTGACCAAGATATACATGAAATGTCAACTTTACAAATTTATATTTATATATTTTTATTTAATTCTTTTTAATAAATTAGTTGCTTGGATTATTTTATATTAATCTACAAATAAAGAAAAATACTTTTATTGGATTTACTTAGATTTTTAAAATTAAATATATTTTAAATTAAATTATTACTTTATTTATAATTATTTATAAGCTATATTAAAATTTCTGTAAAAAAGAAGTATTATTATATAATATTATAATATGCTACTAGCCTTTCGTAGAGTAAAAGTCCCTGTACTAATATATATTATTCTATAGTATACTGTGGTGAGGCACGAAGTGAGGAACAAAAGCCATGCATTTGCTAGGTCTACGAGTGGAACCCACATAAGGTAGGTGTCACTGATTAACTAGTGTGTGGATTCTAGGTGGAACCCAGGGAAGGCTGTTCCTGGGCATATACTAAGAGTAAACTAGTTATCCTGGTTATCTCTTGAACCAAGAATGCTCTAACACAGCCTTGACACTCAGTCGTTCATTCGGATTATACTTCAAAATACCCATCAAAAGATTTTCTAAAATTTTACTTTCCTCGGTCGGAACAACGAAACCACCTGCTTCAGTCTTCTTTCCCTCCGGATCATTAACTGATGGTGAGCTAAGAAGCTCCTCAAGAGTATCCATTAATACGTACGGTTTCCCAGTCTCAGGATTGACAAGCGGTGTTCCATCCTCCTCGTACCACCGCCCCCGTGCTTTCCAGGAGCTCCACCAAGGTTCCGGGAGCTTTCCGAGCAGTGGTACCATCTGCATAATTACCTCGTCATCGTCGTCCATGAAATTCTCAAAGAGGGGGCTCCTGGTCCGAACTTCAAAAACTGTGCATGCAAGAGCCCACAAGTCACATCCAACACCGATAGTATTATCGAAGAGGAGCTCAGGAGAGCGGAAGGAGGCTGTGATCCCGAGATCTTGAGGTAGACTATGCATATCATAGGATTCGCCGAAGTCAATGATGGAGATTTTATCTGATATGAATCGAGCATCTAGTTGGTCTAGACTGAGGCTTTCAACTAGATATTCAGGTCCCGAAGGTCCTGGGCTCTTTCCAGATACAGTAAGAAGAGGCTCTTTATTTGGCTCTCCAAACTGCTTTATCAATTCACCCTCAGTTAGTTCGTCAAAACCCATGAGTCTCAAAAGGATGTTAGATGGGCGGAAATCTAATAGAAAGTATTAACAGAAAT